>OY720442.1:129464426-129916662 GCA_963082915.1 Dolichopus griseipennis
TTCTGAATCTTAAAAGCAAATATCTGAATTTCTTTAGAAAATACGTGAATATATTTAGGAAAAACCTTAACAGATTTTGTTAATTATAGAATTTATTATGTAATACCTGAATTTTTCGAAAAAAATGTGTCTCAAATCTAAATTACTAATTAAACGAATCGGTAAAAACTTTTCAAAATCCTTGGGAACAAAATCTCGAAAACAAAGGTACCGTTCAAAAAGTTCCCAAACCAAAATCCTCAAGAGTATAGATAGTAATTGTTATGATGGATATGTATATAAATTTCAGTTTGCTTACGATCCTTGTTTTCATTGTCTGGTCTAACTTATTATGTAATAAAATCTCAAAAATAGTAGTTTCATAATTGGGTGCAGAACTAGTGTTTTGAAGACTTTCTCCCGACTCTTTTAATTAGAAATTTATTCTTTATCTGTGGGATATTGTCTTTAGAATAAAGTATCCAAGCCTTCAGAAAGCACTACTAGTACTCCTATTATTGGGCTTCCCTACAGTGCAGTTGATAGTTTATATTGTTTTGAAATCATTCCTACCCAGTTCCCACAAATGTCCGTCTAATTACCGAAGGGTAATACATACCTAATTATTATTACAATAGACCTTTTTAGCACATTTTCAAAAAATTTTATAAAAATGTGCCTATATAGCTTCACTATGTCCGTCCGTCCGTATGTTTACAAAAACTTTTAAACCGTTTGAAATAGAGAAAAGAAATTTTAACCATGGGTAGTTTTTGGAAAAAAAATAATTTCGTAGAAGAATTTTTTTCTGTAGCCCCACCTGTTACGGGGCTACAGCCCCCCAAAATTGGAAAAAGCCCTATATTTAAAGTGTTATAACAAGAGTTCTGTTACATATATTTTCAATCTGAAAACGGCAAATGATAGCTGGTTTCATAAAATTTATAAATTTTTACAAGGCAAATGTTTAGGGTTGCCATACGGTACAAAAATTTAACATTACGCAAAACTCAATTTTCGCAAAATTTTTGGCCACACATATCTTCTGAACGGTTCAAGCTAGGATCTTGAAATTTTGGGAGAAGTTAGATACTTAGAAATTAGTAGGAGTCAATTCACAAAATTTTTTTGTCAAGCCCCCTATTTAGGAGCTATAAGGGCTCGAAAATTTAAATTTTGCTATTTTTAAACACCTGTAACTTGAATACCTGTCCAAATTTTTGGGGGGAAGTTAGATTCTTGAGAAATTTGGCAACCTTCCCCATTGAAGGGCTATAACAACTTTTAGATAAGTCAGTAGTAACTATTTCCAAGTAAATATTTCCAAAGTTAAACTCAGTATGTAATACAATGTAATTTTGAAAATGTGCTTTTTTAAAAACCCTTGGTTTTTTTTCATCACTTGTTTATTACTAAATAAAAGTCACCTTTTAATAAATTTAAAACTAAAAAAGGCATGATTTTAAGTAAATTTTCAAGAGTTATAATTTCAATTCAAGGAATTTCAAGGAATTGAACAAAACTTTTCAAATACTGTGACATTTTATAAATTTTGTTAAAAGTCTTTTGATGAAATTTCCTTGTTAATTAATATAAACGTATTTTATTTGATTTTAATGAATTGTCTTCCTAAAATTTAAATTCAGTTGAATATTAAAGTTTAATTAGTAAATTTATAATTATTTCCTTTAAATTTAATTATAATTTAATTATTTTTATAATATTAAAATCACTAATCGTTTTACATTTCACAAAAAGTAACTGATTCCATAAAGTTTAATATTGACACGGGCTAAAATAATATTAAAATTTAAATACTTAGAAATAATAATTAAATTTTTTTTAAAAAGGGTTTTTATTTTAAATCAGATTAAAATAAAATAATAAAATGCTACTGTCTTCCTGTATTATTTTAAAATCAAATAAATTAATTATAAAAAATTTCTACGAAAAATTGTACTAATAAAGTTCATTATGACGAAAAGCTCATTATGACCTCCTTCTATTTAAAATTGTCAGGGAGTTAAAAAGTTAAAAAAATATTTAAACGGATATTTACGTAAGTAATTTGGGAAAATCTCTCAAAAAGTTGTAGAAATTAATATTGAAACTCACTTTTAGTCAAAAATGCTTATGGACAACTCTAGAATTTAAAGTATGTTTAAAGAACTTTAGCTTTGCATCTAATTTTTCCAAACATGACCAAATCACGCTTGGATATGAAAAAATAGCTTTGGTGAAGTTCCAAATATGAATGACATCCTCATGGCGTCGAATAGACTTCCTTCAAAGTTCGAACTTACGCTACTGAATTATCTTCTTTCTACAACCAAAATGTTAATTGGCAAAACTTTTAAGGGATTTAAACTCCCGAATTAGGTTCACTAATGCTAAAATTGGGGTTACGTTAATGGACAGAAGATTCGACATATGAACTTAAACTTCATGTGAACTTGGACTATGTTATTATTAAGCACTACTAAATTTCAATTGAACTTAAATTTTTAGAATAATGTAGGGTGATATAACTTGCTGCGGTACACTTCAAAAAAAAAACCAAGAGGAAAGGAGTCTACAGCAATATTTTTTAAAAGTATCGGAAATTGTTTAATTAAAAACTGCAAAATCAGGATTAAAAATTAAAAGAAGAAACGAAAGATGCGCACCTCAGCTGCTGAAGCATAGTCCTAAATAGTAACTAATAGGTTTTTGAATCTTATTATATTTAATAAGATTAATCAATAATTAATAGTTATAAATCTTTAATAAAAAATACTTTAATATAAAAATATAAATAAATGCAAAATATAAACAAATAATTTAATTAAATAATATAACTCGCAGATAAGGAATACCATATAAGTAAAATATAAAATATTACAATATAAACAAAAAATAGAATTGTAAATATTGAAAATCTAAGACGTTTCTACATGTTATAAGGCCTAGTACTATCTCATGTTTAAATTGTATGTGGAATTCAATTAGACCAATTCTAATAACACGAATATAATATGAACCCCTGTTCCAACATGTACCTATGGTATAGACAGGCTTATTAGCCTAACAGTTGAACAGTTAGCGCTTAAAAAAAAAAAAAATTTTATTCAATATGTATACTTTATTTGAAGTTAATACAAAGGAGGAAGGATATTCAAAATATCCTTATAAAAATTAAATACAAATTTACCATTTATCAACGTCTTATAGTAAACTAGCTAATACGCAGTGTGCGTTGCTGAGCCTCTCAATGGAGGTTTAGTTTAAGTTGATGTTAAAATGTTTTAAAACAAATTTCTTAAAACGATTTTTCTAGGATTATTGTAGTAATTTTTTACACTTTCTGTAATTCAAAAAAGTACTAACTACTTTCCAAAATTGGACGTAAGTTACTTCCAAAAAATTTTTTTGACCAAACATAGGTCTAACATGTGTTACCAAACACCAAGCCTGTTAACAGAATCAAGTCCATTTTAAAGGGCTTAACGCATACAAAATTTGGAGTCAACCGGTCAAACTATTTCTAATTTAGAGTAAAGTAACGAAAAAATTTGTAAAAAGCTGTTGGGCCACAATGGGTTAACGGAGCTCAAGAAAAACTTTTTAGCCAAAGCAGTACTTAGCAAAATTGGACAAAATTTGGTTCCAAAATTTTTTTTGATCAACCGCCGGGCCGGCATGGGTTAGCAAATTCTAAAACTATTAAGAGTGTCAACTCAATTCTCATGGAGCATCACGTGTACAAAATTTTAAATCAATCGGTCAAACCGTTTTCATTTTAGAACAAAAAAGTTTAAGTACTTGCGCCCCAACTTGGCGGTCCGTTAGAGCAAAATTTTTGGTCCACGATTTCTTTCCGTACCCAAAAACCCGTATATACAAATTTTCATGAGAATCGGCTGGGCAGTTAAGGAGCCTATTCTGCACATACAAACAAACAAACAAACTTTCACTTTTATATATATAGATTAAAAAGCATCAAGAGACATTGATGCTTGTATTATCATTGTTTTTTTACAGAGTCGAAAATTAACAAAAAACCGCTTAGCATCAGGACAAAGTCAACCTCCTATTTAAAATTATAAATATAATATTTTATAACTATATACACCTACAAATATATTTATATATCAAAATATATATATATATATATATATACATATATATATATTTTTTTTTTTCATATATATATATATATAAAAGTAACATCAGTTTTATCCTTTCTTAACATTGTTATTGTTTATTCATGTTGAAATAATGATAATTTGATGAAATCGAATGAAAATAATTGATAGATAAATGATGAAAAATTATTTTTCGTTGAATTTTCACTTTATTTTTTTTTTTATTTTATTTTTTTTTTTATTTTTTTTTTGTTCTATTCTCCAAACCTCCACTTTTTTAAAGAATGAAATATAGGCAAAATGTGATCTAAAATTTTTATCTTGATTTTCTTCTTATTGTTTTATGTGTGACTTATATAATACTCTATTGTATATATATATTATGTATATATATATTATATTTGTTGCTAAGGAAGTAATATAATTAAATAATGATATAAATCTCCATTATACGAATTCTCACCAAGTGGCTCTAAAATGTCACCACAATTTTTAATCAATTTGTTCTCACAATATGCTTTTACACTCAAAATTGGATTCGAATTTCTTTGTTTCTATCCAATATAAATATAATTTAGGATCTATAATTTGAAACGTGGCACGTGTAAAGTAACCTTTATATAAAATATTATTCATCAATGTTTCAATTTTTTTTAATATAAAATTTTATAAAATTGGTTTGTTGTTTTTTGTTTTAAATTTAAAATAATAACAAAAAAAATTTTTTGATTTTTTAAATGGTGCTAAAAATTAATGGCGTATTATAATCTAATAACTTTTACATATTATATACATACATATTATATTATTATCACGTCCAAATGAGTAATTTTCCAAATGAGTAAATTAAAAATGTATAAAATTTAATTCTAATCGTACAATATTAATTTAAGCGAGGCTTTTTTTGGAATAAAAACCTAAATATTGAAAATATTTAATAGATTATTTTTAGTAGACATAGAAAATATGCTATCAAATAGTTGTTGTTAAATGAAAATTGAAATAATTTAATGGCTGAAAATAATATGTTTAAGTTTTTAATTTAATATTAAGGAAGATGTTGGGAAAGGGGTTTTTTCTATTAAATAAAAATTTTAAATATAAAAAAAAATAATATTAGAAAAAAAATGTATTTTTATATATACTTTAATTAAAGTAAAACTAGACTCCTAAAATATAGAAAATAGAAAATTGATGGTAGAATTTGAGAATTTGTTACTGTTGTTATTAATATAAAAGTAAACTGCTGGACTAAGGTTAATGGAAAGAAGAACTGTTTTTTATTTCACCAATTTCTTTTAGTTATATTAAAACACTTTTTTTACACTTTCACTATTAAAGACACAATTCGTAGAGTGTATTAATGTAATATTAATCTATGCGACATTTTGTAACTCTTCCACTAATGAACATTGCTTCAAGTATTTTGACGCTCAAAACAAAAAAGGCTAAATGTATTTTTAGCAAAACGTAACGGTTGGTGACTACTACTTTGAGACGGTGAAAGATTTTGTATATCTCGGTTGCCAAATGAACACAGAAAGCAGTAACACCAGCCTGGAAATTAAGCGTAGAATAGGGCTAGCCAAACGTTGTTACTTTGGGTTAAGCAAGCAGATGCGGAAGCAAGAACTTTGAGTAGAAAGACAAAGATCACACTGAACAGAACACTCATTGTACCAGTTCTGACATATGCTGCAGAATCATAAACCATATCCAACTTCGATGAAAATCTGATAGGGTCTTTTGAAAGGAAAATTCTACGTAAATTTTTTGGTCCAATTAAGGTCAATATAATTTGGACACAGCGACACAATCGCTAGCTGTATGAACTGTACAAAGATTAAAATCTGACGATTACGCTGGTTACGCTATGTAAGAATGCTAAATATTGTTGGAATTTGGAGAGAAGCTGCGCAAGACAGAAGCCAATGGAGGAAGGCTTTGGACTCGGCTCAAAAATAATAATTTGTTATGCCGATAAAGTAAAGTAAGTAATTCAATGTAGTTTCTCTTTCTATATAGCCCGTTTTAAAAAAAAATATAATATTTGCTGATACATCCAGGCGTCATATACTTTAATATTCAATTTTTATATTAATTTTGATATGATGTTTATAACTATCAGAAGGTAGCAATCGAAATATATCAGTTTATAGTGTATACATATTCTTTAGCAAGGTCTTGTTTGTATTCATAAATAACTTAACTATTAAAAGAAAATAGGTGCGACACTATAAATCAGACAATGGATTCGGATATCTAGAAATTTTTAAGCGAGATTCAGGTAAAACAGGGCATATCTTCAAAAACGATAAAAAATTTAAGTAACAACCTATAAAGCTGTTGAAAGGATGGTTTGTTATATTGTACCCATTGTTTTTCCAGATATTGAAAGAGGTGCACAACTATAAATCGGACAACGGATTCGGATGTCTGGCGAATTTAAAGCGAGATACAGGCAGAAGCAGCCATATCTTCAAAACCAATATATTTAAACATGGGCCTGCAGTTGTTTCACTAATATTTATTTGATGCTTCTAACTTCTAATTATAGAAATTAATAGATCCCAAGGACAAGTCTAAACAATTACTTTAAAAGTATTATATTATTCTTTAAAGCACTTCTTGGGGCCAGATTAGCTTTTAAGCTTACAACACATTAAGATACACTTACAAAGAAAGTAATTTTCACAAAATAAACATACATTAGCTAGTATAATTATATTCCCATGTTCAAAATTACAATATCGCAACTATACCCACTTACTTTGAAAGTAAACACATAAATATTTCAATAAACATAGTATTTTTAAAATCTATTATAATTTACATTTTCATCAGCTATATTCACTGTAGATACATTTTTACTTTCATATAATAAGTAGGTATATTTTAGATAACATTAAGTAGGTGAAAAGCAGATTCTAAACAAACAAAATTCTTTTTAAAATACAATTTTAATATAGCATAATATTTTGGTTTGATATTACAACCACTTTTTAGTCATTTGCATAAACATTTTCTTTTTAGGAAAATCTAGCAAATAAAAAAAAAGGAAAACATGAAAAACATTTTAACTTCAAACTAAATTTTGTGTTTTTCTTTTTATTGAAAATGTAACAGGTTTTTGAAATAGAAAAAAAACTGAATTCTGTATTTATAGCAAATACAAGATAAAAAATCAAACAAACAAACATTTGAGTATCCTAAAACTAAATTTTAAAGTAAGTTACTAAGTTTACTTTTATACCATTTATTTTTTACTAAAACAACAATAATGTTAAAAAAATATGTTGTAAAATTTGGAATATAATGATAGGCAAATATTTAAATTTGTACAATTGCAATGGAGTGAAAAGTAAAGAAAAGATTTTGATATCAATTGTATCGTTTGTAGGTAATTATTTTACTAAGTTCCCTGAAAGTATGCAATATTTTTAAACATTTATGCCAAACAATTTATTATCTGATGTCAATATAACCAAAGGGAAAAATGACTGTAAGATTAGCTAAACTGAAGGAAGTGAATAATTAAATAAAAACTTGAAATCAAAGAAAGGATTTAAAATTTATAACCGGGCTTAAATTTTATAACTGCAGATGTTGTAAGAAAATTTCCAAAGAAAACTCTAATTATATTAAGTCAGATCATAAACGCAAAACTCTAAAAAAAGGCATATCCCCAGCTTATGGAAAATTAGGCTGATCTCATTACCATCAGTTATCTCTGAATTATTTAAAATCTTCCTTCTACAACACGACTTCAACCTTTGAATGATGGGTACCCTTTTTTTTAAGCAAACCTGGTTGAGTTTGCTAGACGCCTTATATGAACGAAACCGTTTTAACTTTCAAGTATTCCTATGAGATTTTGTTAAATCAAAGATATCTCTAAAAGTGAAGAGCAAAAACTAAATTAAATGTTAGTCTTACAGACTAGTTTTAATGATAGCAGATCTGATAGTGGGTCTTATAGTCTAGTTAAAGTTTGGGATACTCCCTAATACAGCTTAACCTGATGTTGTCTCTGAGAATAAGCCATTCGATAATATCCTTCTATCAAAAAAAAACGAAAATAAAATAAATTAAAATTAAAATTTCCCTAAAAGTATGCAATATTTGAAAAAGAATATTTATGTTTACTTTAATTTTAGTATACCGTTTTTACCACTGGATATTAGACACTTATGGCTTAGTAACTACAATTTTTGACTATTTAATTACTATTTAAAACTATTGTTAATTAAAATTAATAATCAGCCTATAACTATTAACAAAATACTGTAAAATTAAACAAATTTCAAATCATAATCAATTTCAAAGATACTTTAAACTCCAATTAAGTATCTTCTTATAAGTTATGTATAATTAAAGAAAATCTTGTTTATTGAATATTAATTGTCTTATATTTTGTATTACTATTTTCTTTCATTATACTCTACAAAATTTTAAAATTCATTTAATTCTACTTTTCTTGTAACTGTTCATATTTCCAATTTAACTCCAACGAAAACTCTCTCAAATACAATTAGGTTTATAACATAAAATCGTCAAAATATAATAACAATAAGAATTACTAATTAGAATGAAAATCCATATAATATATTTAATGAGGTTCTGATTATAAACTTTTTGTATCAAAAAGACTTTCAAAAGCACTTTAAAATTCAATATATGAATCTTCTTCCTTGTTGCTAAGATTTTGTGAAGACTAAATAGAGTTGTTAATTTAAATAATACATTATATAATACATTGTTGACTAATCCCCTTTTGAATTTCTTATTCAATAATTTTGTCTTACATTACTGATTAAATAACATTTAAATTTAAATTGAAATATTGTACAAGTTAGTAGGAAACAAAGAGACTTTTAAAATTATTGAAATCAATCAAATAGTAATTAAAATTTAAAAAGCCATTTTTTTGATGATAATAACTTGAATTGTACATTGGATATTTTCAAATATAATATTATTATAAATTATATAATTTAAAAGAAAATTATTCAAAAATTATTAAATTTTTATTAAAGGACTTAAAAAGGATAGAAAGGACTCTTAATAATATTTCAATTTCCATTATAAAAGCATGATTTTCTTTATTTTATTATATGTAGATTTTATAAATTATCTCGTTTTTAATTTAGTGAAGTTGTCAGCAAATTCTAGGAATACATGGTGTGAGATATAAGAATCAATAAAAAATGTTTATATAAAAACTCTTCCAGTTAGTCAATACAGTGATTATCTTAAAAAATGTACTTATAAAACTCTAAAAGCCTTTAAATGTCCTTAAAGTTTTTTAAACACTTATATATCTATAATTTAACGGAATATAGGAGTGTTTTCTATAGAAGATCCATCTGTAGGCTCTCGTTTGATTTCATCTTATAGTTTAAAAAAAATCAATTAGCCGCAATGCAAAAAAGTAGGTCAATTTTCCTACATTAATACAGTATGGAGTAGCATCCAGCCGAGAGCACAGTGGTTGTGGCGCCGATCTTTCATGGAAAAGGACCCGTGTTCCATCCCTGGCTGGGTAAACTCAATAAATAGTATACAGCTAAATAAAATTATACAAAAATAACTTATAATTAAATATTTAATAGTCTAAAAATAGAAAAATAATAATTATTAAACAAACAAACTATAAAATATTACTTGTAATCGTGTTCCCGAAATAACCTATAGCTTAATAGTATATAAAAAATTAACTTTATCTATATAAACATTAGCATTTGTCAAATTGACACCATTGAAATAATATGCAGGCATGCAACGTGACATAACCCAAAAAACATTTATTATGTACGTCAAAAGGGTTATGCAAAAATCTCAGTGACACCTTGCAGGAAATCTAGGAAAACGCAGTGATATCTTGCGTAGAAATTTGGCGTTGTCTTTCCCACAAGGCGTGAGATTGAAAATCATGTCGAATAACTACAGCAGAGCAATTATCTAGCTTAGTGAACAAAACGATTAACGAAACAGAAACAATGTCTCGGATAACAGAAGCTTTGTGAAAGCTGCATGCTTCTTCAGGGGGTAAAATAAATAAAAGTATGGAGTAGCAGCTAAATCTTCTTCTAGTTTCTTAGAATAAACCCAGAAAAGCTACGGAAACTTTTACACCTACGGATAGAACTCATTTCGAGGAAATTTTGAAAGAAACTTTGGAGACGGATACGTCACATCCTAAAGTAAAATTGTAATAATATAACCTACAACACTATAATAAGCTAAGTACTCTATTAAATCTCGTGTAGGAGAATGCTACAATAGACACCAGACAATCCTGTGAGACCCAGAAATAAATTGTAATTACTACTACTACATTTTTAAACCCCTTGAATATGTATTTTCATTTTATGTAAATTAATTTTACAAAATAATTTTAAACGATTCCGTTTTACTAATGAAATCAAATTTTCATAATGCAAAAATTCCAAAAGAGAAAACCATTAAAATATAATTTTAAAACATTCATCTAATAAGTTTCATTTATTCTTTGTTTAAATTATTTTCATCTTTCTGTGGTCAAAGTAAAATGAAAATTCATTAAAATTAATGTTATAACATTAAGGCATATTTAGACTTTTGTAAAAATTTTTTTGGTTTAATTTTTGTATTTTAATTAGAAAGAGAGGTCTTTTATAAAATTATTATACAACTTATTCATTATACAAATGCATCCTACAGCAGCCGAGTACTTTAATCAAAATAAGTCGTTTACCTTGACCTAAAAATTTATATAATATTATAATATAATTAATAATAACGTTGATTTTATTCAAAAAGTTTTTTTTTTAATACAAATTAAATATGTAAAATATAAATTTAAAACAAATTTTATTTATGTATAGCTTATTTTTTATTAAATAACTTAAACTTTATTTTAAAATATTATTGGAGCATTTTTAAAATTCAATTAAAAAAAAAAACTAAAATAAGTTTTTTAATTGCACATAAAAAAGCCGGCATAATTAGAAGATAAACAAGGATGAGTGTAGTAGAGTAGACTTTGTCAACTCTGGGATATACCCGTATACACGGTTAATTACGTTTGGAAAAATGTTAAAGATTCAGTTAATTATTATGTTTAAAGTAATGCTCTTATAAAAAATGAAGTTGTATGGCAGGTACTCGAACCCGTGGACCAAAATGGCTGGAGAATAGCGATGACGGCTATTACCTAAAAACGAATTTGTGAAAATTTCAAAATCCTAGTTCCTTTAGGTTTTGAGTTATCGTGATTACGGACGGACGGACAGACATACATAGCTAAATCGATTTATTTTTCGCTTCTGATCCGATCTCTGCATCACAAACGTAATTGCAAATTTAGTATACGGGTATAAAAAGTTTGTCCTAAATTTTAGTTTGAAAACAAATTGATATTATTGAGGTTAAAAATTTTCTAAATTGGTAATAAATTATTTGTACTTAGATATTGTAGGTTAAGTTTAAAATAGTGGTTCAAATGGCGGTTAATTCTTTAAAAACTTTTCTTTGAAAATACAATTTTTTGTTTAGAATTCAGATTTTAATCTTTTTTATTTAAAGTTGATATTCTTGAGAATTTTTACATATTTGATTAAGCTTTTCAATAAGTACTGTGATGATTCAATTGCAATTACTCGTTATGAAAGTACTTTTAAATTAGAACTAGGCTCATTTAGAAAAATTCTTTTACGTAAAAAATGTAAAAATCATTTAATTTTGAAGTAAAATAATTTGCTTTATTTAAATACAGGTAATTTAAATTCTATTATTTTTCAAATAAATATTTTAAATAAGAACTTTTTTTAAGTACTCGTATTTGAGATAAAACTTCCAACTGTCATAAAATTTTTAAAAATATTATTTTAAGTCCTTTTTTTTAGGAGTATTTGTATTTAATTTTTCAAGTACTGGTAAAATATTTAAGAAACAGTAGTACTTCAAATGCTTTAAGTACCGACCTAATTATGTGAACGTTAATTTTTTGATACGGGGTTGCCAAAAAAACGAAAAAGAAAACCCATTTTTGACATAAAATATTTTATTTTCGTAATGTTTTACTTTAAATTAACTTTTACTAATTAACAGTATTCGAAAGAAAATTTTTCAAGGACTATATCTTTTTTAAACCCTTGTTTGTAAGTTAACACAAGGTCAATGAGAAAGATTGGGAGTTGTTATAAAGAAAGGTTGAAGAATTAATAGATGAACAGCTTTTATTTTAACTTTATCAAGGCATCCCAAGGCTGGAATGCAAACAATTCAGTAAAATTTTTGTGAAAATCAATTACTAAGATGTTTAAATCAGTTGTATATTTTAACGCTTTTATCTGAAATAAAAGGAGCCGAATAGAAGTCGCCTTTTCGCGAGGTTTTAGAATTTTGTTTTTTTTAATATTCAAATCAACTCTGCTGACTGTACGTTATTTTTAAATTTTAACTAAATCGTTGTTTAATACATTTACACTAAATAATTTTTTGTGGTTCTGCTAATCTCAGCCGATTATGAAATTGATGTGAAGCCTACAAACTTCTGAGGAACTGTGGATTGAATTCAAGGCTATCAATTATGTCATTTATAAAATGTTTACAACAACTTGAGATAATATAACTCACATGAATTTATATTAGTTCCATAATCCAAAAGTCAATATAAATAAAATATTAACGGCTGGGTGGCACAGTGGTTAAATGCCGACCTTTCGTTAATATGTTATTTATACAACTTGAGATAATACAAATCACATGAAATTATATTAGTTCCATAATCCAGAAGTCACTATAAATAACATATTAACGGCTGGGTTTCACAGTGGTTAAGTGAAAGGCTCGGGTTCGAATCCCAGTGAAAGTGAAAAAGGTTTTTTGGTTTTCGACTCGACACAGCTACCATTCGACACTGGGTTCAAATTATTGGCTTAATCAATAATTAACAATTGCATACCTTTAATAAATTCATAAATATAACAGTATAAACACATACCAAATATAAACAAATAATTTAATTGAATAATATAAATCACAGATATAGAATACAAAATATTACAGTATAAACAAAAATTGAATTGTATCTATTGGAAATCTAAGACGTTTCTACATATTATAAGGCCTATTACTATCTCATATTTAAATTATATGTGCAATTCGTCAAGATCAATTCTAATAACACGAATATAATATGACCCCCTGTTACAACATGTACCAATGGTATAGACAGGCTTATTAGCCTAACAGTTGAACAGTTAGCGCTTGAGAAAAAAAAAATTCCACAAGCTATTCTACAACTCCAAATTATCAACAAAGTTTATTGTAAAAATCAAAGACAAAAATTTAAAAAATATATTTATTAGAATGTCTTTTGAAAATACAAGCCTCATCTTTCCTAGTTCTTCATAAAATGCAATAATGTTCGCTAATTTACTTATAGCTTCATAATTTTCTAAGAAGTTTTCATCTTAAATTTGCACTTTAAATACCAAATGCAATTTTAATTTGAATTTTCTTAATCAAAGCACTTTAAATGTGTTTTCTTTTACAATACATTTACCCCACTTTACATTATATATTAGTTAATTCAAAAAGAAAAACCAAGTTTAATTTTAAAAAGGAGACATTTTTTAAAATAACAAAGAAAAAGCACAGGATAACTCAATTCTATTTTCTAAATCCTTTTAAAAAATCTTTTTATTTTCAAAAATTGTTCAATATTGACTTTTATAAATTTAATTTTTAACTTTGAATTTGTTTTTTTTTCTATCTTTTCTTGTTATTGTGCAAAAAATGAATTGCACGTTCGTCCTTGATACAGTATTCCTTGTTTTATTCACTCTATTTTACACTTTGATTCAAAATTTTTATAATAAGAAAGAAAAAAAATAAGGTTTTCTTTATTCAATTTTTCTTTCAAACTGCAAAATGAAATGGAAATGAAATTGGTTCTAATAGAAAAGGATCAATCAATCAAATAAAAAAAAATTTTATATTTAAAAGGATATATAACAATATTTTATAAAAGGACTAAGTATAAAATATTAAAATTGTAAAAAGGCTTTTCTTAGCTCTTTAAATTTCAAAATTCAACAAACTGTTATCTATAGTAAATTAAATATTTCAGTATTTAATTTTGTTTTTCAATTGAGTGCACATCAAAAAGATTGATTTCTTCTGAAAATGTAAGAGTTTTTAAATTTTTGTGTATTAGATTTTGGGGAAAAGAGACTTTGACTGAGGATTCTTCTTATGTTTCCTAGCCACTGCTGGATTTCGACGTGGAGTTAAGATCCGTTAAGGTTGCTGCAATGTTAACATATTCCAGTATATTTGTGGCTGTATGAACAAAATCTTTAATTGCCCTGAAATCAGCCTATTTCCCAAAATTTTTAGCCACGATTATCGCTTCTACCTGATCCTCATATTCTTTCTATTCTGCCTTCACACTATAATAAGCTGCAGTAATTCATAATTTGTTCCTCGCTTTATAAGGTAAAAATATCCTACTTTTCGTTTGTAATTAGGTATTTACAGTAATTCCCTTTCCTTCTGCAACTTCTCTGTCCCAAGATATCTTTAACAGAAGTCTATAGGTTCACATCTCAAATGCTTCTAATTTGTTCATCGTAACCACTTTGAGCGTACAGGCCTCTTCACCATATAATAAAACTGACCACACGAAATATTTAAGAAATCATAACCTTAAGTTAATGTTTCCTGAACCAGTAACAATCATTTCTAGCCTTTTCTTATTAAATATTTTCCCAATTGGGTTTTCTTAGCAGAACAGTCATAGCCCATTTTCTTAGCAGTCACCATTGTAACCTGTACTATAATAGAAATAAATTATTTTACTGAAATTTTGATAGTAAAATTCGTTCACACAAATCAAATGTTTTCCGAGTGAGAAATGAACAAAGGATTCCAGTTTCCTAATTTCAATTAGATAATTGCAAAGGAATGTTACAAATTTTAACCAGGAATATGAAACCGAGAGTTCTAGGTAGATTCGGATTGATTGCTTTTGGATTTTAAGTTTTAGGGGAAGTCCCTATGAAATGAACATCAAAAGAGCGAATTTTATGAAAATCTGTTTGAAAGGATATTATTAAAAACTAACTCAGATTTACTATAAAATATCTTTAAAAAAACTCTAACGCAAATTCTGTAGAAATAACATAGAATTCAAATTATGAAATAGAAAATCCTTTATTTACAGATAATTATTACTAAATGATCTAGCTAATTCCATTTTATAGTATTTAAATTTAATTTAATGGCGGAAAAATTAGAAAATATTAATTAGGACGAAATTAAAAAAAAAAACAGGATATTCATATTAGGGATTAGTCTCTTTGTTAATAAAAAAAATTTTATAATAAACCTACGTTCAAAATAATATTTATATAAATTTTTGAATTGTATTTGAAACAAAGATTCTTTTTAAAAAAAATATGTATTTAATACTCAACACAAATTTTTGGAGAATTTTGTTAGAGCCACAAAAGGAATTTTTAAATTAAAATAAAAATTGAAATTAAATTTTGAAATTATAATTTAAAATACAAAATATACCTACGAATATTCGAAAAAAAAATTTATATATAAAAATATGTACCTACCTACATGAAGATATATTAATTTTGAAATCTGAGACTGCAATAGAAATGGAATATATTCATATTTCATTTCATTTACAATTATATATTTTGAATCGTCCTTATTTTCAACGTATTCAATACCCCTATACAAATTTGAATACTTAAACTGACATATGTAATACATTATATGTTACATATTAAATACAGTAGATGGTATATGTAGAAGGATACAAAGAATTTTGTAATATACGAAATAAATCAATCAGCTTGATTTCTAGTATAAATTTACCCAGATACAGATACATTTAAAGTTAAATCCGGAAAATTGGGAAAATCCTGCGGTAATAATAATTTTATTTTAATTTTTATTCAATAATGAAATATGAACTATGACCTATATGAGCCTATACTTTTCAAAAAACAAAAGTAATTAAATTTTATTTCAATATTTTTAAAGCAAATCCATCTGTCATTTTCAAGAAATGGTTTTTTATACTGCAAAATTAATTGCAAAATTCATATTGCAACAAGTGAAGTTTCATTAATTTGTTACTGAAACATTTAATGAAATGTTCGCCCGAATGCACAAGAACATTTTTTGAAATTAATTCAAATAGATTTTGAAATTGATTTATTTTCAAATGAAGTTTTCAGTTTTGAAAAGCAGCAACTGTGGCAGAAAGTAAATAAGACTAAAACAAATAGTTTTTAAAAACTATTGGATTGCAAGTTTAAATATTTATAATTTTTTAGAGGAAATAATTTTGAGAGTTTAAAGAGAGTTTGATTTTTGAGAGTTTAATTTGATACAAGTTATATTTGTTTTATTAGACATGATCCGACCAGGATTTGAACCCAAACCTGGGCACTATATTATAGATCGCATTGAAATTAACATCAAGTTTCAAACCCAAGGTAAGTTTAATTATTTATTTATTTTTATTAACAATCTTCAAAAGGACAAAAAGCAGAATCAAGAAGGCCAGGGCAATCATCGGTCATTTACAGCCCATATGGAAAAATACTCAAATGTCCAGGGTTACAAAATTGTTAATACTCGGAACCTGCGTAAAGACCACCATATTAACATATGGAAGTGAAACCTGGTTAATTACGAACAACATCACACAGAAACTACAGGTGTTCATTAACAAGTGCCTAAGAATCATATTTAGAGTATACTGTCCTAACACAATAAGTAATAATGACCTATGGAAACTTGCCAAAGTAGAACCGATCGCGTAAGAGATCAAAAGAAAAAAGTTGAGGTGGATAGGGCATACACTTAGAAAGCCGCAAGAAAGCAAAACAAGGCAAGCACTAGATTGAAGCCCACAACACAAGGCCACTCCAGGTGTTGGAGGCGAACGATATTAGAAGAACTGAGTTCAATTGGGAAAACATGGGAGGAAGTAGAAAATAACTACTCCGAACAGAGTCAGATGGAGATGCCTAGTATATATCCAATGCTGCTCCCAAGAGGAGCAATAAGGACAAAACAAAAACAAAAATTATGTATATTTTTAAATGGCTAGAAATGAAATTATGATATTATGAGTGAAACTTTGAAAATTTCACAAAAATGTTTAGAACAGCGTGAACTCGTATTGAATATCTTTTTTTCAATAACATTTATTATGAAAATCATTTGGTTGTTGATCTGTTAATATGTAAACAATGCTTTTGATTTAAAGATTAAATGTTATAATAATCTGAAAATTTTTTAATAAATCACAAGTCACGGGGATTTTAAGTTTTAAGTAGTATTTGCGTAGGACCAAATGACTATATATAGAAGACAGCTGGTGTTACCAGCTTTCAAAAAATATGTAGGTTTAATGGGGCATATTATTCTTCAAAGACGAAAGGACATTTGAAAGTATCCTTTTTATTTTAGTCTAGCGATCTGTTCAATGTATATAAATTCAAATAAAGTTTTTAATTAAGATAATGGTTTGGGGAATATTTTAACGTTTATTTGATGACGATAGGTGCTGCCGTTTTAGAGATGTTGTAGTACAAAGTTGAACATTTTTGGAAAAAAAAAATTTTTAACATCCTTTCTCTAAAACTCATACTTTTCAAAATTTGGCAAGGAATCCCCCTAAATATTTTTGCATCATTGAAAAGCTCTTGTTTTGTTCTATAATTTGTGCATGCATAGTGTATGCCTATATTAAAGCATTTAGAAGATAAAAGCATTTATGAAACAAAACATTATTTATTTTGTATTTTCTTTTGTATAAAAAAGAATGTTATGCCTTTTACAAAACTAATATATAAGACAAATATTGCTTTTCCTACGCGGATACTACTGGAACCTTTGATAAGCCCAAGTCACTAACTAACGTATTAACTTGCAAGAGAAATTCAGCTACAATTACAAAATTAATATAAACCTATTTCAAAAATCTAAAAATAACTTTTAATAAAACTTTTACAAACTTTTTAAATATTAATTAAAGTTGACATAAATTCTTATATATGTATATATTTCAGGTAGTATATCTTATTATTATAAAATTAAGATTAAGTCTTCAACTATACAATTTTTTCACAGAAAAAAAACAAAAACTAAATGAAGTCATTCCAAAAAATACCAAACTTGATACTATATGTTCCTTTTTATTAATAAAACTGTTAATCTACTATGAAGTTAATGAAAGGATTCTCAAAAAAAAAATAAAAAGGTTAACTAAAAGTTTTTAAGTAAGTTCCATAATATGATATTTACCTTTCCATTTAAATTGAATTAAAAACAAAATTAACAACAACATTTTACAAAGCACGTGCAAATACATTTTTATTTTATTTGACCCGTATCTTTTTCCACCTTCCAACAATATTAATTAGTTCAAATTATTACCTTTAATTTTTTATTTTCTTATTGTTTTCTTTTTTTTATTATTTTATATGAAATCTGAAGCGTTATCCTTTTTATCATTTTAATGCTTACAAAATATCCTTTTGTAGAACAACAAAAAATTTTACTAGGAATACCGAATGGAAAAGTCAACCATGATAAAGATTTTTTTTTTCCAAGTTTTAAAGGATTTCACTGAAACTTTAATACATGTATTAATTCGCAGTGGGGGTAAATTCGGATGAAATAAGATTAATAGAGTCTCAGTTTTCTTATAAATTAGGTCAAATGAAAAAATGGACATTATAAAAATTGAGTGAGTATTAATCAACGTAAAATAAACACGTGGAAGAGAGAAAAGTATACTGTGGGATATGGGATGTGCACATTTTCTCTAAAGTTATTATTTTTTGCACTTTTCCAGATAATTCACATGCTACTCCGCCACAGCATCTTCTGTTGAATTGCGTGTTACATTCAAGGGCGATTGGTGAAACGCATCCATGGTATTTTCTTAGTGTGCGCTCTATCCACATACATTTTCTTTATCTTATTTGATTCGCTATTGGCTAAGTTCCAGAAATCTCTATTTGTGATTGTTCTTAACCAGAATGTCCTATAATTCTAAAATACTTATTTATGAATGCCTGTACCCTGTTGTTTGCAGTACTCGCAGTAATCCAATCTGCTGAACGCTTCGCTAACTTTTATGAGTTGATTTTCCATGTCTTCTTGCGCTCCACCACTGGTTGATATAAATCCACCAAAAAAGCAGAAGTTAATCAAATTCAATTGTTTAATCACTTTTTTGTAAGTGTTGAGTTACAGCGGGATTGATTGTCATCGATTTTCCTGTATTAATATTGAATTCGAGTCCAACGTTGCTTGCATCTGGAACACAAAAAGTAATTAACTTTAATGTGTCAAATTCAATATTATTTTACCTTAATATTCTTTAGAAAAATTTACACATAAAGAATCACACCTTAAGCAAAATATCAATTTCAATCCATGCGTTTAGACGTGGCAGCTGTTGTTGTCAACATAATCTTCTTTCTCTTTCCCACTTACTCATTTCTTCTACAAAAAAGCTTTAACACGAAAAAAAACGACGAAAACACGGTTAACACCCGAAAATCTTGTATACATTTTTGTACATTTTTGTTAACCAAAATTTAGGTGCCTTACGTGTTGACAGTCACCAATACATCTAAAAAAGCAATAAAAAATTTTTCAGGTCAAAAATTTTTTTATGATATACTACACATCATTCTTATATTAAACATTAAAGAGTGATATACTATTGGAAAAAAATCTGATAATATTAACTCACACATATAAAGTTGCGGCAGAACTCTATGTATACATGACATCAACGTGTAAACGGAAAGAGCTTTTAAGCAGATATAACAACAAGATGTGAATACTACAACGTTGACACCGTCTAAATTAGCTCAATGAATTTGAACCCTAATCTTAAATTAAGGACACTTTTCTAAATAACAAAAAGCCTCAAATATAGTTAATAATAGGAAATTTAACAAAATTACTTTCATTTCAATTTAGAATACTCATTGTTGATTCTTTAGAATTTTCTTTCTCATTTTTGATTAGAAAACTGTTGAGCTGGAAACAGATCGGTTGGTCAATATGTTTTTCATTTTCTTTGGCAAATTCAACGGATTAGAAAATTTTCCACAAAAATTTCCAATAAAAACAAATATTTTCCTTTTTTCAATAAATCCATCTTTTCCAAGTAGAAGAAAATAACTTTCATTTGCTCTAAAGTTTTTCTTATTATTTCAGGTAAATATGCACAGGCACTAATCATGTGCCAGATAATAAGAATGATTATTGAAAGAATGCAGAATTCGAGGAAATTGTGGTAAATATTGAAAAAGAATGAAACCTATAATTTGTGATTTTGTTCAGTAGAATTGTTAAAACAATGAATTGTAGACTCATAAAAGTTTTATAGTGGAGTATCCGAGCATATTAAAGCAAAATTACCCTTATTGGTGTTGCAAAACTTTATAACATTTCGTTTTTTTTTTTGAATGTATGTAGTACGCAATGAAATACCAAGAATATCTGACAACAATTTAATATTTAACTGCACTTCAAATTATTTAACCCATATCAGTCCGACGATTGTTCAAAAAAAATTTTGTAAGCAAATAACGATCAATTTTGTGAATTAAAATTTGGCTTTTCGCTGCTTAGGCCAAAAAAATTGTCACAAAAACATTTCGAGTTTCGTTAACCTTTTGCGGCATCGCACCTTTTTCAAGATCTTTTTGTTACTTCGCTCGACATATTAAACAGGTTTGACCGATTGAATTCAAATTTAAAATTGCTGTTTTCTGTTTGAAAATGGAGTTGAATTTATTACCAGAATTAGAACTTGTTAATCCAAATTGGCATGACTATAATATGATACATTTGACAGTTACATGGACCCTCAATTTAATTCGTCTCAGTACAGCTCAACTACCTTGTACAAAATTCAAATTTTCAAACTTTATTTATTCCGAAGATTTGCTTGTTAAATTAATAAACATATATGGCAGGTACCGGAATCACCATTCCAAATATTTCCAAACTTTAGGGACATAAAGAAATCAGAAAACCATTTGAAGTTTTTTATTAGTTTCCGATATTATATTTGTGTTTCCTTGGTTCGATCGAAAGCTGCCAAAAGCTGAAATCTTAGTCCGATTTTATTCATTTTCAATGTTGCCTTACTTTTGATATTAGTAACCTACAATATTAATTTTATCAAGACATAGTATCATTAGAATTTGAATTATGGGTTTTACGGATGGATAAAAACCCCTAATCCCCTTAGCTTGCTTTCTAATGAAAGTTATTACATCTCTATACCTATATTAGGTGTGGAGTGTTAAAATGTCTGTCTTATCAATGAAATTCCAAAAATGTATCCCAATTATATTGCAATTAAAACCCACACTTTGTTAGCCTTAACTCCTCAAAAGAATATTAAACTTTGAAAAATTAAACTATAGCAACACACACCTTCAAAACACACCTTTATTACTTATAAATTCATTAATTATCATTATATTCTACCATTGTTTTTTAAGAAAAAAATTCCCTAATTACACTTAAAATAAATAGAAAATAAACAAATAAACTTATACATTTTCTAATTAAATATTACAATTAGTTGCAAAGTAAATACTTACTTTGCCTTCATTATCATGTTACTATAGATATTTACAAACGATATCTTTTCATCTGAACAATATGTATACATACACATATTTTAATATATTCATTCATTAAATTAATTTTAAACTAAATAACTTGTACATTCATGTTCATCTCCTATATTCATGCTAATTATATAGTTTCGAATTTATCTACAAGATAATCGTGGCGCATGTATGAAAATTTATATTACATTTTCTCCCAAAAAAAAATATTTTCACTCCAATGAAAATTTTCTTAAGAAAAACAATAGTTAAATAAAAGCTGAGTTCAAGGACAAAAAAATTTTCATTAATATATAACGTGGTAATTAAACAAAAGAACTAAGAAAAAAGTAAAAAAATAATCAATAGGTGGTAGTGAATATATTTATGCAAAAATATAACACTAAAATTAAGTAGATATTATTTGCGAACAATGAACCCGCTTTTCAACATATTTTTCTGCAGATTTTGATGTTTACAAATTTTATTCAGAAATTTCTAAAATTAAACAGTTTTTAGCTAAAGATATTTTAATTGTCAGTCTGTTGAAATTATCTTCCTTTGTGTGCTAACATCTTCATATATCAGGACCCTATTAAACCAACCAATTTTCAAATTTATCAATAAAAATATCTTGATTAGTTTTACTGCTTTCCTGTTTTTTACATATTTGTCCAGGAAATGAGGTGTAACAAACGCACTCAATTGAATGTGTTTTGTTGGATGTGTTCATTTATAAAAAAATAAAATACCTACCTATTAATGTTTTGTCGGATGTGATTTATTTTAGAAAATAAAATATCATAAATTATCATAATCAGGCCAAAAAATATTTTATTTATTTGTAATATAAAAAAAAATTAAAAATAAAAATAAATTAAATATTTTTCTGAATTTAAATTATTTTAAATGTTTATTAATTAGTTCATTTCAGTTTTTAAAACTCACAGTACATTTTCTGGAAATTTTATATAAATAGTAAAACATCTTGATATTAAAATTTAAGACTATGCTTCACAGGAGAATTTCTGTCGTAAGTCTCCATTATTTTCAGTGAAAATCTGCAAGAACGGTGAAGGCCCAAAGTACTGTTTGTTGTGTTGCTTGCTTTGCTGTAAAATGTAAATAAACCAAGCAATGTAATGAAAGCAATTTCAAAGTTTCCCTCACCTCTGAAATAAAACTAAATGAAATGCACCATAGAAAGCAAACAAAATATATTTCATTATCACTCATTTGACATTTGTTTTTATTTACTTTTCCTGAGTCGAGCATAACTGCCTAATACAAAATGTAACGGTTGCGACTTTATTTATGAAATGGTATTGATAGACAATATATGTATATGTAAATAATGAAATTAGAAATAGTCGTTAATTAGAAAAAGTTTTTCTTTCAATTGACCTCCAATCATTCTGGGACGGGTTAACTGATAGTATTTAAAAATTTCGCAATCAGGTTTTGATTAGTAAATGTTCACTTAATAAGAAATGAATATTTAATTATTTGAAGAATTATAAAAGGTTAGTGTAAAAGATATATCTTCTTTGACTTCTTTGTTTGTGATCATATTATCACTAGCACTGAAATTTTATTCTTAGTTGTTCAACTTAGAGAGTCTGATTTAAATTAAATTTGCAACATTTGGAGTTGTTCAACAGTCAAGAATTGTAATTTATATGCAATATATTTCCAGACAGTTAGGTTTGATGGATCCTGCCTTCTTTATATTGTAAGCGTAAGCTACGATACGATTATAATACAGCAATATGCACCGGAGACTGGAAGCGAATTATATTTCAGTTAAAAACTAATTTACAGTTGAAATTTACTTTAGTTTATAAAATTTAATTACTAAAAACTACTACTTGGTTTACCCATTGCTATTTACAATACGGCAAAAATTTTTACTTAATTTTATGTGCTATTTTTTTTAACACCATTACTTGGAGAAGAAGCTTTTCTTATTATTATTATTTTTATTATTATTAGTTTTTATGTTCTAAAAAAAATTATCAGGGATAAGTTTTTGGAGACAATAGATGGAGACAACAAAATAATTATTTAAATTTGTTTACAAAATCTATATATAAATGTATTTTAAATTCATTAGGGAATGAAAAAACTGAAATTAATTTTCAAAATCAGATCGGGTTGTTTTGGTGTTGAAAACACACCCACATATTGTAAGTTTAAACATATCATTCCATTCATACAACTTAATATTACGTTCTATACCCGCATAATTATAAGTCAAAAGGGTGTACTGAATTTGCCATTACGTCTGAGACGCAGAGATGGAGGGGGGATAAATATAGTCCCTAAACTCAAAGGTATGGATCGGATCAGAATAGAAAATTATTTTGATCCAACTATGTATGGCCGTCCCTCCGTTTGCTGCCATACAATTTCTTTTTTAACATGAAAATAACTGCATATTTTATAAAGCTGGACATTTGAAATTTTGGCAAAATTATTTAAGTTTTATGGCCAAATTTTGTGCTATTAGTTGGGATGGTGCATTGGGTTTGAGGATCTGTCCTACAACTACTTCATTTATATGAGTACTGCAATAAACCTAATAAAGCTGGATATTTGAAATTTTGTCAATAGTAAATTTTTAGTAGTTAACTTAAATGGCCAACTTCTGATTAAAATTTAGTCGGTGTAGCATAAGAGGTTTGAAGAGCTGTCTTTCAACTTGTATTTTCATTTATACATAACTGAAGTTTAATAAGTTGTTTATTTGAAATTTTGAAACTGTAATTAGCATTATAGTCCAATGTCAATACTCCGGTCATACGGGTATCCCAGAGTTGACACAGTCTACTCTACTACACTCTTCCTCGTTTTTTATAAAATATTTAAAACAAAATTTTATGTTAATTAATTTATGTTTATTATTATCAATTTTTACTTTTCTTTTTGTTTTAAAATAAAATAAAGAAAACATTTTTATATTTACATAATTAATTTATTTAGGCAGATTATGTTAATAGAATAACTTTCCCATATTATGTTTAGTAAAACGCAAACCTATAGTGTAAAAATGTAAAAAAGAAAGGAACTTTTTAACAAAATCAATAAATGAAGATCTGCATAAATTAATTTAAACTACAGGATTCAAAAAAATCTAGGCATGTAGATTTATTTGAAATTATAAAATTAGAAACTTAATGGCATTATTTACTTAATAATTATTCTGAGTAACATAATATCATCATATTTTTGAAAGATGACTATTTTAAAAATATACTGAATCAGGACAAGAACTTCTGGACAAGAACTTCTGATAATACTAACACGTGAGCTCTACTAAGTATACTTATGTTTCTTCAGTAAACTTAGTATAACCTTTAACTATTATAATACTGTGTACTTCATACATAATGAAAGCAAAAAAGTTCTTACAGGAATTAGTAAATATTTAGGAAAACTTATAAGTGTAAGCATCCAGTATATACTCGAACTTCATAAATCCCGGCCATTATGTTGAGTTTCAAAAGTCATTACTGTACAAAAAACTGAAATAAATCTCCAAACTGATCTCATTGAATATAAATACATGGTCACACATTAATATGCCTCCAAACTGATCCCATTGAATATAAATACATGTTCACACACTAATTTATAGAAAAACTACTCAATAAAAAGCACACATCGTCAAAACCTGATTATAAAAACTCTACCATTGTCAAAACATCTTTTGATATTTAAGTTATCGTGCGGACAGACAGACGAATAGATGGATGGACGAATACACATTCCTTCATCGCCTTAGTTTACGATTCTGATCGGATCCAAACAATTGATTCTTTGAGTACCTTCACAGCGTTATAAACTAAACAGCAGGATTTGTATACATACAGATATAATACTTTCGTACAAATATAAAAATGCAAAACTGTTTTCGTTTTATACTCCTATTTCATTACCAAAATGTAATTATCATAAGAATAAGCTAACTAACTTACAAACTTACTCTTTTCTGATAATTTTTCCGTTTTTATTCTTTTTGTAATAAAAAAAAAAAAAAAATAGAAGGAATAACAAAATGCATCTTAACATTGCAATATGACTTCTACAAAAATTCACAATTCGTGACATTGATAGTAACAAATTGTGATAAAAATAATGAATAGAATAGAAATGCAATTTCCCTTGGTTATTAGTGTAACAGTAAAACCATAAAGAAAAACTAAAATAAGTTTTATAATGGAAACTACCTGAATTAGTTCTATTTTACTCTTCGTTATAATAAAAGAACTGCTGTTCTAAGAAAGTTCTTAGGAAGTAAAATGTATGTGTGAAATATTCAACTTAAAGTTCACTTGATTTAACTCTACTGCAATTTTGTGGAACTTTGTCTATTTACGATTAAAGTAACGATTGAAAAAAGCTTCCCTCTGATGATCTATTTCGAATCTTCAGACTGTTGAAATATCTCTACTTCCCTTTATTTCATATACACTATATTTTAATCTTCAGACTCTTCACTCTCGCTTCAGTTTTTTAAAGAATCGAAAAAATAAAGTTACATTCAAAGCAGTTGGAGATTCGCCTAGAGCCAAGAACATCTAATAAAAACTCCTTTCAGAAAACCTCATTGTGAGAACCAAAAAGTACAGAGATAATCCTGGAAACAGAAATATATTCTCCTTTTATTTTAAAAAATTGCAATGCCTGTAGTTTATCAGTGCAAGAAGCTTTGTCATTTCCACAAATTTCGGCATGTAGTTTTTCCTTTTTTACGAGAAAGTGGAAAGCTTTGAATTTTCACTCATTGAAATTGCACAGTTCTATTAATTTGGGTAGTGTCCAATTTACACATACCATTACCATTTGGAATGACTTGGGATTAAGGGAATTGTAAAATTATGTGGTATGCATAATGGATGGATATTTATAACAGAGGGATTGACCAAACCGTTCGTCGATGGCTAAGTTTAGCGTTGAGGTAACACTGGGATCGTTTGAAACTCAAATTGCTCATTGCGAAACCACAGTGCGTCGATTTGGGTTCTCGAGCTTATATTTCCAAAAATTTACCTTCAATAGTATAACCCTTCTTGTAACGTCTTCTTTCTCTTTCTACTTTAAAATTTTTAATGCATTTTTGTTTTTTAAAGCACATTTTACAGTTATTTTGCTTTGAGTGCATTTTTTGTTCTCAAAACTTGTATAAAAGTGGTATAATAAAATGAAATGACAGTTATTTTGCAACAAAAAAAGAAATAAAAAACTGTAAAAGATTTAATGAAGCAAATGTATAAAAGAAAAGGAAAGAAATATGTATAAAATACCATTAACATACTTTTAAAATATCCAAAAATAAGAAAATAGAAAAGACTTTGGCACTTAACACTAGACTGAAAGTACCTATATTTTTTTTTGATAATACATGTATAATGCATACACATATACATATATATATTTTTATATATATCTTAAAATATTATATAATAATAATGTATCGTAAGTACTCCATCTATCAAATGTAAATACCCAACCATTTGTAAATAATAATATAACTTACTTGAATTTTGTTGTTTGCTTCATTATATGTGTGTGTGTGTGTTTGTGTTAAGGAAATTAAAAGGAATTTAATTTAAAGGTTGAAATGATTTTAATATTGTTTAGTTGTAAATTTCTAAGTAGATGAACTTTAAGTAAAAGTACCTTAACATTTTTTAAGAAGGAAAATTTAAAGAAAATTCCATAGTTATGATAAGTTAATAGGAATGTATTAAATGGTGAATTGGAATCAAGTGTATACAAAAGTATAAATTTTTTTAAATTCTGATGCTGAAAATAGAGTTATTTTTGATCAGTTTTATATTTTGAGTACATATTCGCAGAATAAATTTTTTACTAAAAATTAGATACTTTCCATTTCTAATAATGCTTTAATAAAAGTCACTTTAAATATCAACTCAAAGTTGTTAGATTCCTCTTTTTCTACGAAGGACTGTTGAAAGCTTTGAAGAAAGAAAATCGGAATTATGCAAAATTACTTTGGGTATTTTGTTATTTTATCACAATCAAACAACTGGTGTTTTAAACCTAAGTTTAGGGTCATACCTATGATACAAATGTACTTCGTTTACAAAATGTAGTACGTATTTTTCCTTTAAGGATAATAATGTTGAAGGATTTTGAGAATTTGAGTTCTGGAAATTTAAGGCTATATAAGAGAATGAAAAACTTGGGTCGAATGTTTAGAAGAAATATGTCAATATATTTTAAACTTTTAGTAACGCATTTAATGAAATATGTTTGTATAAGCGTATTAACCTGAAGATTAACAAATTTTCATAACCGAGGATGTGCCAATTAGTAATATTATTCAATATTTGAAAGGACTTCGTTTTGAACTCATAATATTTCGGGTTGGGTTTGAAATCTCGGTTTAGTAAATCTCAAGAAAAAATCACAAAATCTCATTATAGAAAATCTCGTTTAGAAAATCTCGTTTTTTGAAAATCCCGTTTTAGAAAATCTAGTTTTTAGAAAATCACTTTTTTAATATACTGAAAAAAGATGATAATTCTGGTTTTGTATCCAACTAAAAAATCCTTAAAAACCAGATTTTTCAATAATTAAAAAAGAAATTTTCTTAAAAAGCGAGATTTTTCGATAAAAAACGAGATTTTCTTAAACGAAATTTTCTAAAAACGAGATTTAAAAAAAAGATTTACTAAGCCGAGATCATAACTCATTTAAAATGTTAATTCCTAAAATATCTTTGAACAGCATAAGTCAATTTTTAATAAATTTTTATTAAACAGTTCTTCTTAAACCTAATTAACTTATAAAATGCCTATTGTCGATTTTTAATCGGAAAATGTACCTTAATTTGATAGCAATCTATTATAAGCTTTCACCGTTATACTAAAATGTTTGCATTGAAAGTGTCGTCTTCTTTTATATTGCGAAAAAACTAGATAGTTATTTTATTTTAATAAAGAGAAACTTATTAAAATAAGATTTTAATTATAAGATAGTGAACTAATTTAAAATTTTTGGATAAATTATGAATATGAGTATAAATGAAATATTCCTCAACTTATATTGTTCTTTGGATTTTTGAAAAGTTTTCAACACACGATAAATAAGAATCAAAAGATCTAATATCTCAGAAAATAATTAGAAACTAAATTAGGCAAAGAAAAACATTGAATTAACAATAGGATACAGGAATATAATAAGAAAATTATCATATTGTCTAATCTTTTGACAATATTACTACATGTGATTAATGGCGCTGCAGGAAAAAACGATTTAATTAAAAAATGTTTAAAATATTATTAGTTTACAGAAGAGGAAATTTAATTTCGAAATTAAATAAAATCAATTTTTAATTGATTTAGTGTTTTAGTTATTTACTGATGGACATACAGACACAAATGTGTTCCCCAAATTTGATAATGCATATATGTACGATTTAATGAAATTTAAGAAGAACATTAACATCTTTCTTCTAAATATCCCATCCAATTTTGCCCATTTACCATAATCCAGAAATTCCAAATAACTTTCACCGTAATCCTAAATCCTTCCATATCCTCATCCCTGTAACCAAACTGTACATTTGTATCACAGGTTCAATCCTAAAGTTAGGTTCAAAAAGGGTGTCGTTTTGGTGTGTTAAAATCATACACTAGCCAAAGAAACACCGCATAGTTTCAATGGGTGGCTTTCGAGCTTTCAATACCTTCGTATAAAAAAAAAAAAAAAAAAAGAGTGATTTACTTTTCGAAGCTGATTCGAACCATACCTTGAGTTTATATCAAGCATGTCTAGATTGACGTGCTACCTTAAATTGTTTGGTATAAGAACCGAATCGCGTTCAATACTTTTAAAACCCAAAGACATCCGATATCTTGGAAAACAAAAAATTAATTCCCTACTCCCAAATTCAAGGGAATAAATTATTGTAGTCCGAAAGTCTAAATATTACAGGAATGTAACAGAATCAATAAATGTTGTAAAATTCTTGCATTTTTGATATAGCTAAATATGCTGCCAAAAGTTTGGGTGTTTTTCCCCCGCTATAAAGCATATTTTCCACCAAAACATCTGTCCAAATCTATAAATCTTAGATACTACCTAAGATTAAGTAAAATTCCTAAATCTGGCCTGGCGTGCTATAATGTTCTTTCGGTAACATTCACGAAATTCAATTTCGTACATTTGATATAAAAGCCAATCCCAGAATTCCGCCAAACCTTTATTTCAATTAGAATTCGTCGAATTATTGGAGCACTATCAATCTTTTTTTCTATATAACTAGAAGAATTGAAATCAATAATACCACATTAGAAATAATTTCAACCTAAAACACTAAAGGCTTCAATTTGAACTCATAATATTTCGGGTTGGGTTTGAAATCTGGGTTTAGTAAAAAATCTGGGTTTCAAGTTTTCATTACTACGCTATGGAAATTCCCAGGGGGACTGAAACTAGCTACGATTATTCACTCATTTTGAAAATTGTATAAATATGGAGCATACTTTACTCCATCTCTCCCATTTTAAAATGGTTTGTTTTATAATTAGCAACTTTTCAGGTATAATCAATTCAGTGTCATCTCTAATTTACCCTATACTCTCCTTATGTTTGTTTTCAATTCTTTTCCACTTCTTAAAGGGTATAGAGGTCAATGTCTTTTTAGACTAGGCTTCAGTTCCTGTATTCGTTATATTCACACAGCCGTTGTTAGCTCGACTGTGGCTATTGTATAAGATTATAAAATATAAATATTAATTAACGCAAATTCTCGCTCATATATTTGCCCCACTCCCCCTATAGGAAGCCTCAATAATTTGACTTTCTTTGTGCTTCACAGTGTTTAACAATAAAAAATTATCTTTAATAAATTTAAAATTAAAACTTGCAAAATTTAAAAATATTGATTATTCTTGAATTTAATAAATTAAATCAAAATCTAAAAAATATTATATCACATTTTAATAACCAAATTACCACAATTTTTTTTTTAAAAATATTTTTATTTTTTAACTTTTTTTTTTTTATAAAACTTTTTAATCCTTTTGTAAAGTTTTTTTTCAAAATTTTAATTTCCTGTCTTCTATTTTATTCTTTAACTTCCTGTATAATTTTAATATTAAAAGTTGAAAACAAAGATAGATTCCCAATTTTTCTTTTATTTTTAATATATCTTAAAGTTTTGAATTTGTCATTCATATTTTCTTAGAGAAGTTTTTTTAAAAACAAAATTTAAAAAAAAAAATTAAAACCAAACCATTAAACCAAAAGACAAAAATTTTTACCTAAGTAGAAAAGAAATTAAGTGATAGAAAAAGATAGATCTATAATATATTACATGAATTGAAATATGTTCTGTAGATTATTAAATTCCATTAAAGATTTTAAATCAAAAAAAATTTAAAGTTTTAGAATATTATGATTAAGTTTTCACTTAAAGTAAAAGTTAGTTAAAAGATACAGAACTTTTGAATCTTATTTTGTTTTTTAAAAAGTAGTTCGGAGGTTTTAAGAAAATTATTAAGGAAATCTTGGGCTGAATGAAAAATTTCTGAAGAACTAAGTCCCCAAAACCTAATTTTACATGAAACTTCCCAATCATATAAAATTGGTCATATGGTGGTCATAAGACATACGTATGATTAAGTCGCAAAACTTAGAAGTCTCTTAAAGACTCAACCAAATTCTTAACAAGACGTCGTGTAACAGCTTCCCATGCTCCGTTTATTTAAGTAGTGCAAGAATAGGTAGCTAGTTGACTCGACTACTTCTTGATAATGACTTTTTAGGTGGTGTCTTTACCAGGTCGTAAAATCACTGAAAAAATACTGATTTTGAGAAGAAAAGCTATAGCTAGTTAACACAATTCTTATTATACCCTACACCTATAGAATAGGTAAAGGGGTATATTAACTTTGGTATGGTGTTTGTAACCACCTAAAGGAAGCGAGCTAGATATGGAAAAGTATATATATTTGTGATCAGCGTGACCGCCTTAGTCGATATAGCCATGTCCGTCCGTCCGTCCGTCCGTCCGTCCGTCCGTCCGTCCGTCCGTCCGTAGGCACGATAACTCAAAAAATAATGGAGCTATCTTGATGAAATTTTAACTGTAGGTTACTAGGACTGAAAGTACGGCGGGGATTGCATATGGGCGAAATCGGCCCATGGGTTCGGATTCTGGACCTTTTAATCGATCGAAGGGCTAATGAACATATATAAAAAATCACGATAACTCAACAACTAATGACGCTTTCTTCATCAAATTTGTGCTGTAGGTTACTAGTAATGAAACTACTTCGGGGATTCCGTAAGGCCAGGATTGGACCATGCGTTCGAAACCTAGAACTTTTTGATCGAATTTAGGCCAAACGAGCATAATTCCGAAACCAATGAAGATAGAACCTCCAAATTTGGTATCAGGGTGTCCCCTCCTATCTCCTAAGTGTCTTGGGAATTTGGGTCCCATTGGAGTACTGGGTCGGGGTCCAGCCACACATTTTCGAAGACCTTAAAACACATCTTTAAAATTAATAAAGATAACAACTTGAAAAAATGTAGAAGCTTCCAATTTGCCACAAGGGTGTTCTTTACTATCTTTTGCGTGTTCCATTAATTTGGGATCAATTGGAGTGGTGGTTCAGTACCCCTCTCAGACCTCCCAAGTTTTAAAAGCTTATAATCGAATAGAATTATAAACGTGTTACTTAAAATTAAGATAGACCGTTTAAATTGTGTACAAGGGTTAACTAGTACTATAAGTAAAGCGCGGGCTGTATAAGGGCGAAATCAGCCAAAGGGTTCGGATTCTGGACCTTTTAATCGGTTTCAGGACTAACGAACATATAATAAAAATCACGATAACTCAACAACTAATGACTCTATCTTCATCAAATTTTGTGCTGTAAGTTACTAGTAATGAAACTACATCGGGGTTTGCGTAAGTTCGGGATTGGATTGTGGGTTCGGATCCTAGAACTTTTTGATCGAATTTAGGCCAAACCAGCATAATTCCGAAACCAATGAAGATAGAACCTCCAAATTTAATACCAAGGTGTCGCTTTCGATTTCCTTAGTCTCCTTGAAATTTGAGCCCAATTGGATAAGTGGGTGGGGACAGCCACTCAGTTCTGAAGACCGAAAGCATATTTTCGAAATTAATAAAGATAGTAACTTTAAACAAATGTAGAAGCTTCAAATTTGGCACATGGGTGGTCTTTACTATTTCCTGCTCGTTCTCCTAATTTTGGATCAATCAGAGTGGTGGTTCAGTACCTCTCTTAGACCCCCCAATGTGTAAAAGCTTATCATCGAAATTAATAAAACTAGTAACTTAAAATTAAGATAGAACGTTCCAATTGTGTACAAGGGTTAACTAGTACTGAAAGTATGACGGGGACTGCATATGGACGAAATCGTACCATAGTTTCGGGTTGCCACACATTTCCGAAAACCTTAAAGCATGTCTTTAAAATTAATAAAGATAGCAATGTAGTGAAAAAATGTAGAAGCTTCAAATTTGGTGTTCTTTACTATCTCTTGCGTGCCCCCCTAATTTGGGATCAATTGGAGTGGTGGTTCAGTACCCCTCTTAGACCTTCCAAGTCTTAAAAGCTTATACTCGAAATAACTAAAAATAGTAACTTAAAATTAAGATAGAACGTTCACATTTTATACAAGGTTTAACTAGTGCTTAAAGTACAGCGCGGACTGTATAAAGGCGAAATCAGCCCAAGGGTTCGGATTCTGGACCTTTTAATCGGTTTCAGGGCTAACGAACATATGTAAAAAATCACGATAACTCAACAACTAATGACGCTATCTTCATGAAATTTTGTGCTGTAGGTTATTGGTAATAAAACTACAGCGGCAATTGCGCACGGTGAGGATTGGACAATGGGTTCGGAACTTAGAATTTTTTGATCGAATTTAGGTCAAACTTGCATAATTCCGTTACCAATGAAGATAGAACCTCTGAATTTGGTATCACAGTGTCGCTTTCGATCTCCTTAGTCTCCTTGAAGTATGAGCCCAATTGGAGTAGTGGGTGGGGACCAGCCACTCAGCTCCGAAGCCCTTAAAGCATATTTTTGAAATTAATAAAGATAATAACTTGAAACAATAGTAGAAGCTTCAAATATGGTACATGGGTGTTCTTTACTATTTCCTGCGTGTCCCTCTAATTTTGGATCAATTGGAGTGGTGGTTCAGTACCTCTCTTAGACCCACCAATGTGTAAAAGCTTATCATCGAAAAAACTAGTAGCTTAAAATTAAGATAGAACGTTCCAATTGTGTACAAGGGTTAACTAGTATTGAAAGTATGACGGGGACTGCATATGGGCGAAATCGTACCATAGTTTCGGGTTGTGGAACCCTTGAAAAGTTCAAGGGCCAACAAACATATGTCTTAAAAACACCATAACTCAAAAAATAATGTAGATTTATTTGATGAAATTTAAACTCTAGGTTACTAGTAATGAAAGTACCATGGGAATTGGTTCTGGTCGGGTATAATTTCGAAGCCAAAGAATATATTTCCTATTTCCTATGTGTCCCCGAAATTTTGACTTAGTAGTAGTGGTTCAGCTATGTTCAACGGTTGCTGCATTTATGTAAAATTTATTTTTATATTTAAATGAATTATATGAAAAGGTCTAAATTTGTAATTGTATTTTAGAAATACATTTATTGCATATTTTGCGTTTATAAGCTTTTCTAATAGGTACATAAACAAGCCATTTAAAATAATTGCAATTTTGAAAAATTTTAATTATTAAATATATTAGTTTTTTCACAAAATTTAATAACTCAAATTTTTTCATTTTGTAATTGAATTGGAATAAATATATGTTCATTTATTTCAAGTTTTTTTGTTTTTTAATATTTTTAAATAGATAAATTAGTAAGAATTTGTAATATTTTTTAATAGATAGTGTAATTAGAAACTGTTTTTAGTATTATAAAGTTAATTTGGTTAGCTGTGTCTTACGATCAAATTAATAACAGCTCTTATGGTGTTAAAACGACTTATTGAAATGTCCTAAATTTGAACCAAATAGGTGTAGGGTATTTCTAAGTCGGTTGCACCGACTGACTGTTTCTTTACTTGTTTATTTCTTTTATTCCTAGTCCCCACTTTTTTCCATACATCATATCAAGTCAGCAAAGAAGCATTTATTTTGGGAACTTTTTTGACCTCGCATATGGCCAAAAATTTAATTTTTGTTTTGGGGACTTTTATCATATAACCGGAAACCTTTATGACAATATTACTTAGTATAGAAATCAAAAACATACGTCAAATAGATATAAGTAATCATCAATTACTTAAGAATTAAATTAGTTAATAAAAATATTTATAGTGGGTTAAACTATGGTTTTTCTTTTATTTTTTTAACGCCGTAAAGTATGCAATTTCCGTCGTTTTTTTTAATTTTCTCTTTCTGACTCCCGAATTTCATTGAAAGATTATACTATACACATCCACATTTATATTTTTTGTATTAATATGAATAAGATACAAAAAAAAAGTAATTTTCAGTTCCATGATATTGTATTACAATGACAATTTGTGTACAAGACTTAATATATGGTATGCTATTTTCTGTTCTGATATTTTCTCACTGTTATTTAAAAATAGCAATAGAAGACTACTATCAGAACCAAAAAATAGAATTTGGAAAAATATTTTCATTTTATTTTAAGCCTCTGTTATATCCAATCAATTTGTTTCTAATGCAACAGAAATAATAAACGTACGGTAACTATGGTAACACAAAAAGAGAATTAATATAATTGCTTCGAATTTGATTGAATGATTATATATAATATGATTTATGAATTATGATTGTGTATTATGTAGATTGAATGTATTTGTATTTTCTGTTTATGTAATTAGTATAATAATATATACATAAAAAATTTATCAATCACTCTTGTTTTGTTTTATAAAATTTCAAATTAAACTTGTATTATTATTATGTTTTATTATAAATTAAAAACGCTGCTATATTTTAATAACAGTTCTCCCCTACTCTAGACCTAGGCAATACAATATAAAAGATTTTCATAAATAAAAACCAATTAAATTATAGATGGAAAACCGTATTTTGATGGAAAACCAAAATGGAAAGCCATATTTTGGTGTAATGTTTCTATGTGGTAAAGGATTAAGAATCTGTTTTCAAACAATGTAAACATATTTGTGCTTTTGACTTTATTTAGGGGTTAACCTAACGAAGTAATGTTATACGAAAATCCTATTTTAATGATTAAAATTATGTAACATGATAAAATGAAAAAAAGAAAACTCAGTAAATATGGGAAAGGATTAACGAATGAAAAGGTTTTCATATTCTAGTTTTTCATCATTATAATTAATTCTTTGTTTTAACCGGATATTGCACAATACAATATAACAATAGGTACTTAGATAAATAGTTACATTTTGAAGAGTTATTTTAAGAAGTGTCTATAAAAGTTAATAGCAAACTTCACAATTATATTTATTTTAATATTTATTTTAGTAAAAATGCCCTAAAAATATGCAATGGAGTATTCACCTGTATTAAAGCAGAATTTTATATAATTTGTTGTACTTAATAATTTTAAGATAAATTAAAATCAACCCCCAAAAAGGGCCAAACCGCCGATGGATTTACCAATATTGTTCAATTCAGTATTATATGTAATATTCAAATAAACAAATAAATTGTTTAATGTGGAAACAGGTTAAAAATCTTACTATAAGGGATTCTTATTAATAGTTAAATATTTATGCAAAGACGCATAGATAAAAAAAAAATGGAATTCTTTGATAAAATTTATTTGAAACAATTATGTAAAATTTATATGAAAAAATACTGCGGAAAATGTATAATATCTCCTATATTTTAACATAATGTGAAGTACATTAAAAAAAACTTTGTTCTCGGATTTTATGGCCCTCTGAACATTTAATAGATCTTTAAAAAAATGTTTATATTCAAAACTTTAATTATGTTCCTAATCTATATCAAATATTAATCACTATTCTATTAGAAAGACTACATGTAAAACAATTAAATATGATCCTAATATGAAGATCCTAGCAGACAAAACTGTTAGTGGTTACATACAAAAAAAATATTTTTAAACCAAGATGGATTTTGTTTAGACCTTTTCTTCTTTCATAATGTGTTTGGTATTGTTAAATCGTTAAAGTCTGTTTATAATTCTTGTAAAGTCTGGATATTCTAAATGGCTGCCGTTCCGGCCTAATTTGGGCCACCAGTGAATTATTTCTTTCTCTTGGTCAAAAATAGCATTCATACACAATTTCATTAAAATCGGTTAAGATATTATATTGATGAAATTTTATTACTAGACATTCTCGAAACTCCTACAATCTCTAGACTCCATGACACTAGACACTCCATGATCTCTAGACTCCATGACATAAAGTCAATTTAGCCAAATAATGAACTCATTCTGACGATTAGAACACGGGGTTTCTAGAGAAGTCTGGTATTTTTATATGGAAGACTCCCGAATCTGTGTTCTGATTGGGATCTACGAACTTAAACTTAATATTGACGAAAAAAGCATTCATAACAAATTTCGTTAAAAGCAGTTAAAATCCAGCCAGGTGTTCACAAAAACATATGCATACACACATACATACATTCAAACATACATACACATAAATTTTTATTTTAATCATTTTATAAAATTTATAACTCATTAAATAACAATTAACTGATTCGGCTTCTATCTATTGAAAATATCATTTTAATGAAAAGAAATTCTATAGATACTTTAAAAATTTATTTTTTTTATCTCAATATTTTTGTATCTATAGATTCTTATTTTATAATAATATCTCAGATGACTCTTATGCAATATCAATTTATTATCTCTTAATTGCAAATAAATTGCAAATAAATTATAAAAAAAACAACCAAAAAAACTTCTTTAATTTTAGTTTAATTCATGTTGAAGATAAAAACAAACTTTTAATACCTTAAAAAAGTTAGTTTTTTTATATTAAGTACAACTATAACTTCCTAGAGATAACAATTATAAGTTAATATATAATTATCCAAAAAAAAAAAAAGCATAAAACTAACAACTAACCATAATCTTTAATAGGTACTTAATTTTATCGGATCGGTAAATCGGATAGAAAAAATGGAATTCACTATTATTTGGTTAATCCTTAAGTACTCTGAAAACTAATTTAATTTTTTTTTTTTGTTTTTCTTCTTGTTTTTTTTTTTCTATTTTATTTTATAAAGGCTATAAATTTTTACTTTTCTTTGGATAAGAAAAACGATTAAATAAAATTTTCTTAAGGTGGAAAAATAGTTTTGAGGTGAAAAAATAAAAATAAGTATATAACAAGAAACAAATTTGTGGTCAAAATTATAACTTGACATTTCATACCCATTTTATGTATATACCCTTTAAATAAAAAAGTTTCTCTTCTTAGTATTCAATGAAAATCAAATTGTGTACTTAGGTACATATAGAATATACGAGGGTACCTGGGCAAGTGAAAGAGAATGAATATACGACTTTATAACTCTTATTTTATTCACAGTTAAGCTGTCAAAAAATTTTTAAATGTGCTAACATGTTTATTTATCATCAGTCACGTGAAATAGATCTGTCTCCCAGCTATAGAACATATTGATTGTGAGATCTTTTAAAAACCTGAGTTATTACTGTTTCAAATTTGTTATCTTATAAAACTAAGTATACACAAGCTAGTACTAAAAATGGAAGGGTTCAGGCAAAAATCTCAGTAAACATTTTCAAGTAAGTAGTAAAATTGTCAAGTCTACGATAAATCTGCTAATTTATTAGTTAGAATGTACGACTCTGAATAATGTTCGTTTTAAAAGCAAATTTTCCTCAAAGTCCCACTTTCTTGAAAATATAATAAGTATTTGGTATAGGAAAATCTTATTTCAGTAGATCTACCAAAAATCCCGTTTTGTTTTCTTAACTATATTCTGAGGAACATCAAAATGGGCGAGCCCTGGAAGGCGTTCGGAAAAATTAGAATCTTTATATAAGAAACAATATAAAGAAACTAAATGTCTTTGTAAATGCTTTATAACATATCATACATTCTGACAAAGGGGAATTATGAACGAAGAGCTTTGCTCAATGCAAAAGCAGAAAAGGGTTCATATAAGGAAAAAGAAATGGATATTGATCAGTAGCACTCTAAGGCACCCAAGAACGTCAGTGGTATACCAAGCACTAGTAGAAAACCTCCAGGAAGAAAAAATGTAATCAGGCCAAAAACCACTTGGAGCAAAATGGTCCAAAGAGAATTTGACCTATTTGAAAAATCACGGTCGGATATAAAAAGAATGGAGCAAAATGGAAGTAGTATGGAGAACATAGTCTCCCTATGACTATGAACATAGTCATAGGAAATTCTGTGTTCCTTAACGGAATAAAATTGAAAAAAAAAACTTAATAATGCGTCTCTTACCATTCGAAGTTTGGATTACTTTCTTTGGCTAGTACTCTATAAGCTCTGTAGCAAAATATAGTATAAGCTAAATAAAGCGAAAAAACATTTAAATTGAAAAGTGGAGATTCTGACTTGAATTGTATTTTAATATTATAACTCCGATAGATCCGCAAGTAGATTGATATCAAGTTTTCAATAAAAAAATTCCTACTTATTATACGCTCATCGGTAAATGGAAAATTTTTTCAACTAAAAAAATTTCTACTAAACCCTTTTGGGCAGTTTATTGAGTTGTATTCCAAAATGATTAGTTTGCTTGACAAACTTGACGGCCAATTAAATCCTAATATTAAATGACAGTTCATTTATCCATATAACCCTAATTTTTCAATAAATTATTATTTCTAATCGGCATTTGCCATTTTGACATTAATAATTAAATTAATAATATTAATCAAAATTATGCAATAGACCTCTTTACAAAACGATTTCTTATTATAATCGATATTATCAAAGTTTAAAACTTATATTTTTTTTTTATTCAACTTTTTACCTGTACCAAATTTTTTGAAAGAATATTTTTTTTTTTCGAACATTAATTAAAATTAAATTTAGTTTTATTTTTAAAAAGTCTTAGTTTTTTAAAATTTTTTAGTTTTATTAGTTGCTTGCTTTTAGATTAAAGTTTTGCTTCATGTTTTAACAAAAAAAACTGTCCTTAGAGAAAAAATTGCGAAACAATAGAAAAAAATTTAAGTGTATGATAAAGAAAAATATGCAATAAATATATTAAAAAAAAAATTAACAAAAATAAAAACTATTAAATGATTTTTATTGCACAGGGGGTGGCTCTATGTTTTTTATTGTGCAAGAGAAAGTAAAGATAAATTTGCATATCTTAATTGGTTTTTTAATAGTATTTATTATCCCTATAAAATTGTTTTTTTTTTTTTTTTTTTTTTTTAAGTTTTAATTTAAAGTTTCTTTTTTTTTTTTTTTAATAATATGCAATATAGAATTCATTCTAAGTATAATTTTAAATGATTCCTTCTTGGATTTTTTAGTACTTCTTTTTTTTGTATCTTATGTGATATTCGGATTCTTAAAAAAATATTTTACGAATTCTTAATATTTATATTGTACACATTAGGTATAAATTTGGTTCACAATTCTTTAAAAAAAGTTTTATTTTGTGTCTTAGAATTAAAGATACCTATGGGTTGTTGATTTTGTATGATGCTTTCTAGAAATAAGGATTCAATACATAAACGGTTTTTAGAAAAGCCTACTTCTAAAATAGTACTGTATTATGTTTATTTGTATTATTTTGAACCTTATTATTGACTTTATGAGTCCCCTAGCAGCATCTGATAAGTGCAGTTACTTCAAAAGCGACGCTTCTTCAATTTTAAAGAAGATAAAAGCGTTGAAGCGTTGTAACTTTTAGCGCATGTCAAAATATATCGTTGGAGCTTTATGTTTTTTTCATGAGGTTCAAGAAAATTTTTGACAGATAATGAAGTGACGGTTGTTTTAGCCATAATTTTCAGTTTCTAACCCCTTATCGGGTACTTGTAAACAATACGGCACAATGACGACACAAAATTTTTTTTTTAAATAAGCGGTATACTGATTTCTAAGAATCTAACTCCTATTAAAATTTTTTAAATTCTTCCAACTTAAAAAGTTGGAAAGGTATGAGAGGCTTAAAATTCGGAACTTTGAACTTCGCATTAAATTATAATACCATATGGCAATACTATATTTTTTAAGCATGTGAGATCAGATTTTCATTTGGTATTTCCAGATTGAAAATATTCTTTGTTTAATTAAGAACTTGTGTATTATGATTGTTTATATAAAGGGTTTTTTCAAACTTTATTGGATTATAGCGCAATAACTTCAAGGGTGGAGGGAGTTCACTGACGAAATTGTTCCATAAATTTATATACCTTTATATTCCTGCAAATTACAACTCCATTCCTTTATTTTAAACACCCTCATTAAACACCCTCACATCCGGGCCGACAGACAGAGTTAAACTAATAGCCACATTGTTTGAATTTTTTTTTAAACCTTGATAAAAAATGCCAAATGGAAGGTAGAAGAATCTTTCTTTACTTATTAGTTTTCTCTTTAACAGTTTTTATTTTTACCTTGGAAGTAAAATTAAACTTAGTTAATGCACAATATATCGGAAATTTTAATAATAATTAAATACTTTATAAGCATCTACCTATGTACTTGTAATACAACAACTTTACTTGTACAACGAAGTACAAACATTGTGCAAGAAAATGAGTACAAGTCTTTGTGTCGGTTTGCGAATAAAAAAGTAAATATTTAACAAAACTATTAAAAGTAATTATAAATTTAAAATGTTTATTTTTTTTGTACTTTTTATAAATTATACAAATTGTGTGGAAGGTGTTATAATTGTATCTTGTTTCTTTTAAGAACAAATTAAAAAGTGTTTAGCTTTTTAATAGTTTGTAAATATTTTTATAAAGAATCATGAAATATTTAAAAATATTTATTTTCCTTAGAAAATTTTATTAAAAACAATTATTTTAAGAAACAAATCTTATATTACAGGGTGGCGCAAAACGACCGATATGGTTTGAATGCTTAATAACTTTTTAAATTTATTTATATTTTATATTTTTATTTCAGAATTTTGTGAAGAAAACTTAGGGAATTGGAAATGGATCAGTACACAACAGAACAGCGATTAACATTCAGAAGAAAATCACGATTCGCATAAAAGCAGAAGAAAATTGCGTTTTATTAACAATTTGATATTGAGCAATGAATCCCATTTCCAATTGAATGGTTTCGTAAACAAGCAAAATTGCAGGATATGGGCTACGATGAATCCAAGAACAGTTCATTAGGGGCAATTACACTCACTTAAGTGTACTGTTTGGTGCGGTGTATTGTCTGAAAGGATCATTGGTCCATATTTCTTTGAAAATGCACTTGGCGCCACAGTTACGATTACTAGTGCTGAGTGCTGGACAATTTTTTGAGGCCAGCTGTTGAAAATCATCCACAATTGAGGTTTCAACAAGATAGAGCCACAACCCACACTGCAAGGGACACAATGGTTCTGTTACGGGACCTCTTTGGCGAACGCATTATTTCCCGCAGACGCGATTTCAATTGACCCCTACGTTCTCCGGATTTAACAGCGCCCGACGGTTTTCTTTGGGGTTATTTGAAGGAAAGAGTATACGTAAAAAAGCCAGCTGTAGCTTTTTAATTCACAACGAATTCTTTTCACTTAAACTGCAAGTTTTCGTTTTTAAATATAGTTGCATAATTCCAAATGGAATTGATTTTGAAAACATGTAGACTGAACTACTGACTGCACACAAAAGGAAAAGTTTTTTATACTAAAACTTTTGGAAAGAACGAGATCATTACGAAAAATTTTTATTTTTGTTTTATATCCAATTAGCATCTCAAGGATCATGATAATCAAAAAAATTTGTAGTGTTGAAGATTAATTAGAATAAAAATCAGATCCTTTTCCTTTACGACTGCAGGCGGCAACGGTTGAAAATTTTCTGAAGTGCACTTTTTCAATATTATAAAACCTTTGTAATAGACAAAAACTTGCATTTGCATAGGGAAACTCTATAACAGATTGTCTAAAAATTACAAATAACATATTGAATTAATTTGAATCCAAAACTAAGTTCTAATAAATGCTGATGCTTCCCAAATATATTTCTTTAAAATATTCCATGCTTGATTTAATCTTCCTTTAAAAATATTTGTCATTATTCAACCACAACCTTCCTAGAAATTTCTTAATATTTCTGAAATTTTACAACTAATGTTCTGTGTCTGTAAATTCGTGAAATGCGTACTTACCACAAATTTCACCACAAAAACTGATTTTTTAAAAGAAAAGCATTTAATAGTTTCCAAGAATTAATATTTTCAAAAAATATTTATTCCATAAATTTTTTGTGTCATAATCAGTCTCGTCTAAAATGTCAACACGATATAAGACGAAATCATTTTAATCATTTTGATTTTTCTTCGAAAATTTCCGACCTTTACTAAAATGTTATTCTTTTTAAGAGAAACCTTGAACTTCAGTTTTTACAAACATTTACCAAAATTAAATAGAGACGATAGACTAAGATAAATAAAGTTAAGCGGGAAATTCATTCGAAATTACTTAAAAAACAAAAATCAACAATTTGAGCTTTAACCACAAGTGCGACAATAAAATATTTAAAATTTGACATTGATCCCTTTTTTCTGATAAATTTTTAATAAAATCCTTTCATTCATTACAGTGGATAGTATTGTTTAAAACTGGGATAAATCATGTTTCGATATAACTGTCTTAATACCCTTGTATATAAAAGGTTACCTAGATTAATTTATGACCTTATTTTAATGATAAGTACTTCTGAAAAATCTTTAAAACTGTTTTAAGGCAAAGTGCTAGAAGTAAGTTTTAATGATACAATTAAGTACCAAATTATTGAAGACCTTTCAAAAAAACCTTCAAAGAATTTATGAAAAATTCATTTAAACTTTAGGCAATTAGTAAATTAATTATTATTCTTAAATAAGTTTATTTATAATAGAATTTTTTTATTATCTTTGAAATATCTGCCTTCTTTGGGCTATAGACTTGAAATTATAAACGATAACTGAAGGTCAGAACATCATGACAAATGACAATGCATAATTGAAGTTTAAAATTTTTGCATAATTATAGGATGAATCATTCTTAATAACACACTTTGCTACAAGTATTTGTGCTGAGATTGAATCCGCAATCCCTCAGCTGACACTCCTAAATAGCTAGTCATTACACCCTGAGGAACCTTAAAGTCTTTTTAGTTTTGTATTTTAAATTAAAATTATTTTGCATACTTTTAGGATGAAGTCTTTTAATAATGTTTTTTTTTTTTTAATTTACAAATTTTACAAATATAAGATTTCTAATATCTTTGTGGTGTTTTCATTATATTCATATATTTCTACAAGATATTAAATTATATTTTTATAATATCTGCAATGACTATTTTATATTATCATTGTCGCAGTATTTCTATTGGCTGTAACCTAAACTTAAAAACTTCCTAAACTTTTTTATTAATCTTCAAAATAATACAAAAAAAAATTGCCATTTTAATATCATATAAATCTTATACAACAAGTCCTGGCAATATAAGGTGAATGTCCTTTTCATTTAAAATAAAAAAAAAAACCAAATACTTTTAACACCTGTTAAAAATCCACATAGTATTTCAACATTATCGTGTCGCGTCTAATAAAAAAACTTATTTTGTATTTTTTACTTTGATTATTTCGATAAAAAAACAGGAGCTAAAGTTTTCCAAAAAAAAAAGACAATTCCAAAAAAAACAAGATACTTGACAAAAGACAATGAACAACAAATTAACACAAGAAGATAATAAATAAAGAAAAACCAAATATCAAAAAAAAAACTCTGGAATGAATCTAGGATTTTCTAGGATCTATGGTTTTTGTTATCGCCACATCTTAAAAAAAAAATTGAATTAGTTTTTCATTTACTTTTCTTCTATTTTTTTGTGAAAATCATAAATTCTGTTGGGACAAGGAGTTCCAAAGTTCTGAGCTTATAAAAAAAACTAACAAAATTTAAGAAGTAATATTTATAACACTTAGGAGTGTATGAAGAGTGTTGTTGTGGTTTTAAGATTTTGATCTTCTGACTAGTTGTGAAAAATATCATTTTTCATACAGAAGTCCTGTTAATTTTTCTACTTGTTTGTTGGTTTTTTAATACCCATGCTAATAAATAAGGCCATGGGTATATTAAAATTGTTCCTCCGTTTGTTACGCATCGATCTGGACGAGCACGATAAAGTTCTAAATGGTATGCATCGGTTCAGCATCGAAAAGTGTATCGATTCTGCAGAGTGTGTCTGTCCGTCCGTTCGTTCGTCCGTGTGTCAGCACGATAACTCAAAAACTAAAAAAACTACAAGTTTGAAATTCACACAAAATATTTTGTAGATATTTTTGAGGTTCACTACTGTTTTTGTTTAAAATCGAACCAAGACTTCAGGTAGCTGTCACACGACTTTTTTAAACCAATATTAATATCTTCAAAACTTATAAGACTGTGGAGATCAACATTATATACGGTAAGTTATATAATAAATCAAGGACTTGTATGAAATTTTAAAATGCCAAGGCTTCATTTTCCGGGAGCTGCCATACAAATTTTTGAATCTTGCTTACATTTCTTCGGAACTTTTTACACTACAAAGTTCCAATTAAAACTAGGTAAACATCATAGTGGGTATGCACAGGTATCTAGAAGTTAACAAGGGCAACTACAATCTTACCTCGTTTTTTTTAAATCTTGATAAGGATAAGTATTCTGTATTATTATTTATTGGTTACATTTTTTCTAATCTCAGACTTTTAGAAAACATGCTATATAATTGCACCAATTTAATAATTTTATATGACTAGGATTTCATTGCAATTTGCAAAAGTACTGTGAAATTTGTAAGTTTTGAGTTTTCTCGGTGTTGTAAGTTCTGATTTCACCGCTTTTTTCCAACATCTATTTCCATTTGAATATTTTTAGTTTTCAACTCAAAATTTAGGTTTTTAAAGGCAAATTTTTTGTTTTTAAATGCACGTTTCTTTAACAACAACAGTTTTGTTATTTAGTGCAAGGTTTTTTTTAAGCCGCAGGAATTTTTTTTCCTTGTGCTTTAGTCCTCGGGTCTTAAAAACCTTGATAACTAAAGGTATATAACTTAAGAAGTTAGATAATCACTAATCATTGTACGTATAATTAAAATTCAAAAAGTTAGACCATGAAAATTATATACAAGCTTTATTTTTACCCCGAAAAAAGACACTAATCTGATACTAACTAAATGCTTTATTTTTCAGGTTCTTCTTCAGTATCTGCGTCCAAAAAATCCAATGATTCTAAAAGAAGAAACCTTTCACTTAACAACAAAAACTTGCATATAAAGAATAAAACTTGCAATGAAATACAAAACTTTCTTTTAACAAATGAAGAACTTGCGATTATACAGGAAAAAATATTTTTTCAAAAAAAAACAGCATATGACAATTTTCGCTTGAATTGTGTAATTTCTTATTAAAAATTAAATATTAATTTTGATCTTCTAATATTCTAACACTGTTAATAACTACTGGTATCTATATCGAATTTATAAATACAAGTTCCATAATGGATTTTTTTTGTATATATTAAAGTATTGCATACTTACAGGCTTTGAATATGAGCCTAACTATATGCAATTATGGTTAATATAAAATGGTTGGATTTGGACTGTGTTTCGATTTTAGAGTACTATACTGAAAACACGTTTTCAGGAAAGGTTAAAAATTCTAAAATTATTTTAAATTTAGTACGTCATTTAGCTTAAGTAAATAAATTAAAATATTCAACAGCTGGTGTAACACTATTTTAACGGATTAAAGATTATATAATAACTAATTAATAACTTACAACGGTTAAACTTACAGTTGAATCGCAGTTGAATTGCATTAGTTGAATGACGTACTTATACTAGTTATTAAGCATTCAAACCATATCGGTTGTTTTACGCCACCCCGAATAACATGTAGAAACGTCTTAGATTTTTTATATTTTTCATAACTTTTCGTAATTTTTGATCGCTGTTCTGTTGTGTACTGTTCCATTTCTAATTCCCCAAGTTTTCTTCACAAAATTCTGAAATAAAAATAAAAAATATAAATAAATTTAAACATTCATTAAACATTTAAAGTTATTAAACATTCAAACCATATCGGTCGTTTTGCGCTATCCTGTATTAATTTTAAAACATAAAATCTCATATTATTTACAAAATATAATTAAAATTTCTGAAGAATTCGGAGTAACATGATTCAAGATTATAATACACATTTTTCAAAAGATTCATAGAATTTAATATATTTTATGAAATAAATATAACAAGACCTTCAACTTCAGATAAATTTTATATGTAATTTAATTAAAGATTTCCTAGATTTCCATTAGTTTAAATCATTAATTAAATATTGTGTCTTTAATGTTTCATAATTATTTAAATAATGTTTATGTATATGTGAACATCAAAATAAGCTATATTATATAATATTAGTTATGATTACCTTAATTAATTATTTTACAATTTTTATTTGCAATTTAAAAATTTTTATAATAATTAAACATTGTCTGCTCATGTTATAAATTTGCAAGAAGACTGTGGTTATTCAATTGAATTTCAGAAAATGTTCATTGTTATATTTTTTCTTTAAAATAAATAATAATTTTATATAAAAAACTTGTAAAATTTATTTTAAAATCAACGTTTTAAAAACTTTCAAAAAACAGTTCTTTTTAATTAAATTTTAATATTTAAATTTTTTTTGCACCTCGAACACATTACATTGTGGAATACATTACTCCCACATATGTTTCTCAATACACATGATTTGGAAAAATTCAAGAAAGAAGTCACTTATAATTTTTGGAGGTCCCATTCAACCGCCTTGATAGACATTAATGTCTGGTTGCTACTTTTCAGTCATTAGACTACGCACTACCATTATTTTGGCTACAGGGGGCGTTGAAATCTCAAACTACCAGGGTAATTACTAGGTTTAATTTTTCAGGTGTCCTATGAAGGTTTTTTCCTCCCTTAGAAAAAAAAAGAACTTATCCACCTTTGTGACACTATAACTTTTACCCTCTTTAGTCTGTGAAGACTTGGTAGTGAAGTTTGGTACTTCTCCATAATTTTATACTATCTATACTCTAAAAGAATGTTTTGTGTTTTATTTAATGTACATTTTTTATCGTGTTTATAAGTAATTAATTTTCATAAATTTCAGTTTCGGAATTTGAGAGATTCCAAAAATTTTTACTAGGATATTCATTTATTGTTTTGATCTTGAATCTTATGTCTGCCCCTAATAAAGTATTGAAAAACCATTAACATTAATGGATTGAAGAAGAGATTCGGAACAAAAAGATTTTGAAAATGATCATCATAGTAATCAACATCTTTGACATTTCCAACATCTGCTCACATATTTCTTAAATCCCCAAAATTGATAATATCTCCAACATTTCCATTCTGTCATACCTTTTATGCATGTGCAACATTTTGATAACATCTCCACTAAAAAAGTGGCAATTCAGAATAGTCTAAAATGAGTGAAGAAATATTTTATTCGGAACAACATTCTTATCCGAAACAATTTTTTTTTTTTTTGCTCCGAATTAAAAATATTTCCGAAATTTTTGGGTTCGGCCCACTGTTGATCTTATAAGAAAATATTGTAAGTAACTTGTTAATTAAATACTTTTTCGATTTCGTTTCCCATATAGCACCCACTATAGTCCATGTTCCGCTTAAGATTAACAGTTAATTTGCTGAATTCAACTAGGAAATATCAACTAGTATGTATCAAAAAGAACAATCCATCCAAAATTAAATATTATTTCCTATCTCTTTTCCTCTCATTCATTTGAAAATATGATGTTAATTTGTATTATCTCTCGCTAGATGGAGAAAGTAAAAATTGAAATAAAATACTGAGAATTTTAAAAACAATTTTAAGAACTTGAGAGATGATTTTTCAAATGACTTATTAACAAACAACACAAGCATTAAAAATTAAGTGAGTATTTAAAAACAAAAAAGTTTGCAGGGAATCTATAGGGTCGTTTTAAGTATTATTATTAATATATTTGTCTAGAATGAGGTGTAACAAACGCATTCAATTAAATGTGTTTTGTTGGATGTGTTTAATTATAAAAAAATAAAATATTAATGTTTTGTTGGATGTGTTTTATTTTAGAAAATAAAATATCCAAAATTATCATAAGCAGGCCAAAAAATATTTGATTTATTTTTAAGAAAAACAAAATTTTTTGATGAAATAAAATTTATTTATTAGTTTATGAATTAATTCATTTCAGCTTTAAAAATCACAGATGATTTTCTGGAAATTTTAAATAAATAGTAAAACATTTTGTAAAATAAAATTAAAAAGACTATGCTACACATGAACAATTGTGTAGTAAGTCTTAATCATTCGCTTTGATGCATTGCTTGCTTTGTTTAAGCTAATAAAGCAATGTATCAAAGTAATTTCAAAGTTTCCCTCATCTCTCCCACATCTCGCTCTTAACTCTCCCTTATCTATCCCCCATCCCTGCAACTTTCCCTTATAATCTTTTAAATATTTTTCTATTTAAAAAAATTTAAAAATGGAAGAAAATGGTGTTAAGTTTGGGCAAGTTGCTTCGGGTATACAATAAATAATGAGTTCAATGCACCATAGAAGCGAAACAAAATAATTTTTTTTTAAACGAGATTAGGTATATTAAAAAAATTCCAAATAAAATTTATAATTTGCATTTAATAATGCAAAATTCAATTCAAAAATCAACATTTATTTATTACAATTTTACGTACATAAAAATAATAGATACATTATTTAGCAAGGTTGAGTAGGTACATTATGGAATGTTAGCAACAAACAAGTTTTTTGATTTGAATCTAAACAAAGAAAACAATATATAATGTACAGCAACATTATAAATATATATACAAAACATTAATAAATGGAGAAATAGATCATTATTGAAACAAAATAAACCTATAAAAAAATTTAAAATTTTTTATTAATTTATCCAATTTAAGCAAGTACGCACTTAAATAAAAAAAAATATTAATTGAAATTAAAAAATATACGAAGAAGGGTATTTGAACTAACGACCCCAATATTTTATAAAATACGAAACATATAAAAAGTAGACTAACTAACTTATTCATCTTCAAGTTTTTAAGATACAACAAGAAATTATATGAGTCATTTATTTCTTTTTTTGTGTATCTATTACTAGAATCGACGCATAATGTGCGTTATATATAAAGTAACGGTTGCAATTTTATTTAACATACTATTAACATAATGTACATAATTAAATTAGAAATAGTTTTTAATTAGAAAAAGTTCTTCTTTCAATTGACCTTCCGTCATTCTGTGACGGGTCAAAAGCTAGTATTTAAATATTTAAGTAGTTCAACTTAATTTTATTTAAACTAACCCTGATGGTGCTGTAAGAGAATGTTAAAAAATACAGTAGCTAACTGCTTCACAGTACATGATGTAATACAACATTAATTTTCTGAATGATTTAAAAAATTGATAGTAATCAGCTTCTTATACCTACAACAGCTTTTGTCATAAGTAGTTTTGATTTGTTAAGTTTTCATAAATTGTATATAGACTCAAGTGTATGGATCGGATCAGAATCAAAAAATAAATTGATTTAGCTGTGTATGTTCGTCCGTCCGTCTATCTGTCCAACCGTTTGTCCGTCCGTCACCACGATAACTCAAAAATTAAAGGAGCTGGAGTTTTGAAATTTTCACAAATTCGTTTTTATGCAATAGCTGCCATCGCTATTGAAATCCAGACATTTTGGTTCACGGGTTCGAGTACCTGCCATACAACTTCTTTTTTTAAACGGGCATTACTCTATTGCTATTGAAACTGGGTGTCTGAAATTTAACCAAAAATAGTTTAGTTTCACGGCCAAAGTTTTCGCAAAATTTGGTTGGTATACCGCAGTGGGTTCGAGTAGCTGCCCTACAATTTCTTCTTTTATATAAGCATTACTCTACACCTAATGAAGCTGGGTGTCTAAAATTTGGCCAAAAACAGTTTAGTGTAATGGCCAAAGTTTCTGCAAAATTGGGTTGGTCTACCGCAGTGGATTCGTGTAGCTTCCATACAACTCCTTCTTTTATATGAGCCTTATTGTACACCTTAAGCTCTACATTTAAAATTTTGCGAAAAGTAATTAGCCGGATAATATAACGTTTATGTTATGGTCATACGGATATCCCAGAGTTGACACAGCCTACTCTACTACACTCTTCCATGTTTGACGTAAAAGTGAAACAGGTCATAAACGTATTATATATTTTATAATACCATACAACTTTAGTTTTTTATAGACTGAAAAATTAATCTTTTAAAAGAATCATGAAATAAATGAAGAACAATTTTATTTAATTTTTATTTTTTGTTTTAAATTTATTCCTTAGGGATTAATTTAAGTGAACCATAAGTTTATATTTTATAAAAAAAACCTAAGGTTTTCTGTGCTATTTTTAAAGGAATTTATTTTGTTTTTTAAATGGCATTTAACATGTTACAAAAATATTTGAAGATGCTGGATTTTGTATTAAATAAAGTTGTCTAATAAAAAGATCTAAAAGTATAGCTGATAGCAAATGATGATTTCTAGCCTTAAAGGAAGTTAATAAAAATTTTTGTTTATTTTTTTTTTTTTAAATATATATGTATGTATATATTAAATACCAATGTATTATGTGTATGGATTTAAACTTTTGTTTTTTGTATTAACATGGAAAATTCAAAAGCTTTGGGACCAATGTCAATCACAATTTACTTTAATTTTATTAGAGGTTCCTTAGGTGACAAGAGATATTTTAATATGCATATGTAAGTGCCTAAAACATTTAATACAGAATACATAATACCATGACAGAGGTATTTATTTTTTTTGTATACAAGTATATTAAAAATTATTTTTAGGAAAATTTTTGTAAATTATGAGTCGTGGGACTAAAAAATTTGAGTCTATCTAAAAGTTTTGGATCAACGATTTTAATAACTTTGTTTCAAATTAGAGAAGAACATATTTGTAATCTGACGATTTTTTTAATAATTCACTTAATAATAATTAATGGCATTAAATTTTGTTAATATAATGATATATTAGTAAATATAATTTTTACGAATTTATTTAAATAGGAATTTATTTAAATTTAGTAATTAATTTAATTTTATAGCTAGGTAAAGAGAGGCATTTCAGAATCAATTTTTTTATCAATTAATCTAAGCTCCTGATGCACTAATGACTTGAAATTTAAAACATTACTCAGAATTCATTCACAATGTCACATTATACTCGGTTTCTTGTCTTTCGAATTGCGCTTTGGTATTTTAAAATGTAGTTTTAAATTTATAATTTTTTGCATAACTTTAGGATGAAAACTTCTTCAATACATGTTTTTTGAATTAAGAAAGTATTTTGTATATTATATATTTTACAAGTGTTTTAAATAAAATAATAACGAAGTTCAATAGAATAGACGAATATTTTCTTTCCATAATTTGTTCCCTCTTATTTGAATTTCGATAGAATCTTCCATACAAATGCTCGAAAGTTAGCAATTTTAGGTTATCTGTATCTGATGGAGTATTCTTAGAGCGCTTATTTTAAAATATCTGTAACTTCCTACTTAGCGTTTGTGATTAGTCATATTTTATTTCCATATATTGTTACCATTTAATATTTCCATACAGTGTTTCTTTAATTCTGGAAGTTATTCCAGTTTTTCTTAGACTACAAGGCAAATGCGATATGTTACGTGACATCTTTCTATTCTCTCTTTATATATGAGGAGAACATCTTCAATCTGAGGATTATAAGGCCTCAGTAATGTGTTGTATTAAACCTAACTAGATAAATATAAGATTATCTAGAATTTTACAATTAACCCAAAAATTTAAAACTTCTTTTTTGCATAGTTGGATATGCATTTATTCTTTAATCTCTTCACCCTGGGACACTGGGACAGCTTTCTATATTATATTCTGAAACACTTTTCAACTATACCCTATAACATAAATCAACTAAGAAAGGTCCAGATATATTTTTTCCGCAAATGATATTTCCATCAATTTAGATCCCATTGCTTGATCAATTAAAAAGTCTGTAGGTTTTCAAAATAAATTAAAGCTATTAAATAAAATTAATTCATTTTAAATTTCTAAATTTTTTCTCTTAATAATCTTTTAATTACAAAATTTTGATATATTTTTGAGGCAAATTGTTGTGCCACAAATTTAAAGGCACGTTTTTATATTAATTTTTATATTTAAAAAAACGAATCTTGGGTTCTTCACACGCTATTCTTCTGTTAAAAACAAAAAATAAATAAAATTTTTAAGGTCATCAAATTCAAAGGGCAAGAAAAGGGTTTATTAAAAATGTTTTTTTCAAATAAAAATAATACCCTACCAACCACAAAAGACCATAACGCCTCTTCATAACCTTTTTGCTGATATTTTTGAATCAAGAGCAGAGCTGATGACTTCATAAAAATAAAATCCCATTTCAATTATAAATTTGTCTTGCAAACTGGTAATTTTCCAACTCCAGGTATTTTTGTATACCTAAAAATATACCTATATCCTTGAAACGAAATATAAGGTTCCTTTTTAAAACACAATTCCTTGGACGAAAAAGAAGAATGTGGTGGACATTATTAAAAAAAACGTTTATTTTTATGAAATTATTCCTTCCGGGAAAATTAATAATTGTGATGAAAAAAACCAAGGGTTTTTAAAAAAGCACATTTTCAAAATAATATAGTGTTTCATACTGAGTATTTTATCGGAATATAATGTTGAAGCTTCAATGTTAACGTTTAATTTAGGAAATATATACGTTGGTTACTAAGTTACTGCTTACCTATAATAACAGTAAATTTTTAAGTCTTAGTAGCCCCTCTATGGGGAAGGTTGCCAAATTTCTCAAGGATATAATGCTCACTACTCTCCTTCCTCCAAACTTTTTTAGGTTCTAGGAATTAAATTGTGAATTCCACCAAAATTTGGAATTTTACTTAGAATTTTACTATTTAAGCAAAAATGGTTAAAACTAAGAGACACTTTCTTCATTTTAAAGAACCGCTTTTAAATTTGAGAAAATCTTTTAACATATGTTAAAGTATAATGTTGGACCTTCAAATTTTGACTATTAACAAAAAAAGATTTGAACAGGTATTCAAGTTACAGGTGTTTAAAAAATTTGTTAACCGACTTGTACTTATTTCTGATGATCTAATTACTCCCAAAATTTCAAGACCCTGACTTGGCCCGTTTAGAAGATATGTGTAGCCAAAAATTTTGCAAAAATTGAGTTTTGCATAATTGTAAATTTTAGTACCGTATGGCAACCCTAAATATTTGTCTTTTAATTTAAAAAATTTAAATTTATAAAGTTTATAAAACCAGCTATCTTTTGCCGTTTTCAGATTGAAAATACACCTAATAGAACTCTTGTTATAACAATTTGAATATAGGGCTTTTCCTAACTTTGGGGGGCTGCAGCTCCGTAACAGGTGGAGCTACAGAAAAAAATTCTTCTACGAAATAATTTTTTTGTAATACCTACTCTTTGTTAAAATTTCAAACGATGTAAAAGTTTTTGTAAACATACGGACAGACGAACAGACGGACAGACGGACGGACAGAGTGAAACTATATAGGCACATTTTTACAAAATTTTTTGAAAATGTGCTAAAAACGAGCTTCCCTTGAATAATTTTATGTTTCATTATTATTTATTTCATATTTTGAATTAAAAAAAATGGCATTCAGAACATATGCAACTTTTTTTTTATTATTGATCAAAATACTTTACGCATCAGCTGTTACTATTAAAATTGTTGATAATTACTAATATATATAATATATATATATATATATATATATATATACATATATATACTAGATATTACAAGACTGAGTATAATTTGAGGGAACGCTACGAATTTCCTCATATTTCAGAATTTTGTTTTATATAATTTTCGTTTTTTAAAATCGCGTTTTTCAAAATCAGATTTTTAGCTTTATAAGTTTTTTTTTTGGAATTTCGTGAATGTATGAATGTCTAACTCTAGAAATTCCGAGTTAGGAGATATTTTAGAAAAGAAGAATTTTTTATATTTGGATTCAAAATCAGTGGCTTTGCCTTTTAACATCTTTGGGAGGATTTTTAGGATCAATATTATGTATTTCAATAAATAAACCATATTTGAAATAAAAGAAATAAATTAAAATAAATTATTTAAAACAAAACTTACATAATATATAAAGAAACGAGATTTTAAGAAACGAGATTTTAAAAATCAAGATTTTGATAAAACGAGATATTGTGAGATATTAGAATTCGCATTCTATTCTTAATTTGATTGCATTATCAATTTGACTGCACTTAGTTTGGATGCAATACAGTTGACTGTATTTAAATTTTCTGGATATTTTTATTAGACTTTATTGGACTTTTAAAGCCAGAAACATTAAAGAAATTAAAGCCATCAACAAATTGGAAGCATTTGATATGCGGGTCTACAGAAAAATGCAAAATTATCGTGGACTCAACATGTTTCAAATGAGAATGTCCTCAGTAGAATTGGTGCAAATAGAGAATTGCTTCTAAGAATTAAACGTCAGAAAACATCGTATTTTGGTCACATTAAGCGCGGAAGCCTCAATAATAAATTTGCTGCAATAATAAATATGCAAAAGAAGAAGAAGAAGGATGTTTTTAAAAGATATCAACATGTAACAAAATACAAACTATTGCTGCTCCTAATTTGCTCGTCAAATTAAGAATAGAATGCGAATTCTTATATCTCACAATATCTCGTTTTATCAAAATCTTGATTTTTAAAATCTCGTTTCTTAAAAACTTTTTTCTTAAAATCTCGTTTCTTTAAATATGTTTGGGTTTGGGTTAGGGTTAGGGTTAATGTTATTGTTGACTGTAGTACTAATTCTAATATTTTACATATTATATAATATTATAATAAAAACCTAGAAACTTCTGCTAGTTCACGTGCTTTAGCATGGAAAGTCTATGTAACCAAGTGGTTCGGATGGTTAGGGCGGGATGTACGAACTATATTAATTTTTAGGTTGTAGGATTCAATTCAAATCCAGAATATTTTTTATGTAAATGAGATTAAAACAAAATTCGAGGCTTACATTTGGATCCAGTGATAAGACAAGCTTTCCCTATTAAACTAATATTTTGGAATACTCTGCTTGAATCCAAATCTTAAATGCATTCTTATTCTGGATCACGCTGATATGTTTATGCAAAAAACTTTGCATAAATAAAATACATGTTAATACATCCAAATAATAATGAAAACAATAGGGATATTAAATTATCACACGGTCTTCAGTTGTGAGATTGGTATTTGATATATAATCATTATTTATTATAAGAAACTTTCTAAGGAATTTGGATACTTATTTCTTTATTCCGCATTTAAGCAGTGAAGTAGAAGTCTAACAATACCGAACAATTTATGTTCCGCAGTGCTTTGCAGCGTAGTTTAGAAAACCATAAAAAATTTTTCCAGGAACACCATAATGAGTTTCCAAGTTACTAAAACTGTGCGTAATTTTTTATTTCTTTAAAAAAAATTTCAATAAATTAAAACAAATATTTTTTATTCCAAGAGCTAGATGAAAACTGACTAGATACAAAAAAACAATCTTTAGTAAATATTTATTTTTTATATTAGTTTAATTTGAAAATCTAATAAGTGACATAAGAATTTTATTATTAAACTCGAAAGAAAAAAGATTTTATAAGCTTCAAAGAATTTCGTAATATTTATTTTCTACTTAAATTTTTTAGAAAATAAATCTTTTTAACGTTTTGAAGAATTCTGGAATTTTATTATAAAACTTATTACTCCAGTTACAACTTCCAAGTAAGAAAAGTTAAGTTATTTTCCCTTTGCTTTCAATAACAACAACAAGTGACGGTAGTAGAAAATTAAGAAGAAAAGTAATAGAACATTCCATGCAATGAAATGGTAGATTATTAAAGAAATTTTTAATTAAATTTTTGTAGGTAATATTAGTACGATATAAGTTTGGTGCCCTGACTTAAGACCCTGCGAAATAAAGCCCCCGAGGTTTTATTTCTCATTTAATGAGAAATGACGCCCTGGAGTTTTATTTCTCGTAGTAATTGAGAAATAAAGCCCCCAAAATATGGGAAAATAAGCCCAGGGTATTTCAAGTTGAAGTACGGCTTCTGTGAGAAATATAGCCCCGAGTTAATATTTCTCATTGCAACTGAACCTACAAATGAAAAGAACACAATGGTTTCATATATTTTGTGGTTTCATACGAATATATACAGACTTTCTTGAACTATAATATCAAAATAATTAGAACACATTTTGGAGTTCGAATCGAAAAAAAAGGGGTATTCCCTTTCCCCAAAATTTAAAAATCAATAATAATTTAGAATAAACTAAATTTATACTACAAATTACACACATAAATTTGATTTTGTAACCAAAGTCTTGAATACATTTATGGATTTTATGAAAAAAATGGATTTTATTATACATATTTAATTAGAAATAATAACTTGGGGCTTTATTTCTCATAGAAGTTATAGTTCAACTCGAAATAGAAGTAAAGGGGCTTTGTTTCTCAATTATTATGATAAATAAGACTTTGGGCGTTATTTCTCATTAAACGGGAAATAATACTCCAGGGGCTTTTTTTCACAGGGACTTAATTCAGGTCACCATAAGTTTATCATTTATATTATAAACGAAGGAAAAAAGTGGACGATATTCTATCACTCTTCGATTACCATATAAAGATAGTATAATGTATGATCCTATTTAAGGAAAGAAATAGTTGCTACTTGAATCTTCTTATAAAAGCTACTTTAATACGCTGATAAAAAACTTATTATTAAGTTTCAGTAGCAAAGAATGTCTTCGTATCAAAATAAGTTCGTAAAAATTTCCGAATCCTAGTTATTTTATTTTTTCAGTAATGGAAGAACGGAGAGTAATTATTCGATTTATACGGACGGACACGAAATTTCCTTATCCGATCCATTCACTTAAGTCTCTTTATCTATCTCGTATCTTTTATAGCATTACAAACGTAATGGAGAATTTTAAATAAACCTAATACTAAACCCTTAGAACTATGTTCGGAGAAATATTAAAATCTGGACACTAAGTATTTACATCGAAAGAACAATAATAGTAAAATCTATATTGAAGGTTTTCATTTTAACATTGTTCTGCCATAACATTGTTCACTTGGAAAAATTCTCATTTATTATAAAATGGCTCGTGTTAAGCTTTAATATAAATTTTAATATCTATTATATTTCCAAAGGCAATTAAACAATTCAATTCAATTCAGAGAACATATTTTATCTTGAGTTCTATTGAATAATATGAAATTTCAATAAAAGCAGCTTTTGAATTCTTAAGAATATTTGAAAATTGCATTGAATTTTTTTTAGAATAAATGTGCAACATCACGAATAAAATGGTATTTTCAAGTGAATCATCTTTTAAATATTAATACTTTAGTTCAAATATTATAAAGTTATTTTATAATTGAATAATCGCATCGTTATATTTATTTTAAATCAAAGAATAAATTAATTCCATCCAAAGTTAATATTTAATATTTTGAACTTGAAGTGAAAAGTTACTATGGTGATTCCTTATGAAAAAAGTTTAACTTTATTTTAATTGAATTCAAACTTTTATGCAACCTTTGATTATTTTAATTCTTAAATTTTGTAAAAATTTTAATTAATATTGTAAAATTCTAAAACAAATATTTTGATTCAAATACAATATATATTTATATATTTTATATATATATAACCCAGCTGATATAAGTTAAGTATGTTATATTTAATATCAAATCATATATATATATATATAATATATATATATTTCAAAGTATTCGAGGAATTCTCAATTTCATAATATCCTTTGCTATTTCCAAATATAATCCGCAATTTTTTAAAAGAATATTTAAAAAGCTTGAATAAGCTTATTTATAAGCTGAGACACAAACCAAGGAAGTTATCTTTTCATCTCAATAAAGTATCTCTTATCAAGAGCAAATATTAGTCACAACATGAATTGTGATTTTTTTTTTTTTCTGTATATTGAGCTTCGAAAGCCACTTAGTAAACTTTGTATAGTTCCTATTGTGTTGTGCGATTTTAATACACCAAAGCCACAAACCTTTATGAACCGAACATTAGGATGAAACCAGTGATACAAATGAACAGATGCAGGGTCCGAGTATAAGGATGTGAAAGATTTATTTGGAATTAGGTATGGGCAAAATATAGAATTCTGAAATGCATACAAGATACAACAAATGAGAGAAAGAAGTTATTAAGCAACTTTTCAAATAAATAACATTTTCAGAACATTTTACAAAAACCTTTTTACATTTTGTGTAAGCCGCTCATTCTCTCTGGTTATCTCTAGCCTTACACGATCATCCGAAACATGGACTGATTAAATGCCGACAGTGTTCAAAATTGTTTCGTGCATGCGGTTATCTGACTTTCTTAACTTTATTATTGTAGATCTTCATTAGATCAGTATACAACTGTAAAACATATTAATTTATGTTACCGCATTTGTTAAAAATTAATATTTTAATATAAAATATTTCAATACAGTAATATATGTCTTAAAATTGCTTAAATTTTTAATTCATTAATATGTAAGTAGAGCATTTAAACTAATGTAATATAATTTCTTCAATATACAAAGGACGACGAAGTATTTTTTTTATTTTTCTTTTTAATATTCATATGATAAAAATTTTAACATATGATAATTTTCACTTTGCTTCAAAAATCGGTGTTCTTAATACTATTTTGCTTCAGCGCAAATTTTTCCATTTGCCCCTTTAAGTATGCAATCATATATAAATTTGTTACATGCCAAATTTTAAAGAAACTTCAATCATTCTTTAATATGTTAATTAGTTTTTGAGCTCTTAAAAATCAACCTACTTATAGAATTCAGTCAAAAGTTTTTAAGAAAACCTAGATAGAGTAATAAAAAGATCTAAATAACGCTAAAGAAAATTCTTAATTAATTCGGCCAAATTTGAAAGACGTGTGTTTCTAAGTATTTCTAACATCAGTTAATATCAAACTGTACAGGAACTTGGCACATATTCTATACACTTGGTTTTTAACACTTTTATTTAAATAAATGTCAATATCAAAAAAACACCTATCCTATAATAATCAAGTCCAACTACACCTACTGTTTAACTTTTTGTTCTATCTATATAAAAAACTTTCAATAATTATTTAATTAAAAATGCATAAAAGTTCACAGCTGCAAGAGAAATTTTGCACAGTTTTTTGCAAAATTTATGAGTTTAAAGTTTGTTGTTAAAAATAATATTTTTTATCATTAATTTGGAAAATAATAAAAAAACTATTTTATAATAACCAGAAGTTGATATTTCATATAATGAGTGTGTTTTTGAATTTAGATACAAAAAAAAAATTTTTAGATACTTTTGAGGTGAATGACATTTAAATTAAAATTATTTTTATTTTGAATACTAAAAACGTATAAAAAATAATTTACAAATTTCTATTGAACTATTAAAATAAATCAAAATTTGTACTTCAGGTTTACTGTTCAAAGAGTTCTCCCTTAGTTATGAAACTTTGGAAGGCATCGAAAGTCGAAAGCATCAATTTCCATACCATTGAAGTCTGAAATTAAATTTTAAACTTTACTAAAACCTTGATAGTTTAAAACTAAACTAAGAGAATGCTGATAAGAAAAGGACTTTACGCTTCCCGCAATGCCGCCAATGGAATTATTGATGCTAGATTTTGTATACAAATTATTATCAGAAGATAATACCAGCTTATTCAGAATCTCACATATTACATTTATTCACAATAAATTTTCAGGAAAAAGCGGAAACCCTGAATTGAAATCCAACCCTAAGATCCCTGCTGATGCAAAAGTTTTTTTTTTCACAAATAAGCATTTTCAAAATTTTTTGTCTAGGTTTAGTTTGGCAAATGAAATTATATATGAATGAGATTGAGCTTCTAAGCATGTATTACATCGGTAGGGTTGGTAGGGTGATCACTACAAAAATTTTATAATTACCAAATTTTTCATAATTTTTGCTTTTCAAAAGTTTAAACTCGTTTTGAAGACTTTAGATACGTTTTAGAGCAATTCTAGCTTAAATTCGTGATCACTACTTAAATATAATTCCGGCATAATATTTTTAATTTATTCTGAAGTATTAACGCAGTAGACATTTATCAAATAGACAAGCAGCTCCTACATTGCGACGGTAACCTAAAGTCTTTCATGACCTGAGTATCATTTATAAAACAAACAACTTTTTTTTTGTATTTAATTCAGATATTAAAGATATCGCTGCTGGGTGCTCAACAAATATGTTAGAATTATACTCAAGTGTCGACCGAATGTAGGCATAATAAATTTGAAGTAGATTTGGACATATAAAGTATTTTAGATATAAAACAGGAACACTTAAAAATCCTAGGTATTTTGAGGCCTCCAATGTGTGGTTCTCCCATAAAATTTTACATTTACTTCCATGATTTTTATGGATTCGCAATTTTGAATACACTGGTGCAGAATCTCTTCACTTGGTTAATGACAGACAACTTTAGGTTTTTGATGCACTAAAACTTACCCTATTAAAACTTTTTCTTTCTTGAATTATTTTGAGATGATTATTTGAGGAACTTGAAACTTTGGTTCGTTCATTATATACCGATGTTGAAGTAGCATCAGCTGCTGTCACACAAATGTAATAACTACTTATTATCTCAAAAGTATTAAAAGCTTTCCTTAAAATAATCTAATAGGATTTCCTGCAAATTTTCCTATAAATGTTACATAAAATAAATTACCCCAACAAAAGGACATTGATCCTTTTGTTTACACATTTCAGCAAAATTAAAAGCATTATTTATTTGTATCTAAAATCAACTGTTATACTATAATAAATTACAGTTATATAATAAAATAAATTATATTTTAAAAAATTTCTTTACTATTTATGATACTTTAATAGGAAAACCTCCTACTGAATCCATATATCTAACTAGATATTAAATTCAATTTAAAATATAAAATTTTTTTATCTTGTAATACAATGTTTATAATTTTAAAGCCTTTAATATTGCACATGGGCGTCTGCATTCTTTCATTTCGAAATAAATATAAAACCTAATGCCTGAAATGGAAGAATTATATATTTTACTTCAAATGATATACTGTACATTTCCCAGTAGGAGATTTTCAAATAAAAAATTAGAACATTAACATTGTGTTCTTCTTTGGAAATGTGTGAGTGTAATGTACGTACGCAGTTCATCATAACTATAGTAAAGCATATACAAATTCTTATATTGATGGGAAAATTGTACATTGCATTGCTTCACAATAGTTTTGTTGCTTTAAATGGAAAATTTATTGTACAATCCAGAAATGCACAGTATTGATTAAAAAACCTTAGTAGTAATGTGTACTCTAATGAAAAATTGAGTTCCTGGAGTTATACTGGAATGAAGAATATTTTTCTTGAAATGATAATTTAATATATTGTGTGGTTTTAATAGGACAATAACACTAATACAATGTCATTTTAAAATTAATGTCCTATTAAATATATGAAATAATGGAAAAACAAAGATTAAATAAAATACTTCAGAAATGGAAAATTGTTGATTCAAAAGTAATTTAATTTTAAAATTGATCATAAGAATATTGAAGTAATTCTACAGTTGGCAGAAGTAAAATATAATTCTAGTAGTATTGTAAAACGTAGAAATAAATCCAGGATGGATTGTATAAGCTTTTCTTCTTGCTCAATGTGTTTTGTATTGAAAAGCCTCATTATTTTATATGGGAGTCCTCAGAAGGATCTCGTTCAATTTAGAACATCTACGAAGCCGTTCTTTATTTTGGCAAAAGAGCATTCATTTTAACTTTCATTAAAATCGGTTAAAATTTAGTGAATTATTAGAACTTGACATTCCCGAAACTCCTAGAATTTTTAAAACCCATGGCTCTAGAACAATTTATGAAAGCTGTTTGTTGCTGCATTGTACTCTTTCGTTGCCATTGGATATTTGATCATAGGATTTCAATGAATTCCAATATTTTAACCCAAATTATATTTTTTTAGTGTATATACCAACTTTATACAATGTTAGAATTCGAGATTTCCCGAAAAGTCTCGTGGTTTTCTATAGAAGCCTCAAGATCCCAAGGTCAGATTTGGCCAACCTATGGACTTAATCTTAATATAAACGAAGAAAGCTCTAGCAGAATAAGCAATGAAGACCTATAGAGACTTACAGAAGAGAAACCCATACTGAGGCAATTAAGAAAGAAGAAATGGAGGTGGATAGGCCACACGCTAAGAAAAAATCAGAGCAACATAAGCCGAATGACCGTAAATCCGAAAGCATTCATATCAAATTTCATCAAAATCGATTGATAGTTACTCTATTGTCCTCATAGACACACATACGCACACACACACGGTTCCCCAAAAATTTTCGGATAAATGCATTTCCGCAAAATTCCACAGAACAAATTATACTATATTATAATAAAGTAAAATAAATTTTTTGCATCCGTGAGTTCAAATGTACTTAAAAAACATTGCATAGCTTAAGGAACCCTATTTTTTTTTTTTCCCAATTGTTGTTCTCAATTAATGCTTATCCATATGAGGTAAATTTCCTTTTGTATTTGGCATTTTGAATTTTTAAGAATTCTTTACATTGCATAATAAGTTTTTTTTTAATTTCATATCCGAACTGAATTCGCCTATACGAATTTATTTAATTAACTTTTTTCAATAAAATAATTGTTACTGAAAATTCTGTTTCCTGGAAATACGAAAAAAAATTTTCTTTGTGAAATTAAACAGTTCAAAAATATCAAAAAAAAAAGATAAATAAAATAAAATGGTAATTTATTTGAAAAGTTTTTACATTCTACTTTTTTTTTTGAAAAAAAATTGAATAACGTTTCTGTATAAAAATTAAAGGAAATTTCTGTCATTTAATAAAAATTTTGGGAATTCTCATGTTAAATTTCTGTAAAAGCAAAATAATACTTTGAGATTCCTAGTATTGTGTAAAGGGTTCCTATTAAATTTTTCATCGAATTAATTTCCTTTGATATTAAAGAACAATATTTTTTAAAATTTATTCGTTAATTGGGAAAGACAAATTCATTTCTTCAGTTCATTATGAATGAACTCTTTTGTTATTAATTTAATGCGCAATGTACACTTTATGACTAATGAGTTTGTAAATGGAATTTAAGTTTTAATAATTAACACAAGGTCCAGCTCTTTGTTTATAATTACACTAGCTAATACGCGGTGCGCGTTTAAATGAAGTTTAAATTTAAGTTGATGTTATTGAAAAAAGTTAACACAAAAATTACACATAGTGTAAATGTTAATGTAAAAATGTATATTAAAGCAATGTTCTTAAAACGAATTTGTAGGATTGTTCTAACAATTTTCAGAACATTATTCGCAGGAAAATTAATGATCATCATTCAAACTGTTTTAGAAAAGAGTTTTTAAATCTTTTCTTTTCCAAAAAAATTTTAAATCTTTTATTAACAAACAAATTTATTGAATTTAATTATAAAAATTTAAACAAGTACGTAATTTAATAATAAAGTATTAATTGAAATTAAAAAAATTTCACCAAGAAAGGATTTGAACCAACGAACCCAACATTTTATCAATTTCAAAATATACAAAAGGTATATTACAAAACTTATTCATCTTCACATTTTTAAGATACAAGAAGAAGTAATATGAGTCATTGTTTTTTTTTTTGTGTATCTAGTACTAGAATCGAAGCATAATCTGCATACTGACAGTCAATTTATGTAGAAACAGTTCTTGATTAGAAAAAGTTTTTCTTTCAATTGACCTTCTGTCATTGTTTGACGAACCAACAGCTAGTTTATAATATCAGTTCTGGGTTCAATACTTGAACTGTGAGTCTATGGGCTACCTTTCCTTGTAACTAATGATGTTATGACTTTTTAATATTTCTATGGGTATGTTTATTTAAGCACAGTGTAGAAAATTATATACTTTATTTGAATAAAGGTGTTTATATTGGATTATCTTTTTAATCGCTTTAAACATCGCTTTAAATAACAATTAGGGCTTAGAAAACTTTTAATTTTTCACTCTTATCAATTATCGCAGCAACAATATAAACTTTCCCAAAAACTTTGAACTAAGTTTTTCATTATGATTAATGAGCACAATGCTAATCATTAGATCTAGGCAGGGCTTTTATAAAATCGTTTTCTAGTTGACAAATATTAATATAAAAAATTTTCAAATTAATATTCGCGATAATCAGGGATCTATATTATCTTCCAATCTCTTTTAAAAATTTATAAATCCATTATTACAACAACCTTTAGTCGAATCTTTCGAACATTGTGCCATGAAAAAGGTGAAAAGAGGTAAAATATTTTTAATCGAGTTCCTTTAAATCTCAAGCACCTCCTCTGACTATTTTAAAATAATAGAAGCAATTGCTATATGGCTATTTACCTTCTCTATTTATCATAAAACTCTATGTAACAGGACATAACTATGTGTACAGGATGTTCTTTGGTCTTGACTTAAAAAAAATTTGTTTACCAATTTTTTTTTGAAAGATTTGAAACTCTCTGGAAGAATGATATTCTATACAAGATAAAATCTTTAAATTAATCTTATTTATTTTTACACTCCACTGAATCTTGCCCTTTAACCTTAAAAATTCAAAATATCCATAAATAAAATTCAATTTAAAAAATTTATTAATTACTTATCTAATATAAAAAAAAGTAATTTTATAAAAGAAATGTTTTATTTTCTACAAAAGCCTTTTTTGTAAATCAATTAATAAAATTAAAATAAATATTTAAAGAATATTTTTGACTTTTATGAAATATTTTTAATTTTATTTAAAACCAATAAGCTTAAAAACTTCTTACAAATTATCGGATAATCTTTACAGTAGGCTGAACTAGATTTGATTAGACCTGGGCTTTTAGAAAGGAAGAAGACCTGGGCATATAGAAATTTTATAATTATAATTTTATATAAATATATTTATATAATTTTATAAGCGATAATGGAGAATTCTGATCAAAAACTTTTGTAAAATATAAATTGTTCGGGCAAAATGAGCTTCAGCAGGTGTTTTAATGCAATTCGAAAATATTTGGATTTTCTAATTTTACCCGAGTTATTATAATTTGATCTGATTAGTAAAATGATAAAACTTTTTTTAAACAACTTCCATTAATTCATTTTTTATAAATTTTGTTCGTGCAGGTATCGTAGAATTAAAAAAGTCAACCTACCCCCAAAGAACCCTACAAAGTCAAGTACCCCAATCTATTTTTTTTATTATATTAATTAGAATAAAAGTGTTTTAATTTGAAGAATATAAATTAGATCTTAAAAAAACTTCAAAGCTAGCTACATATATTCTTACCTTAGCAGCATTTAATAAAAACTTGGAACCATTTCTGAAAATTAAACTTAGATTTACTTAATTATAAACAAATGACTTAAGTTAACCCCAAAGAAAAAAGTCCAATAAATGTCAAAGGAGTTATATCGAATTAAATAAAATTTCTAGGAAATTATTGGTCATATAGCTAGGGTTCTAAGGAGTCAACTGCGTGTGATATTCATTGAAACCGAAATGTTCTTAAAGTGGTGCAGAGTTAGAACATCCAGGGTCATAAGTAAGGAGTTATGGATCACTGCTATGAGTCATAAGTCCCTTAGGGATTCATAAGTCCCTAATAAGAAGTAATTACGGCTAGGTGGCACAGTGGTTAGAGTGCCGACTTTCATGCGAGAGGCCCCGGGTTCGAATCCCAGTGAAAGTGAAAAAACTTTTATCTGGTTTTCAACTCGACTCAACTACCATTCGCCTTTGGGTTCAAATTAATGGCTTAATTAATAATTAATAATTATATATCTTTAATAATAAATAAAAAAATATAACAATATAAACAAATACAAAATGTAAACAAATATTTCAATTAAATAATATAACTCACTGATATAGAATACCATATAACTCAAGTACAAAATTATTACAATATAAACAAGAATAGAACTGTATTTATTGAAAAATTAAGGCATTTATACATGTTATAAGGCGTAGTACTATCTCATGTTTAAATTGTATGTGGAATTCATTTGATCAGTTCTAATATATGAATATATCTCCCCTGTTCCGACATGCACATATATAGTCAGGCTGTTTAGCCTATCACAGTGAACAGTTAGCACGTAGAGGTGCGGGCAAAAAAAAAAAAAAAAAAAAATTCATAAGTCGCTAAGGAACTTATGACTTTGGGAGTTTGGATCCTGCACCTTTAAAAGTATATATACAGGTCTAAATTAATCTTTCTTTTATCATGTTCTCCTTTTTAATCCAAAAATAATTAACTTTAACTTTAACTTAATTTTTTAGCAATTATTTGTATTATACAATATTTTTATCATATTTTTTTTATTTTTTACTTATTTTTAGTAAATAAAATGAATATTAAATTGTTATTTATTTAAAATTTATTAATATTATACAAGTACTTTCTTATAAACAGTAATATGTATATTTGAATATTTTCAAATTAAAAAATTAAAGCTCCGTGAAAAAATTGCCCAAGAATAAAATTGCAAAAACCAAAACGAAGTAAAGTTTCTATTTTAGAGAATTTAATAAAGGAGTAAAATGTTTTATTTTAGTATGTGAATTTAACCCCAAAAAATTTAATTGAATTGGGGACTTATTTCTGCCACAAGATGGTTTTGGGGATTGAAGAGTCTACAAGGAAATCCTTAAAACATATATATACAATCTATCTTCTATTTAATATTAGTTCTCGTGATACTTTAAAAAATCCATCAATTTCGAAATCCCCACATTTCTATACAAATTTTATAGATTTTTTTCGGATTTATTTTCAGGGACTTTTTTTATGAAGCCAAAAAAAGAATATATTTTATTTGTGACTTTTTGACCACATGTTAAAATATTTTACAATTTCAATTACATACAAATGTACTACATAAAATTTTTGACTTAATCAAATATCAATCATGGTATAAGCACATTTTCATAACTAAGCAATGTTTTGATACTATGTTTTGGGTAAAAAATATATATAAAAATAAATTAATAATATTTTAACTTATTTGTTTCATTAACACTATTAGCTAATAGCCGGTGCGCTTTGTTGCGCTTTACAGCTCCTACAAAGTGAGCGTTCCAAAAAATAATTTTCTCAAATGACTCAATCTCTAAGAATCTAACTTCTTCCAAATTATCAAGTTTCTAATTAGAAGATAAATACCAGTAGTCGAAATTTTTGCAAAAATTGAGTTTAGTATAACGGTGAGTTAGAGTATCATATGGCAACTCTATATATTTGGAGTATCATATGGCAGCCCTATACAACAACATTTTTTAAACTTATAAAAGCAACTGTCTTTTGCAGCTTCTTACCTAAAATATGTCTTATAGAACTCTAGTTATAACTGTTTAAGTCTAGGACATTTTTCGGAATATAAACAGTCGGACAGAATAAAACTATATCAGCACATTTTTACAAAATATTTTAAAAATGTGCTAAAAATTAAAAACAAATTCATTTTTGTAAATGAAAATTTTGATTTAATGATGATGTCTTAAATGTTTAAATAAAATTTTAAAATTTGATTAGATAAAAGTAATAAATCTTAATGTTATACTACGAGTATATGATAAGTATGTAACTTTGAATATTAAATAAATTGTGTTTAAATAAAGTTCACTTGGTAAATAATGGTTTTAAAAAAAAAACAATTAAATATTAAATTATAATTAATGTTTTATTAAAATTATTTGTTGTAGTTTTTGTTGATTTTAATTGAATTGTAAATTTCATAGATTTGTATTAAGTTGTGTTGAATCTGGCCTTTTTACATCAGCCACTTACTACTAATCATAAAATCAATTTTTGATAAGCGAGTGGTTTTACTAATCAAACTTCGTGTTTTTGCTGTCAACTAAGGCTTTGATGGAACCAAAATTTATCAAAATAGTGATAATTTGATTAATGATAAATCGATGGTGCAATAGGGTCTAAATTAATTAACAGGTTGCCCTTGGATGAATTCTGTAAAGAACATTTTAAAATCTTCAAGTTTTTGCATAAGGGTTTAATGACATGTTCCACAATTTCGAAGTGTGACTTATAAAATCATTTCTACCCTTTAGGGTTCTAGTTAGGAAAATCTTGAAAAGTCTCTAGAAGTTTTAAGATGCTAAGTTTTAAGATTTCATATATTAAAGTAAATACAATTTTAACGTGCTTAAGTCTATTGCGACTGTAGCATATCTAACTTAAGACTCATTCCATCCATGTTTCTGGATCTTTAAAAGATTTTCGATTATGTTCAATGCAATATTCGAATTCATAAATTTACCATTCTAAACCTTAATATGAATCGGATCTTCAAGTCTTACTTAAAATCCCAAACAAAAAGTGCGACACTCGACAGTTTACCCAGCAAACCAAAACCTGTTTTGAAAGAAGTTCGGGAAGACTCTTCCAATTATAGTTCCAATCCAGTGTTTGTTAATTATAAAACTCCCTTGAACTTAAAAGATCAAGCTGGGCTTTCTTCAGATGATGTACAAATATAAGAGATCAAAGCTTTTTTTGAAAATCCATCATCAAAATCAAACCAAACTTTAGAAAAGGACCTGTGATACAAATTACAAATATGGAGATTTGAAAGGATTTTCCGATTTTTGTTGGAGTTATTTGGCTTCTTTCCCAATAAAACCCCATTAAATATGATAAGAATATGAAAATAAAAATCTATTAATGCCTCCCATCATTTCTTTCTTTTGAAACATACGAAGATTATCAACGAACGTATTAAAAAAAAAATTTTCCAACTATATTTTCCATCCATTTCCATATGTTTAATTTTAAAATAAAAAACTGCTTTTCACCTGCATTTTCTTTTTACCTTTTTAAACATATATATAAATTAGATATATATATATATGTATATATACCATTATTAAATTTTGAAACAACAAATTTTTTACACCTTTAAAAAATGTTTAAAAAAATTGAGAAAAAATTGACTATAAATTGTGTAAAAAAAGTTTAGAATAAAGTTGCTACAAAGATTAATGCAGCCATCAGGTGAAACAGGTGAAGAAAAAAATTTCACAGCGCTAAAACAAAGAGTTACTTTTTGTTACTTATTTATTTTTACAGTTTAATGTGTAATTTTTTTTTGAGTGAGTATATGTTTTAAATTTTTTTTTTTGGTAGATCATATCAACTTTTACAGTTACTGTGAAAGTTCAAAGACAGTGTTTAATACTTTTAAATTTCTTTGCACTTAGTTTAAGAAAAGTGGTATACAATTGTTACATACATGCTGGACATTCCCAGAACTTCACTAAGTTGCCATATTTTGCATTTTATGCCTAATTCGCGAATCCATCGTTCAGGTAATTTTAACTCTTATTGGAGCATTACTATTTTTTTTTTCTAGGTATCTTGTAGATAAAGATACTTGTTTTATCAGGCAGATCAGAAAGATTTAAAGTGTCCAATTATAATCTGTAGATAATCAATTGATGATTCTAAAATGGTTCCGGAAACTAATTTATTGTGAGAACTGCTAGAATATGGTGTATGATTCTACCCTCTTCACCATTTTTTAATTTATTGAATAGGATTTATAGAAGCGTATTGAATAGGATTTATAGAGGCTCGTTACTACCTACCTTCCAGCTCTCCCTTCTACTTTGTTTCCCTTCCAACCATTTTTCCTCTTATATTCAAGCCTACATTTCCTTTTGGATATTTATGAACAAAGGAATCCATTCTAGAGCAGATAAAAAAAAACGAAATTTTAAAGTCTTAAATTTTTGGGACTCATGAGATTTTGATGCCCTAATGTTTGGAATTTAGACACCCCTTTTCCTAAGATTAGAGTGAAATAGCCATGAATTACTCGAAACTAAAGTACTACAAACAATTGATAAATTTTTTACAAATTTGCTTTTAAAGTTCAAGAATTTATTTAGGCTACGAACCATAGTTTTTTATTTGGTCAAGAGGGCAGTTATATAGAGAATATCATCTGTGTAAAATCTACTGTTCGTAGATTTGATCCTAATGAATTAAACATGTTATAATTTGAAACAGTTCTAAATCTTATACCACAATTTTTGAATTATCAATAAATACACAAATTTTAGAATTATGATCATTAATTCTAAAATTTGTGGTGATAATTAGACCATTATGTTTGTGAGTCAATCTTGTAACTATGACTACCTTGTCTTATAGCTAATCTTATATATTTCTTAAAAGTTTTTCTGAGTATACTAGTTTAATAAAGTTTCTCCTCCTAATTGAAACTATGTTTAACTATATTATGTAATAGCTTATTTGACAATTCATTCTAATAGTAATAATGTCACCGTGTAGTAAGATAAGTCACATAACGGTATTAATAAATATTTCAATGCCTTCTAAGCATATTACAAACTATCTGAGATGAACAAAGTAAACACTGAATCTTGTGCAAGAAATCTGATATTAAGAGACTTTTTCCTTTTATAAGCAGAAGACTGATTTGTGATTTTTTAACCCTCCGGTCCCTAACAGTAGCAAAGTGCAAGTAAAACTTAATACAAAACTTAAGTAGTCAGGAAAAAAAAATAACAGTTTTTTTTTTTCAGTGGTAATGTGGCTGTGCGTGTAAGTTAAGTTTGAGTAAAGTTAAAAGAAAGTAAAAAAAACAAAAAAAAAAATTGAAATTTAATAAATTGTTTGAAAATAAACTTTTTCTTACATTAAAAACCCGCAGGGAATCAAAGTTTCCAGCGTTTTTTGTTTTCTTATTTTGTTTCTTCTGCACAACAAAATTGTATTCAGTTTTTTTTTTTTTTTTGAAAAGACGGATATGTTACAAAAAGTTATTTTGTTTTTTTTTTCATTTACTAACTTATATGTAAAAAAAAATTGGAAGATCAAAAGAAGAGCTTCCAAAAAAAAAAAAGAAAGAGAAAAAAGATGTAAGGAAAAAGTTTTATACCTTAAGGATTTGTTATATGTATGTAATAAATACTAACAATGAATATTGCACTAAAGTATACTTATGACTTATTTACAATTAAATAAATAGTTTTACTGCTTCTTATGATATAACATTTATTTATATATATATATATATTATATAAACATATAAATATATAGAAATATAATTTATTTTGAGGGCATATTGAATTTTGCAAAATGATACATTTAATTAAGTTTCTATGCTAATAATTTTTTGTAGATTCGATTAATTTAAAAAGTTGATAAATGTTCTGATTTTCCTTATGTTACCTACTTTATTAAAAGGCAGATGATTATTGGAAAATTTCAAAATGAAAAAGTGACAGTATCAAGTCTGAGATACCCGTATGACCGTAATACAAACTTTATATCATCCAAATAATTACTTTTGGAAAACTTTCAGACACTCAGCTTCGTTAGGTGTAGAGTAATGCTCATATAAAAGATGGAGTTGTATGGCAGCTACTCGAACCCTCAGCAGTAGACCAACCAAATTTTGCAGAAACTTTGGCCATAAAACTAAACTACTTTTGGTAAAATTTCAGACTCCTATAGCTTCATTAGGTGAATAGCAATGTTCATATATAAGAGAAAGTTGTATTACAGATGCTCGAACCCTCTGCGGTAGACCAACCGAACTTTGCATAAACTTTTGCCATAAAACTAAACTACTTTTTCCAAAAATTTAAAATATGCCCCTTTGTCCAGTATAGAACTATTTTCATATCGAAAAAGAAGTTGTATGGCAGCTACTCGAACATGTGTAGCAAACTTGCTGGATTTCAATAGCGAAATAGTCATATTAGACTATTATATGGGGATTTGTTAACGAATTTATGAAAATTTTAGATTTTTATTTTATGACATATCGTGCGGATTGACGGACAGAAGGATGGACATCGTTCTTATTTTGAAAAATAAGTTTTAAGCTCAACCTCTATTGCAAATATTTCTTCTTATTTAAATACTTGAAAGTACTTAAGAATCCAAAGTAATTACAAAAGTAATTGAACTAGAAATTTAATTACTTTCTGGGAATTGCAAGAATTTTTACTTCAATATTTTATTTAAACATAAATTTTGAAATTATGAAGTGGTATCTGTTGTAGGATACGCTAAAATACATTTTGGTTTGGTTGCAACCCTAACCTTAAAACTAATCTTATCCTACAACTTTTGCACATATTAATTATTATATTTATATTTTTTATTGTGTTTTGGAATTAGGATTAAACGAGGAAGAGGTTAGTAGAGTAGACTGTGTCAACTCAGGGATACCCGTATGACCGTAATATAAACATTATACCATCCGTTTAATTACCTTTGGCAATATTTCAAACATATGTACAGCTTTATTAGGTGTAGTGTAATGCTCATATAAAATAAGAAGTTGTATGGCAGGTTCTCGATCCCGTGGACTAAAATGGCTGAATTTCAATAGCGATGGCTATTGCAATAAAAACGAATTTCCCCGCTTTTTTAATTTTGAGTTATCGTGGTGACGGATGGAAACACATAGCTAAATCGATTTATTTTTCGATTCTGATCCGATCCATACACTTGAGTCCTCCTTCTCCGCGTCACAAAAGTAATAGCAAATTTATTATACCCTTTGACCTATAGTCATACGTGTATAGAAAGAATACTAACGTACTGGTGACATTGAATACATGGATAAGGAATGATGTAATATAAAAATTATTATAATATTTAAAAAGGGGTTTTAGAAACTCCAAGAAATCTTAAATTAACCGGAAGATGAATTTAATTGTTTTTAGTTTTCCAAAATAAATTTAAAATTTCATTCATAATCGTTGTTGAACCGAATTAATTCAAAACTCGTAGAAACGACTTTCTATTTAAAAAAAAAATATTTTATCCCCACTCAATTAATTTTATATTGCAAAAAGGATGTGAAAAATATTATTTTAAGATTTTCTTCTTTGAGTTTCTCATTATACTGAGACATCTGTTATATTAATATTCAATTAACCTTAATATTATGAGAGAGAAATAGAGAATAATATTAAATGAATGAGTATAACAGTTTGGAGATCATGTATAATACTAAATTATAATAATCAGAATAATAAAAACTCTATAAAATGTGTTAAGGATATTTCATATATGTACCAGCTGATTATTATGATATGAATCAGAAATAAAAAGATATGTTGGAATATAAAATTTATGTAAATAAGTATGTACATAAGTATATTTTAATATACTATTATTATATATGTTATATCATAAGTAAGATACATAAAACCAGTTTTATGATTATTTATTATTATAATTTTTTATTGAATATTGTTGTATATAACATATCTATATATATAAAAGGGAATGTTTGTTTGTTTCTATGTTTGTTTGTTTGTTTGTATGTAGCGAATAGACTCCTAAACTGCCCAGCCGATTTTCATGAAAATTTGTATATAGGGGTTTTTGGGTACGGAAAGAAATCGTGGCCCAAAAATTTTGCTCTAACGGACCGACAAGTTGGGGCTGTGGTGCAAGTATTTAAACTTCTTTGTTCTAAAATGAAAACGGTTTGACCGATTGACTTCAAATTTTGTATACGTGATGCTCTTTGAGAATTGAGTAGACACTATTAACAGTTTTGGAATTTGTTAACCCATGTCGGGCCGACGGGTGGTCAAAAAAAATTTTGGGTCCAAATTTTGTCCGATTTTACGAAATTGTGCTTTGGTTTAAAAGAAAGCCCCAAAAAAATTTTTGTTGAGTTCCATTAACCCATTGCGGCCCAACAGCTTTTTATAGGTTTTTTAAATACTTTACTCTAAATTCGAAACGGTTTGACCGATTGACTTCAAATTTTGTATACGTGATGCTCTTAGAGAATTGAGTAGACACTATTGACAGTTTTGGAATTTGTTAACCCATGTAGGGCCGACGGGTGGTCAAAAAAAATTTTGGGTCCAAATTTTGTCCGATTTTACGAAATTCTGCTTTGGCTTAAAAAAAAGCCCCAAAAAAAATTTTGTTGAGTTCCATTAACCCATTGCGGCCCAACAGCTTATTATAGGTTTTTTTCAATATTTTAATCTAAATACGAAACGGTTTGACCGATTGACTTCAAATTTTGTATACGTGCTCCCCTGTGAGAATTGAGTTGACACTATTAACAGATTTGGAATTTGTTAACCCATGTCGGCCCGACGTTTGGTCAAAATAATTTTGGAAGCTAATATTGTCAAAATTTGCGAAGTACTGCTTTGGCTAAAAAGAAAGCATCAAAAAAAAGTGGGTCCTACGATTGTTCCAAAAAAAATTTTTTGCAAGTAAATTACGTCAAATTTTGAGGAGTAGTTTGTACTGCTTTGAATTACAGAAAGTTTCAAAATTACTAGAATAATCCTAGAAAAATCGTTTTAAAAAGATTGCTTTCATACATTTTAAAATTTACATGTGTAAACCGTGTGTAATTTTTGTGTTAACTTTTTGCAGTAACATCAACTTTAATTAAACCTCCATTGAGAGGCGCAGCAACGCTCACCGGGTGTTAGCTAGTACATAATAAATATATCTATATTGAACTAATGTGTGTTATATAAATATTATCTATAAAAATATAAATATGTATAATTACACGTTTAATAGTTTTGGGTTTTGTTTTATATAATATTTATATAATATATATTTTTGCATAAGGTGTTGTATTAATAAATATTTATTTGGGATATTCTATAAAATTATAACATAATTTTATGTATAAAATATTTTATTATTTTAATGTAAAATACTCAATAATATTTTTTAAGGGAAAGTAGACAAATAAAAAAAATTATTAAATATTTATATTAAGATTAAATTTATTTAGGCTAAATAAAAATTTTAAAATGATTGCATAACTAACTTAAAATTATATATTATGCAATACTAATCAATTATAGTTTTCTTTTTTGAATAAATACCTTAAAGAAGAATTCGGAAAATTCCTTAAATTTACATAGTCACACATCTTCCGGTAAAAATTTGCACACGTTCGTCCTTTTTTTTTAAAGTCAGAAGTCTAGTTAGTTTTGTAAAGTAAATTTGTTTTATACTGTTTTTTTTGTATTTTATATAATTTTGTAAGTCTGGAATAAGTAATCAAATTTATCTTTCAGTTAATGGAAGTATATCAATTGGGGCTTAGAAGCATATTGTGTAATTGAAAAACTTCAAATATGACGTTTAAATAAAACTGTAAATGAATAGTGCAGTCAATACTTTTTAGTTTTGGATTTCTTTCAGAAATCAGATATGCTTATACAGGACCGAAGGAGCGGCTGCTGCTGTAGTTTTTGAGATATAAATAAATTGAAATAAAATATTAAAACAAATCTTTTGGTACAGCTCATTGCCTGTAAAACTGAAGAAACATGTTCGGTTTTTAGTTTCATTTTCCAAGGTTAGTTTGGATAAAATATTACAACATAATTGAGCATAATTAAATCTCCTATTAAAATATTTATATAAAAATCACTTATTACTAACTATTTGATCACTTTAATTTAAGCTATTGAAAAGTTCAGCTGAAAGATAGATTAACTAAATTACTGATTTTTTTTCTTGTGTCCTTTCGCGAATTTTTTTTTGACAAATTTTTAATAAAGTTCATTATCCTTTATAAAAATTTTGAAATTATGAATTGCTGCACTGTCTGCAATTAAAATAATTGTAAAACAACTAGTATCTAAAGATACATAAAAGTATAATGATTTCATTAATTCAATTAAAACATTAAAACAATTTGGTTGTATTAAATAATTAGAATAGGAATTATGACAGATGACACAGTTTTATGGAAAGCTAGAACATCTGGTGAATTTTGCAAAAATTTTTATGACACTGAAAATAATATACTTTAAATTTTTTGATTGACTGTAAAAATGGTTTTTTACATTATTTATCGTATTATAAAAAGTACTTTGAACTCTATTGCTGCTTTTGAATTGATCAATTATTTGACTAGAGCACATGGCTGCAAGTACATAAAAAATTCAGAAATAGATTTAAAGAGACACTGTTGAACTTGCATTAGTAACGGTAGCTGCTTTTTATTATTTCTAGAAGAGAATTCGTACATTTGTATTAGAATCGGAAGAATTTTATCCACCAAAATTTTTATTTATTTATTATTTACAGGCTCTAAGAAGTGCTTAGCACTTGTTCCGAACCCCTTTGTTTATATTGTTATATTAATGTATTTTTTAATAAAATTCTTTTATTCTTTATTGACGAAGCCATTAATTTGAACCCAATGACGGTAGCTGAGTCTAGTGGACAACCAGAAAAGTATTTTCACTTTCATTGGGATTCGAATCCGGGCCTTTCGCATGAAAGTGAGCACTCTAACCACTGTACCACCAAGCCAATTGCCTTAGTTAAATAATTATCACTCAATAGTAAAATATTTCGAACCTTTGGTTTCTTAATTTTATATTTTAAGGTAAATTTTGTTCAATTAGCTCCAGTCGTTCTGAATAAAAAGTTTATCTCTTAATATGATGTAGTCCAGATAGGATCAAGGTTAATATATAATAATAATAATATTATTATATTAATATAATTGCCCAGGAAATGAGGTGTAACAAAAGCATTCAATTAAATGTGTTTTGTTAGATGTGTTCAATTATAAAAAAATAAAATATTAATGTTTTGTTGAATAATGTTTTATTTTAGAAAATAAAATATCCAAAATTATCATAAGCAGGTCAAATTTTATTTTATTTATTTTTAATATTAAAAAAACAAAAAAAAAATATTTAAGAACTTAAATTTATTTATTACTATATGAATTAGTTCAATTCAGTTTTAAAAAGCACAGAAGATTTTCTGGAAATTTTAAATAAAGAGTAAAACATTTTGATATTAAAAATCGAATCGAAACTATGCTTTACAGGATCATTCTTGTTGTAAGTCTTCATTAATTTCAGTGAAATACGTAAAATACTGCAAATAAACTAAGCAAAGTGACTAAAGCAATTTCAAAGTTTTACAAAATGTCACGGTTGTGATATTTAAGAAAATGGTATTGGTATACAATATATGTATATGTAATAATGAATAAAAAAATAATGAATTTAGAAATAGCTTTTAATTAGAAAAAAGTTTTCTCTTCAATTGACTTTCCTTCATTCTGTAAATCGAATTGAAGTACTATAAAAAGGATCTTATTATATTTTCAAATCAAGGACCTTTTTGGAATCATAGATACATAATATTTTATTCTTCAATAAAAATTACTTTTGTATATGAAATTTGTTTAATTTTTAAGCACTATTCACTACTTAAAATATCCAATAGAAGATAATTTTAATTGTGATAATAACTTTTCTGACCTGTAGAAGCTCCTTTTAATGGGATAATAAGTTTTCTATTCAACATAAAATAATCATAAATTACTAAAACCATTAGGTCTAGGGACTGCTTAAATAAAGTCAAATTGAACCCAATATAAAGTAAATGGAACGGAAAAATAGTTAAGAAAAAAAAATTAAGAGTTGGGTTGTTTTGTTGATTCTATTTTTAAGGCTTACATTTGTAGTTTTTTCCTTTAACAATTTATGTTAAGTTATTGACTTCAATATTATGGATATACCTCCAACTAATTTATATAATCAATTTTATTTTATTGCTTTTCTTTGTTCTTTTATTTTAATTTTTCTTAATGTTTTTCTCATTAAAGTCAATTAATGGAAGTTTTTAATTAGGAAAAAAAGGTTTAACAAAAGAAGGGGTTCTGTTAGAAACAAAGAACGATAAATGGAATTAGTTTTTAAGAAGATTACTAAATAGAAGAAAATGGGAAATTTGCTTTAAATATATTAGGAGAGAATATGTGAACTTAAAAGAAAATATTGTAAAATTTTTCAACTAAAATAACCTTCCGTTGAGTGTATTGGAGTGACTTTTTAATTTTGTTTAAAGTGGATAGTTCATAAAATCTAAGATCTAGATTCGGCAACAATGTTGGTAATGATTTGCGGCAAACTAACTCTTAAGATGCGGCGTAAACAACGGTTTATATACGTTTGCAACTTTTTGGTGATATTGACGGTTACCTTCCATGTTTCACAATCTTATAGAAGTACTGATTTGACGTTTGTTCAAATACTTTTTGCCTTTTTGATACCATATGTTTGATATTATTTGACTACCATATGTTTGAGAGAGTTCCAAAAGCAGCTCTAGCTTTATTTATTCTGCTGTCAACATCAACTATCTAAATATACAGGTTATGGAAAAATCATGGAATTTGTTGTTCCTAAATGTTATGCAAAATGTATGACTATTCGCCGGAAGTAAATTAGCCCCACTAAGCTGAATGCTAATAATATTTTATTCCAGGACACCTAAATTATCATTAGATAATATGTTACTAATTATAAGAGATTAAAAGTATTAGAATTTTTCGAAAAGTAAAATCTGCAATAACATTTAGTTGGAAAGCTAAAACCTTTTAAAAAACTTAAAAATTGGACCTATACAGTTTCTCGCTTTTCGCCTGTCCGGCCGTCAATCCGTTTGCTTTACTGATGGTCCGGGTGTTTTCATTTCAAATAAAGAAAAGAAATTTCAATAACAAGTTTAGATATCAGAAAAAATAAATTTTATGGGACAGCCTTTTTATTGTAACCTCCTTTCTCATTACAAATCTACAGTTCTACAAAGACTGTAAAAACCCTATACCTGTTGTTTAACAAATGCTTTTAAAGGCTTTATTAAATTATACCAAAGAATGTACTAATTTACCTATACCAATAAAACCTCCATCATAATTGAAAAATTTCAATTTACAGCTTCGGTAATTAATATATATCTATTCGAACTGAAGTTTAATATTTAACTACACTCCAGCCGGTGACGCAGGGATTAGGACGTAAGCCTTTCAATCAAACGCAGGTCTGATAAAAATACATAATTTCATATCTAGGTTCATATCTAATAAAATGATATAATTTATAATAATTCATATCATAATAGCTTATGCATGTATCAATATAAAATATAATATGTATACTTGAATCACCTGACTAGATCAAAGTAGATCAAAGCTCCTTTAAAAAGTCTTTACTTTAAAAAGTTCTCAAAACAATTGAATATATATCCTATAAAACCATATTTAATAAAAATTGTTGATATCCTTGCCTTTATATCCCGTATCTCTTTCATGTAATCAGCATAGCAACAGAATCAACAATGGATAGTTACATTTAACTATAGAAAAGAACTAACAATATAATTTAATTGTGGTTTTTCAATATAAGAGGAAATTATATTGAAAATAATTTGTAAAATTATATTTTGTTACAAAAATTTTTATAAATGCCTTTAGGACGTTAGTGCACAGGAAACCTTTTATAGTGATATTCCTTACTATTAGATTAAACTCAATTCATGTGTGTAATACCTAGGTACTTATTGTATAAAAATATTTATTTAAAATGTAAAAAGTAAAAAATTTTATAAAATTTAACAAAACACCGGTTTATTGGAAAAACATTTAAATGTACGTTTTTTGCGGTCTCATTTTTATACACGTATGACTATTCAAAAGGTATACAAAAAGGGTTAAAAGGGTATTTTAAATTTGCCATTACGTTTGTGACGCATATAAGGTAAATATAGACTCAAGTGTATGGATCGGATCAGAAACGAAAAATAAATCGATTTAGTTATGTATGTCCGTCCATCCTCACGATAACTCAAAAAAAATATGGAGCCAGGATCTTGAAAATTTAAAAAATTTGTTTTTTTGCTTATTTTTTTTTTTTGCTATTGAAATCGATCCATTTTGGTTCACGGGTTCGAGTACCTGCCATACAAATTCTTTTTTTATATGGGCATTACTCTACACCTAATGAAGCTGGGTGTCTAAAATTTTGCCAAAAATAATACAAAACTGTGTAATTGTCAAAGTTTGTGCAAAGTTTGGTTGGTTTACTGCAGTGAGTTCGAGTAACACCATACAACTCCCTCTTTTATATGAGCATTACACTACACCTAATAAAGCTGTATGTTTGAAGTTTTGCCAAAAGTAATTAACCGGATGATATAATGTTTATATTACGGTCATACGAGTATCCCAGAGTTGACACAGTCTACTCTACTACACTATTCCTCGTTTCAAATTTAATTTTAATTTTTTTTTTTCATAATAGAATTTTAGTTTTTAATAAAATTTTAATTTTAACTAAAAACAAATTAATTTATTTCTATGGTTAACACAATGCAGAATTGCTCCTTTAAAAAAATTTTTATTAAATTAAATTAAATTAAAATTTTTCTAATAAAATTCTATTATTTAATTGAAATTAATTTTATGTTCCTTGGTTTTTTGGATTCGTTTTATATTAATTTTCCAAAAAAAAAAAAAACACAAAGGGGGAACCTTGAGTTTCTATATAGACATTATGTGTAATAATGTGGTATATTGGTGCAATGCATACAATACATGCATACAAACCAAATTATTTTATTTAATATTACATTAAAAGAGTGTTTGACCTTTTTGTATAATGCTGTTTTTTAAATGCGGGATAGCATGTGCCAACCTAACACGTAGGCCTTGCAACCCACTTTTGCTCATCCACTATCTGTCAATTTATATTTAATATAATTTATTTTATTTTTATTATATATTTGTATATTTTAAGTTATATTTGGTCACCATGGAGATTTGTAAAAACAATTATTTTTCGAATCCCCTCGGTTGGTAAGCCAAATGCTTATCCACTAACCAACCGAAGACCGTCAATAGTACAATAATTTTGATTAATTTTATTACTTAAAATTATTCCACAATAATGTAAAATAATAAAATTCCCTTCTTAAAACACTGAGACCCACAAAAGTCAGATTCTTTATCCATCCCAAATAGATTCAGAAACGTAATAAGCACCAAAAGTTTAACCTACTCGTATAAGCATAAATGGCAGGAGGGTAATTAATATTAAAAATTTTAACATCTCTACCTACAAAATGTTCAGTGTTTGAACTGTTGCAGTTCCAAAACGGCAAGAGACGCAAAAACTTCTTGAAATATCCTCAAAAGTTACATAAAGTGAGAAGCATATGAAGTTCTACGCTAGGAAGTTCTTCTAATGTTTCTTCAAAAATGTACAGTATTGTAAAAGACCAGTCCGTGTATTCACCACAAAAGTTTTAATGGAATTCCTTAATTTTCTATTAAACTTAAATTTCCCATACACTTTTTGTTTTTTTCTCCGAGGGTTATTTTAAAACTGACTGTCGCTGTTGATTTAATGCTTTGGAAGATTAATTAAGCATTTTATAATAAATTTTCTTTCTCAACCCATTCCAAAAACCCAACATAGACACCACAATGATATTTACTTTTTAATAATAAATTCTGCTTTCTGAGGTTTATCTTAATTTATCCTCAGTAGTATGATTTAAACACAAATTCTTCATATATAATGCACTCAGCAAGGGTCTACATAGTATTATTTATATACCTAGGTATTTTCCTAGAAAAAACCAAAAATAATACATTGCATTCCCATACAACATACGAACCCAAAAACGAAATATAAAAATTCAACTAAAATCTCAAAGGCTATAGTCGTCGTAATTAATGGTAAGCCAGTTGATAGGCCAACATCAAATATCATTGATTACCACACAGACTCTATTATGAATTGGATTTTTTTTTTGTTTCTCTTTTTTTTTAACGAAGGATAAAACCTTTCTACATTATTAAAACAATCAAACTATAGATAGTCTAAAAAATCTGAACCCTTTTATCAATTAATCTTCTGTAGATGTGTTACATCCAACTGAATAGGAGTTAGAAACGTACACATTTGTAAAAAAAACATAAAACAAAAGTAGATAGAAAATAAAAAAAGATAATAGTGTTGCGTTCTATTTAATCCCCATTACTTTTATATTTTGCAGTTATAATTTACAATATGATGCAATCATCAGGAACATGAATGCCCTATTTTATATATTTTCCTTTTTAATTTTGTATTTTCCTTTCAATCTATTTTAACCCTTTTGTTCCCATAGTTCCTATACAGATAAATTCTCTCTTTGAATTCAATATTTATAAACCTTGTAAGAATAAGGATTAAGCGTCTCCTATCTATGTGTTATAAAACACAAAACTTTGAATAATAAAAAATCGTGTTTAAAATAAATGGTGACCGTAACAAACTCAGTGTATTGTAAGTATTGTTGTTTAGTTGTCTTTTGTAAATCATTTGGGTGCTGTTACAGATGTTAAAATTTAAATTAAAAAAAAAAATAATAAAAAAAACAAATTTAGAAAATAATGTTGAAAACAACAAAAGTAGAATTGAAAGATCTGGTAGTATAGTTAGAAACAATGAGAAACACACAGCACATGAGACACAGAATACCTACTTATATTCCATTTTTATTCATAGTAAATAAATTCTTGTTGAACATTGTGATCTGGTATATTTATTTGTTTTCCATGGATTAAATTATGTTGAATATACAGACTGTGCACAGTAAGAATTTAATTTTTTTTTGTAACAAAAGACTTACACCAAAATAGAAAATGATCCCAAACAAAAAGGATACAGGACATAAAAATTGTAATCAAAATGATAAATGCCTAATTTACTTACTTACTGGATTCTGCTTCTATCAAAACATTACTTCTCAATGTTTTCTTTGGTCTACTCACACGTTGTCTGTATTTAGGATTCCACTCCTTTCTTCTAGTTCTTTTTATGTCTGATCGCCATTTTCTCTTTCGGATCTCAACCTCTGTCTCTTTCTGGTTCATTTTGAGTGCTTGTAAGTGTGCTGATAATAATATGCGGCAAACGAACTCTTAACATGCAGCGCAGGTTTTGGTTTATATACGTCTTCAAATTTTTGATGATATTGGTGGTTTTCTGTCATGTTTCACAGCCCAGGAAGAAGGGCGAAATTATTTGACTTGCATATGTTCGAGCGTATTCCGAAAACGAAATGCTTTAACCTTCCTTTTACTTTAAGGAAATGTTACAATTAAGTTTGACAGGGAACTAATGTTACCTGCTAGAAATGCTACCTTTATTTGTCGACTCTGTTGTAAATGAGTCGAATCATCTCAACATTAATTAACTGTAATAGGACAATTACGGCGAGCGTGTTTTCAAGTGCTGAAGACAAGAAATGGTCTTCTACAGCTTTTTTGTCTTCAACCTCGAAGTCTTCATCAAACTTTTAATTAAAAGAAGTTATTTTGTATTGTTTTATTTTAATGTAAGTTTTTCTCAATATTAAAATTGTGAAAATAAAATAAAATTCGTTTAGGTCATCAAAGTAGATCTTGTACATAAACTTTTACAAGAATTTTTGTGCTGTTAACCCGTTCGATCCCGACAGTACATGACTACAGTGCATTTCTTTTGCTTTATGTTGTGTTTTAAAAGCTGTTTTTAAAAGGTGTTACGAAAACTGGTTTACAGTAATCCTGTATTTTAAAATCCTGTATTTTAAAATCCTGGTTTTTAGAACCCATTTTTGGAGGATCAAAAGATCTTAAAGATTTGCGAAATCAGAGTAAGTAATATTATACGAACCTTTTGCCACAATTGTTATATTGTAAAGTAAGCTAAATAATTTGAGGAGTTGTGGTCAAAACTTCTGTTTATTAAATTCTTTTTACAGAAAATCTCGTTCAGAAAATTTCGTTTAAAAAATCTCGTGTTTCAAAAATCTCGTTTTCTAAAATCTCTTTTTTTTTATTGTGGAAATGAATTATGGGTACGATGGTGTATCCATATCTAAAATCTGTTAAATCGAGATTTTTTTTCAAAACCCAGAGATTTTGAAATAAGGATTTACTAAAACGTGATTATATGACACCCCTTATTTATAATTTCAAACCATTCAAAGTTTTCTGAATTTCTTCATTTTGGACTTCTGTCACTGAACCTGTGATACTCGCGTTCGTCCTTTTGAATTTTTTTTTATTCAAAATATTCAAAATTAAGTGTAGAATACTTTGATCCTTAAAATGAATTGAAAATTTATTAAAAAAGTAAAAGTTTAGTTTTGAATCATATTGTTTAAATTTTTTAGTGTTTTATTCATAGGGTGTGATAACCATACCACCTAATTTTATACATAGTATAATATTTTTTTTTATAGGATTTAATGGTTTTGAAAGAATAATACCATGTGACTTAAACTAAAAGAACCGTCTGGTTCTATTGTATGGAGAAAAGTTTGAGTTATCTTCTTTTTTTTTCGCTACAATCTTTTCAGAACTTTAACAATAACCAATAATTGTATTTGAAACAAAAGATATTCATTGCAAAGAACCATAGTTTTGTTAATAAAATATTATGGTAGTGAAAAGTCGCAGTCGCAATATTGATATCATGTTATGCATTTAAATTGCTTTTCAACTTCAAATTTGGAATTTTTTTATTATGATATGATGGGTGATAATGAGAAGTTAAATTGAAATGAATTAAATTTTTTTTTATTCTAACACAGTACTTATTATTATGATTATGAGTAAAACATTGTCTGCAGCGAGTTTAAACACACAGACATACGCCTGAATAATTTGTAGATTTGGTGATTTGAATAAAAATATATTGGATATATAATTTTATGTGTAAGTTAATTAATACATAATTGAAAAATTTATTTGGAATTGGTTTTAAAAGCTAATCTTCAAAATAATTCTTAGATTTATTTTGTAGAAATTAAACTTTTTTAATATTATGTGGATGCAAGAAAGTAACAATTGTCTGGAGCTGTCTGTGCCATCCAAGTAATATTTCATTATCATACCTAATCATAAAACATCATATGATCCTTGGCTAGACTAGTGTTAGAAGAAGTAAGTACTCCCGCCTTAAATCTTAAAGCTTAAGTTTTAGATACTAGTTATTCTTTTCGTTAAGTTTATCTGAAAACCATGACTTTAAATAATAACCATAGTCACTATTGACTATTGATTGAACAAAACTAAATTATTAGATTTCTAATTAAGAAACTTATATGTCGGACTACCTTGGTTAAACAATACGAGGCCGGGAATGTGAATTACTTTTTTTTTTTTTTCGTCCTTTTTTGCACATCGCGAGGGAATGGAAGCCCTATATTTGACATCTCTGTTTTTGCTTTCTCCCAAGTGAGGTTGCACTGATTGAACTCGCTTATTATGGTGCGCCTCTAGGTGTAAGTGCGCCTCTAGGTGTAAGCCGATCCACCTCCATTTCTTCTTTCTTAATTGCCTCAGTATGGGTTCCTTTCCAGTAAGTCTCCATAGGTTCTCGTTGATTATTCTGCTAGGCCAGAATATTCTGCACAGATAGCGGTTAATGAAGACTTGTAATTTCTGGACGATGTTGTTGGATATCATCCATGTTTCGCTTCCATACATTAGTACAATATTTACGCAAGCATTGAAGATCCTTACTTTTGTTTTCTTGGAGTTTTGGGTGTTCCCCCATACTGGGTAGAACCGTCCTAATGATTCACTTGCGTTGCTAAGTATGTTGTTCATATATGTCTCCGCACCACCATCAGTAGTCATTATGCTACCGCGATAGTTGAACTGGTTAACATATTCGACTGGTTGCGTTTTCAGTTTTCAGATGAGTTGCTGCTCTTGATTTTCATGTGAACTACTTCAGCTAAGGCAAAAGTCATATTAGTAGGATGAAAAACCAAAGGAAAGGCAATAAAAGAAAAACTTTAATCTAGGCTTAAAAACATTCAGAACTGGACAGATATTGAGACTATAGTTTAAATGGTTCGCATTGCAACAAACAAAGAAGATTTTACCAATGCAATTGAAAGTTCACAATAATATTTGAAGAAAGAATAGTGTCCTATCATCCAAAGTATTAGTATCAGAACACGACGGAGAGGCCAAAAAATGGAACACTAATAGCTATCAATAGACTTTTAAAAAAAGTGTTAATAATAGTAATTAAACCTATTTTTACAAAAATTTACAATAATAGTTATATCAAAAATAAATTCTTAATATGTTTAGTTTATATTTAATTATTTTTGATTTGAATTCAAATAATTGGTTTAACTATTAACACTTTAACGCTCCATTATCAAATTTAATCTATATATTATTATCATAGTTTATAAAATAAAATTAAATTACATATTATTATTTAGTTAAAAACATTTATTTTGAATTTATTTTAATTAATATTCTTAATTTCAATTTCAATTCAATTTTGCGTATCTCTACATATTTAATATAAATAGTTTATTTTAATTTTAATTTTAGCACAAAATTTTATCAAAATAAAATGACCAGTTCTTTGTATGTAATTAAAACCAATTTGGAAGAATTAAATCACAATATTAAATATCCTAAAATTATTTTAAATAAAATTACATTTTATTTTAAATAAAAAACAAAATTTTATTTTAAATAAAATAAAATTTGATAGCTATTGTATAGAATTGCACAGATTCCACAAAGATATTTGTAGATAAAGGTAGGGAAATAAAGCCATATGAAAAAAAAGCAATAACCGTTTTATTTCATTTTTGTTGTAAGGTATTGCCATATAAAGTCAATTTTGCGTAGTTGTATTACATATTTAACAGTCATTAAAGTAACAATATATATAGGAAATGAAATAAATTGATGATAGATCTTTTGCATTTAAAAATGTTTTAATAAAAAAGTAAATTGCTGGACTAAGGTTAATGGTAAAAAAAACTGTTTTGTAATTTCAATAATTCTTTTAGTCTAAGGTAATACATTACCAAAGTGAAGTGGTTTAGTTTTTAAAGATACAAATTTTTAAAGAAACTACCCAAATAAATGAATTTTATTTTCCATTTTTTTTATTATTGAAGTTTACACCTTAAGCCACTTCGTCACAATACTACACCATACAATTCTTATAAATTTATGTTCAGATTTCTAATATTAATATATGACTAACTGACAGACTGAAAAATAAACCCATAGACATAGGCAAATTAATATCAAAGTACATAAAAAATTGTGGAAAATTGCCATTAACCTTAGTCCAGCATTGTTAAAACTACAAGAATTTATACATATATTGACGGAGAATATTGTAAATGAACAAAATCAAATGCGAAACTCAACTTATGCTCAGCTCAAAATTTGATCACCAATTTGATTTCCAGAATATTGAATTCTCTAAACGAAAGTTCAACTTAAACCTAATCTTTTCATCAATTCAATTTTTGTTTGGTGACAGTCTCTTCATAAATTAATATTTTAATCTTAAGATGTTGCTCCAGATAATCTTTTATCCTATATAAAACCTGTATGCTTAAGTAGTTAAAAAAAAATATAAAGCTTTGCAGACAGAAATTTTTAAGCAATATTTTATTGTGGACTCAAAACCTAAATCCTACCATTATGACATTATTTCACAGCACCATATAGATACTATAAATAATCTTCTTTGCCATTACAATTAAACATTAAAATTTTTATTTTCAGAACTCGTGTCTTTTAATCCTATTTTTTATTTGCAATGGCATTTCAATCATGGCCTTTTATTATTCAATGAAATATTTTCAGAATATTGCATTTGAGGAAATCCTTTTATAGTTTTTAACATACATTCAACTCAATAATTTTTAATTTATATAAAATGGTTGTAAAATCGTACTTTGTAATCAAAGTACAATTGGAATTAAGAATTTATTTTTTGTAAATTTCTACAGTCAGTTAAAAGCCAATAGGAGACCTATTATTTATATAACAATACATTTGATTTTTTATTGCATTTCTATTTGATTTATAAAATTTCTAATTCCCCTTCCCATGCAAAGCTCGGCAGCATATTTGAATTTTATGTGGTCCTTCCCTATAATAAAATACTAAATAGAAATCAAAGAATATATCTTTTTTAATACTTTAACTACAAAACCCAATTTAATACAAACCATTAAATTTTTAGAAATGCCATTCAACTCTCACAGTTTTACAAAGTAAATAAATTGAAAAAGAAAATTATTACATGATGAAAATGGATTTTCATGCATTAAAACTCCATACATTTAAATTTATGCATTGAAAATTGACACTTTTGTAAAACAGGATGTGTACCTCCACTATCATTGTATTGAAAGAGCTGAATTGCAACTGTAGATATTTCCATCAACATTAATAATCTAAATTTGGGAGTTAAAGTTTTCTTTTTCAATTTTTTGAATGCCCTGAAAGGTAAATGACCTGCGATTGCAAATATTTATACAACAGAATGATTTATTTCTAAAAAATAATATTATCATTTCATTTAAAAATATTACGCTAATACATTTTTACTTCCTTTGGTGAAAAGCGCCTGGAAAAGGACAAACTGTGTTTTGATATTGAACTTTTGAAGAAAAATACAATGTTTCTATAAAATTTTAAATTGTTTGTTACAAATATACAGTGGAATTTGGAAGTCCAAGGTGCATGAGAATGATGTTTACAACATGTTGTCTTCTCTTGAAATTCCATTAAATTTACTTGATCAGTATTTGCTAAGAGTCTCGAATTCTATACTTGTAAAGATTTCGAGGCTCATTTTTAAAAAAAATAATTACCGTCAGTACTCATAACTAGGGCCTTCTATCTTAGAGATTATTATTGAAAGCCTGCCATTGACAGATTGTGATGGAGAATTCTCGAAATTTTTTAAAGTAATATGCAACCAAATGGATACATGTATTAGTCAGGGAAATCTGGGTTGGTGCACAACCATATTCTGAAACTTAAAAAAAATAACAGCTACAAGGCATATTTAACCAAGTTTACAATTTAACAGCTATTATAAATTGGGTGTAATAAGCCCCTAGGTTCACATTCACATATTATAATAATATCATTTTATAAAATTCTTTACTTTTGTTTGTTTCAATGAAAACTTAGAGTAATTTTGACAATACAACTTTGTTTCATATACCTCTAATGGCTTGTTTAAATTCTGGGTAATGAAATGTATTTATGTCTTTTGCTTGAAGTTTATGGAATATAGAATTACAACTGACTGTAATTTTTTAATAGGAGATATTTCAGTGTTAAAATTATTTTTAAATTAAAGTCAATAACAATTTTCAATGTAAATCTCAGCACTTTTAAGAAGAATTATGATGGTAAATTGTTTTACTCAAAAAATTAAAGTACCTTTACCTAGATCTTAACTTTGTATAACTTAAAATAAAACTATTCAGTGTCTTATAAAATAAGTTGAAAAAAAATAATTAGATCCAATTGAGGTAAAAACTCCTACAATAAATCAACAGGATATAAAATATCTTTAGAATGCAACTTTAAAATTAAATGTAAAATTTTGAATCTGAAACAAACTATGTTGGTAATTTTAAATCGAACAGCATGACATTTGCTTAAATGAAAGACTTATTATGAAAAAGATATTTAATGGTTTATAAAATATTTAATTTATTTTGAAATTCTATTGAAAATTTGCATAATTATAAAATTACTTAAATGTCATTGGTTAAATCTTTTTAAAATATTAAACAAAGGAATTATAAATAACTGAGAACGTAATTTTGGTTGTACAAATGCAACATTTTCTAATAAAAAGACTTTATAAGAATTGTTTTATATTCAATTTCGATATTTTATTTTCTGTAATTGTCGACACGAACTGCATAGTTGTGACATATTCCAAAAAATTTTTCAATAGATACTTTTATTAAAATATTACTATCCCCCAAAATGTAGCAAATAAAAAATTTATAGTAGACCTTTGGGAATTTATTACTGTTTTAATATAAAAGTAAATTGCTGCTTGCAAACTTTTAAGCTTAAAATATTGAAAATTTTTAATAATCAAAAATGGATGGTAGATCTTTTCCATTTAAAAGTATTTTAATATAAAGCTAAATTGCTGGACTAAGGTTAATAGGAAGAAGAACAATTTCTAATTTAAGCATGTTACTGTGAACTAATAATCTGATTGCTTGGATAACACACAGTTTCATATTACCAGTAGACATGTTTTTGATGGCTTGATTGGACTTTACTGTGAAAGCCATGTTAATAATCAAACTAGCCGCTTAAGTTTGATTATAAACATGGCTTTCACAGTAAAGTTATTATTAAATTGGGTGAGTTTTTTTTGCTTAAAGCCTAGAATGCCTGCATCGTTTGGTTCGTTATATTAGTGGCTATATCTAGAGTCAATTTTCTAGCGCTAGTATTTGCAGTTAAAATGTATAGGAGTTACTCTCTAAATGTATTCACCACATCTGAAGCATGATTGATTTAATTTTATATTTGTATTTGTTATTACTTTTGATTTGCTTTCAAAGTTTTAAGAAGATATAATATAACACCATAGGTACAAAATAAATCATAAAATTAAAATAAATCACTTTATTAGCAGAAATCTCATTTTTAAGTAATAAAAGTTTATTTCAAAAATTAACTATTTGACTTCCGAGAACCATAACATTTAGTTTTATGTGGTGCAATTAAGTAGTTATTAGATTCCATTAGCTGTGTTCACATAAATCGCTCATTAATCTTTGGAAATCATTAAAAAACATTATTATGTACCTACATATTCAATTTTAATATGTACATAATATTTATCCTAAACTTCTCAGAAATAAATCAAATTTTCCATCAAAATAATATTAATATCTATTTTTAAATAAAATTTGTTCAAATACTAAAATTAAATATCTCATTATTATTTTTAAAAGCAGTGGACCTCCCCCCACTATTGTCAAAATTAATAATACGATTTTGCAATTGATTTATTACATTAACTGCCAGTGTCTTTCATTTAGAGTTTTATTTGCGGAAATTTTCAATACCTATTTATAACTTATAAAATAAATTTATTAATTTAGAGATAGGTATTAAATTAAATTTTGAAGAATCTATCATCAATCGAACAATGTGGGGTTATAGGGTTATATTATTATATCTTAAACCAAAATTAATAATCAATATAAATTTTATGATTAAATATCCAAAAAAAAAAGAAAACATATAGATAAAAAAATTTTTTAATTAAAAATATTTTATATTTATTTTACTTCCGCGTCAATCTGTAAATAATAGAATAAAATTGTTTTAATGAAATCTCATTTAATCGTAAACTTCAAAACGCGTGGAAAGCATAAAAAATCCGTATTATGAACAATGCATTCGTTTTTTTGGAATCTAATTATAAAACATAATTTTTTGGAAAAATAATGGTTTGATTAAATATTATTTTACGGGTTTGACACCCACATAATATATATATTTCAATGATATCAGAATTCGTATATATTTTATAATACTTCAGGCAATATTAACTGTCAAAAAATTTAACAAATACAAAATATTTTTAAACAATGGATGAAAAAACCATGGGTATTAAAAAAAATTCACATTTTCAAAATTATATAGTGTTTCATAATTAGTATTTTATAATTTATTTTTATAAATAAATGATATATAAATAAATGATAATTATATTTAGTTTTTTCATCAATTCATTATTAAAATTACGAATAATAGTGAAATCAATACTTAGAATATAATTCCAATGCATTCAAGGAAACTTGTTGACAAGTGTGAAAGGTAATATTGGAGCTTCAATTTTAACGTTTAATTTTAGAAAAATATACACTGGTGAATAAGTTACTTATTTATAAAACCCTAATAGCCATTCAATGGGGAATGCCTCTCTTTCTCATTTTTTTAGGTTCTAGGATTTTAATTGTGAATTGCATCAGAATTTGGAATTTTACTTAGAATATTATTATCTAAGCAAAAATGGTTAAAACTAAGGGACACTTTCCTCAATTTAAAGAACCACTTTTGAATCTAAGAACTACTTTTGAATCTAATGTGGACGCTTTGAACTTTGTATATTACTCAAAAGAAATTTGAACACGTATTCAAGTTACAGGTGTGCAAAAATAGTAAAATGTCAATTTTCAAACCCTTGCAACTCCCAAACAGGGGATATGACACAAATTTTTTTTACCAACTTCTACTAGGTTTTGAAGATCTAACTTCTCCTAAAATTACAAGGCTCTAGCTTGCGCCGTTCAGCAATATTGAGTTTGAGTCCAAATTTTGCAAATATTGAGTTTTACATGACGGCATTTGCGTTTCAACAAATTATAAAGCTTATAAAAGCAGTTTTCTTTTACCGTTTTCAGATCGAAAATATTATATATATAGAACTCATAAGTAATTCATAAGTTTCAAGAAATTTCGTAGTTAGTTTTTTTTCAATTTATTCCGAGTTCTGAAAAGGAAACTACAATGGGAAAATAATTAAAATGAATTCCTAAAAATGGCGCCTAAATTTTTTATTAACTTATTTCTAAGAGTCGAACTTTTTTGATTTTCCTTGCTGTATTTCGGTTCTTCTATAAAAAGGGCGAGTAACTTTATTTTAATTATATTGATCTGACTATTGGATTCCAGGAATGGGATCTGATTGGAAAAATACCAATTTAATTTAAAAATTTACAATTATTTGTATTTGAAAAAAGACAACTTTCCTTTCAAAATTCGAGCCCGCTGTCTCCGATTAAAATCAATTAACGTCAAAAGAAATTACTAACAACAAAGAGAAACACTGTTCATGACAACTGCAGTTAGCCCTTTTCAAATTTTAAATAACAAGTGTTCGAAATAATTTTCACTTTTAGAAGATACTTTTTTTTCGAGAATTTTGTTTCCATTTGAAACTTTATTCTTTTTTTTTACTTCTCTGAACATAGATAATAGATCTTACCATATGATGACACTATGTATTTTCTGTTCGATGAACTGTGAAATGGACACTCTTTAGTATTTTCAATGACTCGTGAACAGAACTTTTGAACTAAAAGAATTTTTTAAACGAATTTTGTAAAAAAGAAAAGAAAACACTAACTGTTAAAAAAAAAACCTTAAAAACCTTTCCAGATCCTTAAAATGGGACTTGTTTCTCCCCATTATAGTTTTTACTTTTTTACAATTGTGATTTTCTTTTTAATGTCTAAGGAAAAAAATGGTCTACAACACAATAAGTATTATATTGTATTTTTTCAAGAAATATTTTTTTTTAAATAAATTTCATTTGATTCTCAAAGTTTCTAAAAATTTTACAAAAAATTGGTAAGTGGATTTGTACTTAAAAATTATTAATGATAAAATTACAAAATTAAAAATTAAATTTTAAAATAATAAATGAAAAACCACAATTACTTTGGTAAGTACATTAAAATTTATAAGAGTTTTTGAAGCATTTTTTACTCGGTGACTAAAAGTCTCTGGGAGAATGTTACTAGATTAAGTAAGCCAAAAGCTCATCGGGTACCAGATAATAACTTTATAAACTGAAATATTTTTAATTAATTTAAGGCGTGTAGCTTTTAGAGTCGATTTGACATTTAAGTAAAATACATTGAGTGTAGAATACGACGCACGAAGTGACGCTAAGGTAGCGCAACTTTCTACTTTTCGAGTTGTTTGTAATTTTTTTTGTTTATTACAAAATTTTTTTTTTAATATTTTAAGTTTATTGTATAATTTATCATCCTTTTAATACAATATTTTCAATTTTATATGGAAACAAATAAATAATTCAGAATAAAAGATAAAAAATATCAAAGTGGCGCTAGTGTTTTGTCCTTGTTTTATTTAAAATGCGACGCTAGAAACAAAGCTGTCTGAGCATAAAATTGCGTTCGAATATTTCCGCGACAGTTTATTTAAAAAAACAAACGAGAAAGACAGGAATTGCGTTAGTAATGCGCTCTTGTCAAATTTACTGTGTCTTGATGACGTTCACAAAACTTTTTTAAGACCCTCTTATTATGAATTAGGTGAACTTCTAAACATACTCGTATTAAAGTATTGAATCATCAAGGTACATACTTATATATATTTTTCGCTCTTGTCAAGTTTTTTGATTTTTTGACAATATCATGTGGAAGTTTCAATGTCCGACAGCGCTATCTTAAATTTTCTTGGAGAGTTTGATGCTAGTGACAATGTTGTTTGTAATACAGATAGTACAAGACAGTACGGGTTTACATAAGATATAGATACAGTGGATAACGTCGGTAAACGCAGAGTTAGATTAAAATTATTGAATTCCTCTTGTTTCGGGATTCAAATTTCGAAAAACCACTTAAAAGTCGCTTCCAAATTTAAAATATAACCTATGTTTCATATTTTAAGAGACTTTTGGTTCACATCGGCGTCATAATCTCCCTGTGGGTCTTAGATTATTTTTTTTAGGTTATAAAGTCTCGGGGGGATTTTTTTTATATCACCATTTATTCTGTCTACTTTACATTTAATTGGAAAGTTTTAATAGGAATAATACTTTCTATAAAAGAAAATGTCAGGAGAAGGAGAAAATGTAAGTTGTTAGCCTTCTTCTTTTCGAACACTAGTAATGGATTCTATTGTAAATGATTTTTTTTTTAAAGGGTACTCCAGAAAATAGGTCCTCCCTGATTTTATGAAATTGGTATACAATATTATATATATTGCTATAATATTCAAATTCGAAAGACTGGGTGAGAAAATTAAATAAAAAAAAAAAGTAAATTTCAATAATCGAAGAAATGAAAATATGTTTTTCTTTTTCAATTTTAATTTTCTCATAAAACAATTTTTTATTTTTTTTTTTCGAATTTTTTTATTTTAACTTTAGTTTCCACTCTAATACACAAATATTGAAGGTCTTTTGTTTTCGTCATGCAAAACTAAAATAGTCGAGAAAATCGAGTTTGAATAATACAGAAAAAAAATACGTTAAACAAATATACAACCAATTTTTAATCAAAAGAAAATACAAAATGGAAAATACGATCGAATTTAAAATGTCTTTGAACTCAAAATCGAATTTTTATGAATAGTTTTTCTTATGCCAAAAAAAACTACAAAAGATGCAAGAAAGAGAAGAAAGATAAGAAAATAAAATGAAAAAAGAAAATGTTTGAATAAGAAAATAAAATAAAAGTTATTATTATTCTTTTTAAATCGACCATAAAAATTGAAAATTTAAAAGTTATTTTTGGTTTTTTTTTATTTTTTTTTTTGTTTTATTGTTTATTTCAAACTATTTTGTAAAAAAAAAAAAATGGAAAATGGTTTGTTTGCTTTTTTTTTAAAATTCATTTTTCAGCCTTTTAAATATTTTTCTTTTTAAAAAACTGTTTCGTTTTCCATTGCAGATATTGAAGTTAATAATTTACACGTCTTTTTTCTAGTGTTTGTACAAAATAAATGGAAAATGGAGCTTTTAAATAGAAAATATTAAAGATTTACCGTTAGTGGGATAAAAGTAGCTTAATTTTTCTTAAAATACCAAAAAAAGAGCTTGTTTTAGCTTTTTTATGATTTTTTTATAATAAGACCTAAAAGTATGCAATATAATAAAATTTTGATAATTTTTATTTTTTTTGGTTTTTACTTTAATAAAGCTACTAAAACGTGGTCCTTAGTTATGTTTTGCAAAAAATTACAATTAGAATTATGTACTTATTGACTAAATATGCTATAGTGGTTATAAGCTGATCCTGTGTTTAATGGGCCAGAGTCTTAATCCCAGAAAAATTGGAAAACTTTTAATTGGATTTCAATTCTATCCAATTTCATTTTCCATTTGGTCCTTGAACAACAACCAGTAGTCAAAAATGCCATATCAAAATAATAAGTATACTAATGGAAAATATTAATGGAACAAAATAGAAAATGTTACGTAAAAATTTAATTGAATAACATAACTCACAGATACAGAAAAATTTTATAATTCAACATAAAATTATAAGGTACAATTTATAAAAACATAACTGTATTTACCCAAAACCTAAGGTGTTTTTTCATGTTATAGGAGTAGTATACAGCATGTGGTGATTCATTCAGATAAATCAAAATTATCAGGAAATATTCGTTTGAGGATCTTAATTCCTATTCTAACATCTACCAAGGTTATAGACTACGTTTTAATCCCTATGATTTAACATTTTTACTTATTAACTCACCTTAATTTCGAACACTTTAAAATAAAACCTTTCTAAAATCACTAAAGCCTGACCACATGCAGAAGTTAATTAATTATAAAAACACGAAAGCGACTCTTTATAAAATATTTAAGCGAAGGAAGAGAGATTTTTGAAGTTCAACAAGAACTGTAACAACTATGAAACAAACGTCAAGCAACGTACATCCGAATCAAAATAAACTAAACTTCAAACGCAGAGCCTAATTTAAATTAAATAATCTTTTTAATAAAACTGCATTAGACTGAAATGAAATATATCATCGGACAGACTAAAAAATCTATTTATTAGTAGATTTCAAAATAACAAAATTATTTTTATATTTATTAGGTTTATATTGTTTTGAAAGAAAAATGCAGTAAACTTTGAAAAAATAAAAATAAAATTTATTATAAATATAAAAATTATATTTACAATAAAGTGTTACAATTTATAGTAGTTGCTACAATATTCCTATCGATATTGATAAATTTGTTTTTTCCTTCAATTGTATTTGAAAGCCAATTTTTATTATGAATTAAATTGTTAGTCATATTTATTATATGACATATAAAGTTCTTCTTAACTTACGTACATATGTAGCCATTCAGTAGATAAATTGAATAAAATGTCACGGAAATAATATCAAATGAAATAATGATAAATTGTCCTGCACCGTGTGATGTTGGGACGGCCTCATCTTCTAGTCCCTAGAGGGTTCCATTGTTATGCCATACATGTTATGCTTTCTAGGCTTTCTAAACGTCTGGCCTATCCACCTCCATTTCCTACGTCTGCTTTGTCTGGCTATGGGTTTTTCACCTGTTAGTTTCCAGATGCTTTCGTTGGATATTGTGTTCGGCCAGAATATGCGGCATATTACTCATTTGACTGTATTTCATTATTATAATTCTAAAATCAAAATCTCGGTTTTACATTTTTTTAAATATTCTGAAAAATATTCTATTAAATGAAACAGCGTCAAATGTATATATACAATTTTGTAAGTCTTAATACCCTTCTCCCATATTGTCTCCATTTATCTTGCATGATGAGCTATTCAAATCTCGATTCCTTAAGTCTTCTTTCCCAATTTTCATCTTTAAAACTTAACTGTACATTTGTATCAATGACCCCATCTCACAAGACTGTTTTTAAAAGTGCACTCTCATATTGTATTAATGTCATGCACTTTCCAAAGGAACTGCGTCTAGTTTCAATGGGTGACTTTCTAATGCTTTCCGCGGCCGATAAACAACTTCCAGTGTCATTTCATACAAGGGACAACGACAATACATGCAAGATTTTTATCGCAGGATGAAGGACACTACTTGTAACTTGCAACGGCGTTTCATATAAACGAAATACAGCCATATAACAAAGGGAAGCATAATACCTGTGTATCAACTATTAAATAAGACTTTCAAAAACACTTAGGTATACCTTAGGTAAAAGATTTTTTAAGCAAAACGCAAACTTATTATAAGTTTCAAAGATGATGAAAACATCAGCTGAACTCTTTTAAAATTTAAAACAAAAACAAATCAAAGCAAAAAAAACTTTATAAATTAGTGGTAATTTAAAAAAAAGAATATTGCTCATTTTTCTAAAAGATACCCAAAAGTACACTTAGAAACTTAACAATCCTTCTCATAAATATAACAATATGATTTATAAATTTCAATTAAAAAAAAATATCTGAGCAACCATAATAGATACTTCAAAAAAATGGAATACAATACCTTGAATTAATTCAAAAATTATATATGTATTATTGTTGTACCATAGATACGTCTTTTTTTTAATTTTTCAAAAACATTGAAGGTTCAGGAAATCAAGAAAATATACTCAGGAGTCAATCCTAGGTATTTTGATATTATATTATTTTTATCATCCAGAAATTCAAAAAAAATATCCTTAACAGTTGCACTAAGACGTATTTTACATTCCAGTTAAAAATAACTTTCAAGTACATTCTTCTCTTTCTATTAAATTTTTCTATTTTTAAAACGACTTAAAAGGTATTCTTCATTTTTCTATAGTCTATTCTTGGCTTAAAAAGTCTTATTAAATACAGCATTGGTTAAATATTTTATTGAATATGGGCTTAATATTTATGAATTTTTTCCGTTATGATGAGTAGCGATGCTGGTAAGGGATCCTTTAACGTCTAAGGCGAACAGCGACGATAGCTCGTTTTCTGATATCGTGTGTTTTTTAAGTTTACGCGATATTTCCTCAAAATGATTAAATATATTTTGTATCCCCATAAAGGTATATAAATCTACAAAGTGTTGTAGGGATCGATGAAGTCATGGAAAACATGCAAAGAAGCAATTGAAAATTTATTTTAAAAGGCTCGTATGGAAATCTCTCTGAGGAGGGATATTTAATGCATATTTAAAAAAATGCAATTACCAGGAAACGATACCTGAAACGTTAATAGATCAGCTACCTACAAATTGCAAAAGAAAGTTAATAAATGTCTAGGTGCCAAAGTTGATGTCTCAGCCCAAATGAATTTTAAGTAGAGATTTAGCGAAACAGGAAGAAATTGAAATTTGAGATGCAAGGCAAATCTTTTGTGAGAAGGGCACGGTATTTGAAAAGTATTAAACACATTATCTCTTGAAGCTTCTGAATTTAATCCTATAGGCAAAAGTTAACCAAATGATCAGGGACAAAGTACGTTGAGAACAGATGCACGTGCTGTTTGTACTATTATTGGTAAGTAATTGTACTATTATTGGATTGAATGTCCTTAGTTATCGAAAGTTCTGGAAGAGTATTGTCTACTCGACCACAGAGTTTTATAAAAATTATAAGATTACTATAAAAGAAACCACTATCATTAATACACATCAATACAATGCCTTGGTATTATTTCTTTTATTTCATTAAAATTTCCACTCATTTTTGTTCTTTACTAGTTTTTCAGGAATAATAGTGAATTGAATTGAATTTGCATAAACAATACAATAATAGAACCATACATAAATAATATACACTTTAAGTTTACAATATTTTTTAAGTGGCGCATCTATAAATACTGAAATATTGCAAATAATATCGGTTTAGAAGTATATCAGAAGCAAATTCATGAATATAAAGTTATGATATTGTCTTTGTTATTATAACACACATACACATATTTTTATTATATATAAAAAAAAAACAATATAGAAAAAAAATTCTTGAAAAATGAAAAAACAAATATAAATTTTCTTTCATGAAAAAGAAGCAGAAAAATAAAGGATCTTCTTTCAAAGAATGTCAGCAAAATGTAAATATTTGTTTTTACGCTTATTTTGTTCTTTCTATGCTTTATCATCGCTACCAGTATGTTTTATGCATCAGATGTCTGTTATGACTTTTTAACTCTAAGATAGGATGCACATTTTGGATTCATATAGACTTGACAGGCAATCAAAAACAAAAAGGAAAAGTACAAATAGTAAAATACTATTTTAATATCTCATATAATTGGAAAATGGCTTATCATCACAATTCTGTTGTGGAAATATTTTTATGGCTAGAATTGAACATATTTTAAAATTAAATTTAATAATAATTTGCAGATTATGAATATTAAACTATAATATTTAATATTTAAAATCTCTTGAAAAGGTTAAAATAATCAATAACATTTTAATACATTATTAAACGCTGTATCTAGGAAATCGGAATGTAATTTAAACTTTAAGTGACGCACTATTTTTCATTCATAATTTGATGGAATTTTTAAATTATTTTTATTTTCAATTCTTTACAATATTTGTCTCACGTTGGCATAAATAAATTAGTCGACTTGTGGACAAGCAGGTACAAGTAAGACTGCAACTAAAAAGCTTAGATTGAAATTAAGGATCGCTCTAAAATGCTTCTAAATGCCTAAAAACTGAGTTTAAAGTTAACCAAAACCACAATTTAAAAAAAAAATTTAGTTTATCAAATCGCTCCAAGACATTTCGAAGTGCCTTAAAATTGAGTTTAAAGAATTCCATGACAAAAATTATAAAAATTTTTATAAATGTAGTAAAATCGCTATAAAAAGCTTCTAAGTGCCTTAAAATTGAGTTAAAAGTTTACCAAGACCATAAAACAACGAGGAAGAGTGTAGTTGAGTAGACGTTGTCAACTCTGGGATACCCGTATGACCGTAACATATACATTATATCATCCGGTTAATTGTGTAGTGGAATACTCATATAAAAGAAGGAGTTTTATGGAAGCTACTCGAACCCTCTACAGTAGAGCAACCAAATTTTGCAGAAGCTTTGGCCATTACACTAAACTATTTTTAGCAAAATTTCAGACATCCAACTTCATTAGGTGGAGAGTAATGCTCATATTATAAAATAAGAAGTTTGTTTAGTGTAATGGAAAAAGTTACTACAAAATTTGGTTGGTCTACTGCAAAGGGTTCAAGTAGCTGCCACACAACTTCTATTTTTATTTCAGCATTACTCTAAACCTATTGACGTTGCGTGTCTGAAATTTTCCAAAAAATTATTTAGTGTAAGGACCAAAATTACTGCAAAATTTGGTTGATTTACTGCAGACGGTTCGAATAGCTGCCATACAACTCCTTCTTTTATATGAGCAATACACTACACCTAATAAAGCTGGTATGTTTGAAATTTTTCCAAAAGTAATTAATTTTTATAATAATAATAATGATATAATGTTTTTATAATGGTCATACGGGTATCCCAGATTTGACACAGTCTACTCTACTATAGTATTTCTCTTTTTTAATGAGAATATTTTATTGCCTATTACTTGTAAATTGTTATCATATATAAGGTGGCCTTACCAACAAGTAAAATAAATCTCGAATTATTAATATTTCTATTAAATAATACACACACTAAATAATGATGCCAATACTACTCTTAAATTCATTTTATTCATGATTAAAGGATAGAATAGAAATTGAGTCAAACAAAATCGAAATTCAAAAATAAGGGGAAAGAAATTACATGAATAAAAAAAAAATTAAGACAACTTTATTGTCATATTCATATCATATTCATTTAGTTAATTTTTATTAAATTATATGGTAATTTTATACCACGTCATAATTTTTTTAACAGATATATATTCAATATACAAATGCATACCATTCTAAATATTTTTCAGAAATTTTCCGATTATGATTTTCAGCCATTTAAAAAAATATGCATACCGATTATTTATCCATCTTCCTCGAATTTCGAGGTGCAGTGAAACTGAATTGGAATGATAATCTAATATATAAAGAAGAAAATTTGTTTGTTTGTTTGTTTGTTTGTTTGTTTGTTTGTCCAGGATTCACGTGAAAACCACTGGTCCGATTGTCACAAAATTTTAAAGGAATAATTCTGGGAGCCCGGGGGGTGACATAGGCTATGTCGCATTTTTATAAGTCAACAGGTTGCGGCTCCAGAGCCGTTTTAAGCTTTTTCGTTTTTTTGATGTCCAGTCGAAACGGTTTGACCGATTAACTTGAAATTTTGTACGAATGTTCTTCTTATTAAACGGAATTAATGGTATAAAGTTGGTTGGAATAAATTAACCCCTTTCGGCCCGGCGGGCTTCCAAAAAATTTTGTGTTTCCGATTTGTGTCCAATTTTACAGGGTGGTTTTGCAGTCAAAAAGAGAGGCTGGCACAAATTTTTGTTGGGTTCGGTTAACCCGTTTGGGCACGAGGGCGCAATGAAGCTTTTTCAATGTTTTTGATGTCGTGCCGAAACAGTTTGACCGATTGACTTGAAATTTTGCACAAATCTTCCTCTTAGCAAACGGAATTAGTTGTATAAAGATGGTTCGAAAATATTAACCCATTTCGGCCCGGCGGGCTTCCAAAAAATTATTTGTTTCCCATTTGTGTCCAATTTTACAGGGTGGTTTTGCAGTCGAAAAAAAAGGCTGGCACAAATTTTTGTTGGGTTCGGTTAACCCGTTTGGGCACGAGGGCCCAATGAAGCTTTTTCAATGTTTTTGATGTCGAGTCAAAACGGTTTGACCGATTGACTTGAAATTTTGCACAAATGTTCCTCTTAGCAACCGCAATTAGTTGTATAAATTTGGTTGGAATAATTTAACCCATTTCGACGTGGCGGGCTTCCAAAAAATTTTGTATTTCCGATTTGTGTCCAATTTTACAAAGTGGTTTCGCAGTCGACAATAGAGTCTGGCACAAATTTTTGTTGAGTTCGGTTAACCCGTTTGGGCACGAGGGCGCAAAGAAGCTTTTTCAATGTTTTTGATTTCGAGTCAAAACCGTTTGACAAATTGACTTGAAATTTTGCACAAATGTTCCTCTTAGCAACCGCAATTAGTTGTATAAATTTGGTTGGAATAATTATACCCATTTCGGCCTGGCGGACTTTCAAAAAATTTTGTGTTTTCGATTTGTGTCCAATTTTACAGGTTGATTTTGCAGTCTAAAGAGAGGCTGCAAAAAGTTTTAGGTGATTCGATTAACTCGTTTTCCACGACGACGCCATGAAGTTTTCTATAAATTTTATTTTCTTATACGATTAAAAGTATTTTATTGAAAATTTTGTACCAACATTTTAATTAAAACCCACATGGTTAATTTGGTTTTGACCTGTTTGTGCGTTTTGAACAAAGATTCAATGAAATTTTCAGTTTTCTTCAAATGAAATCTAAAAATCAAAAAATTCAATTTCTTATATATATTGCTTAAAAACATAGTATTTTAAAACAGTTTTTCCAAAAAATAAGCCTACATTTCTCTCATCAAATCATAAAAAAACGAGGAAGAGCGTATTACAACTTTCAGGTGAGTACTAAACAAAATATAAGTTGAAAAGCAAATTTTTAAATCTTTTCTAAACCATCGACTATATTTTATTCAAACGTTGGCAATTCAAGATAACTACTATTGACATAGTATAATGACATAATGGCAAACTTAGTATCCCCATTTGACCAATAGTCATTTTAATTCAGTTAACATTATTCGCCGGGAACCTAACATCCTCAACTCTATCGTCAAGGAGCAGCAAATTCTCAAGAAGCACCATGTATAGAAAAATTAGAGATAATCGTTCAAACTGTTTTTTAAAGTTTTTGTTTCGCAATCGGTTAAAAGAACTCGACAAAACATTTTTTTTCATTCAAAGAAGTTGTACCTACTTTCAGAAATTGGACGTAATTTACTTACAAATTTTTTTTTGAACAATCGTCGGGTCGACAGGGGTTAACAACTTCCAAGTCTGTTAGTAAATTGAACTTCATTTTCAAAGAAGAACAAATATACAAAATTTGAAGTTAATCGGTTAAATCATTTCTAATATATAACAAAGCAACGAAAAAATATATAAAAAGCTGTTGGGCCACGATGGGTTAACGGAACTCCACAAATATTTTTTTGTGGCTTCATTTATAAGCAAAGTAGTATTTCAAAAAATTGGCTGAAGCTTGCGTTTTTACAATTTGCAAGCTTCCGGGCAACGCCGGGTAAATCTGCTAGTCTTCTAATATATAAAGAAGAAAATTTGTTTGTTTATTTGTTTGTTTGTTTGTTTGTTTGTTTGTCCAGGATTCACGTGAAAACCACTGGTCCGATTGTCACAAAATTTTAAAGGAATAATTCTGGGAGCCCGGGGGGTGACATAGGCTATGTCGCATTTTTATAAGTCAACAGGTTGCGGCTCCAGAGCCGTTTTAAGCTTTTTCGTTTTTTTGATGTCGAGTCGAAACGGTTTGACCGATTAACTTGAAATTTTGCACGAATGTTCTTCTTATTAAACGGAATTAATGCTATAAAGTTGGTTGGAAAAAATTAACCCCTTTCGGCCCGGCGGGCTTCCAAAAAATTTTGTGTTTCTGATTTGTGTCCAATTTTACAGGGTGGTTTTGCAGTCAAAAAGAGAGGCTGGCACAAATTTTTGTTGGGTTCGGTTAACCCGTTTGGGCACGAGGGCGCAATGAAGATTTTTCAATGTTTTTGATGTCGAGCCGAAACAGTTTGACCGATTGACTTGAAATTTTGCACAAATCTTCCCTTTAGCAAACGGAATTAGTTGTATAAAGATGGTTCGAAAATATTAACCCATTTCGGCCCGGCGGGCTTCCAAAAAATTATTTGTTTCCGATTTGTGTCCAATTTTACAAGGTGGTTTCGCAGTCGACAATAGAGTCTGGCACAAATTTTTGTTGAGTTCGGTTAACCCGTTTGGGCACGAGGGCGCAAAGAAGCTTTTTCAATGTTTTTGATTTCGAGTCAAAACCGTTTGACAAATTGACTTGAAATTTTGCACAAATGTTTCTCTTAGCAACCGAAATTAGTTGTATAAATTTGGTTGGAATAATTTAACCCATTTCGGTCTGGCGGACTTTCAAAAAATTTTTTGTTTTCGATTTGTGTCCAATTTTACAGGTTGATTTTGCAGTCTAAAGAGAGGCTGCAAAAAGTTTTAGTTAATTCGATTAACCCGTTTTCCACGACGACGCTATGAAGTTTTCTATAAATTTTATTTTCTTATACGATTAAAAGTATTTTATTGAAAATTTTGTACCAGCATTTTAATTAAAACCCACATGGTTAATTTGGTTTTGACCTGTTTGTGGTGCGTTTTGAACAAAGATTCAATGAAATTTTCAGTTTTCTTCAAATGAAATCTAAAAATCAAAAAATTCAATTTCTTATATATAATGCTTAAATACATAGTATTTTAAAACAGTTTTTCCAAAAAATAAGCCTACATTTCTCTCATCAAATCATAAAAAAACGAGGAAGAGCGTATTACAACTTTCAGGTGAGTACTAAACAAAATATAAGTTGAAAAGCAAATTTTTAAATCTTTTCTAAACCATCGACTATATTTTATTCAAACGTTGGCAATTCAAGATAACTACTATTGACATAATATAATGACATAATGGCAAACTTAGTATCCCCATTTGACCAATAGTCATTTTAATTCAGTTAACATTATTCGCCGGGAACCTAACATCCTCAACTCTATCGTCAAGGAGCACCAAATTCTCAAGAAGCACCATGTATAGAAAAATAAGAGATAATCGTTCAAACGGTTTTTTAAAGTTTTTGTTTCGCAATCGGTTAAAAGAACTCGACAAAACATTTTTTTAAGCATTCCCCTAATTCAAAGAAGTTGTACCTACTTTCAGAAATTGGACGTAATTTACTTACAAATTTTTTTTTGAACAATCGTCGGGTCGACAGGGGTTAACAACTTCCAAGTCTGTTAGTAAATTGAACTTCATTTTCAAAGAAGAACACATATACAAAATTTGAAGTTAATCGGTTAAATCATTTCTAATATATATAACAAAGCAACGAAAAAACCTATAAAAAGCTGTTGGGCCACGATGGGTTAACGGAACTCTACAAATATTTTTTTGTGGCTTCATTTATAAGCAAAGTAGTATTTCAAAAAATTGGCTGAAGCTTGCGTTTTTACAATTTGCAAGCTTCCGGGCAACGCCGGGTAAATCTGCTAGTCTAATATATAAAGAAGAAAATTTGTTTGTTTATTTGTTTGTTTATTTGTTTGTTTGTTTGTTTGTTTGTCCAGGATTCACGTGAAAACCACTGGTCCGATTGACACCAAATTTTAGAGGAATAATTTTGGGAGTCCGGGGGGTGACATAGGCTATGTCGCATTTTTATAAGTCAGCAGGTTGCGGCTCCAGAGCCGTTTTAAGCTTTTTCGTTTTTTTGATGTCGAGTCGAAACGGTTTGACCGATTCACTTGAAATTTTGCACGAATGTTCTTCTTATTACATGGAATTAATGGTATAAAGCTGGTTGGAATAAATTAACCCCTTTCGGCCCGGCGGGCTTCCAAAAAATTTTGTGTTTCCGATTTGTGTCCAATTTTACAGGGTGGTTTTGCAGTCAAAAAGAGAGGCTGGCACAAATTTTTGTTGGGTTCGGTTAACCCGTTTGGGCACGAGAGCGCAATGAAGCTTTTTCAATATTTTTGATGTCGAGCCGAAACAGTTTGACCGATTGACTTGAAATTTTGCGCAAATGTTCCTCTTAGCAACCGAAATTAGTTACATAAATTTGGTTGGAATAAATTAACCCCTTTCGGCCCGGCGGGCTTCCAAACAATTTTGTGTTTCCGATTTGTGTCCAATTTTACAAGGTGGTTTCGCAGTCGAAAATAAAGTCTGGCACAAATTTTTGTTGAGTTCGGTTAACCCGTTTGGGCACGAGGGTGCAAAGAAGCTTTTTCAATGTTTTTGATGTCGAGTCAAAACTGTTTGACCGATTGACTTGAAATTTTGCACAAATGTTCCTCTTAGCAACCGCATTTAGTTGTATAAATTTGGTTGGAATAAATTAACCCATTTCGGCCTGGCGAACTTTCAAAAAATTTTGTGTTTTCGATTTGTGTCCAATTTTACAGGTTGATTTTGTAGTCTAAAAGAGAGGCTACAAAAAGTTTTAGTTAAGTTCGATTAACCCATATTCCACGACGACGCTATGAAGTTTTCTATATATTTTATTTTCTTATACGATTAAAAGTATTTTATTGAAAATTTTGTACCAGCATTTTAATTAAAACCCACAGGGTTAATTTGGTTTTGACCGGTTTGTGCGTTTTGAACAAAGATTCAATGAAATTTTCAGTTTTCTTCAAATGAAATCTAAAAATCAAAAAATTCAGTTTGTTATATATAATGCTTAAATACATAGTATTTTAAAACAGTTTTTCCAAAAAATAAGCCTACATTTCTCTCATAAAATCATAAAAAAACGAGGAAGAGCTTATTACAACTTTCAGGACTAAACAAAATATAAGTTGAAAAGCGAATTTTTAAACCTTTTCTAAACCATCGACTATATTTTATTCAAGCGTTGGCAATTCAAGAAAATCCCCTTTTGACCTATAGTCATTTTAATTCAGTTAACATTGTTCACCGGAAACCTACCATCCTCAACTATATCGTCAAGGAGCACCAAATTGTAAAGAAGCACCATGTATAGAAAAATTGGGGATAATCGTTCAAATTGTTTTGCAAACTGTTTTTTAAAGTTTTTGTTTCGCAATCGATTAAAAGAACTCGACAAACCTTTTTTTTAAGTATTCCCCTAATTCAAAGAAGTTGTACCTACTTTCAAAAATTGGACGTAATTTACTTACAAATTTTTTTTTGAACAATCGTCGGGTCGGCAGGGGTTAACAACCTTCAAGTCTGTTAGTAAATTGAACTTCATTTTCAAAGTAGAACACATATACGAAATTTGAAGTTAATCTGTTAAATCATTTCTAATATATAGCAAAGCAACGAAAAAACCTATAAAAAGCTGTTGGGCCACGATGGGTTAACGGAATTCCACAAATATTTTTTGTGGCATTTATAGGCAAAGTAGTATCTCAAAAAATTTTTACAATTTGCAAGCTTCCGGGCAACGCCGGGTAAATCTGCTAGTACTATATAATATCAAATGATAATAGATATCGTAATTGTTCCAAAAACATTGTTTAGACCAATTTATATAATTTATCATTGGAAACCACATATAATTTATCGAAATTGAGGCAAGTCAAGGTTTTCTAAAAATTCTCTAAATATATGTGTGGATTAATGTGCACAATTTAATTGAAATGTTTTTTTTGTCTTTTTAAACACTTAATTAATGTCTAAGGTTAGTGAACCTTTGTGAATTACTAAAATTATTTTATGATGTCATGTTCTTACAGGATAATTATCCTGTAACACATAAAAAAAACATGAATTTTCATTAGTTAATGTTGTGTTACACTATGTTATATACAATATTATGATAATACAGTAAATCTTTATCTAATATGACTAATATAACATATTATACGTTTAATTGTATTATAATTAATGACATTTATTTGAAAATTGATATTAATCTTGGGATGGTTGAGATAATCTACATAACTGTTAAACCTTAAAATGATTTGGAGGATTTACTATCTACTTCAATGTGAAAAATTTTTTTTTTTAAATAGTTTTTTATTTCAAAATTAAAGAAATTAATGAATAATAATATTTTTATATATAGATTTAATATAATTAATATAGGTCTTAATTTAAATGCCTTAATGGAAATTTATATAGGGCTTCATAAGCATTTAATAATTAAAAAATTTATTAACTTAATTTTCAACAGCTAACAGCCAGATATAAAATTTGAATGAGCTTACTTTTAGAATGTCCTCGGACACAATAGTAGAAAATCTGTTCTTAATTTAAAATTCAAAAAATTAATTCTGTACAGTAAAATACAATAAATTCAATATTTTATCTAGTTTTCCACAAAATAGAAGGCACCACACTACATTAACTGAATGATGAGGGAATAAAATTATACTGAAGGTCTTTTAGATATTAATTATATTTTTACACCATTAAAGTTTATAATTTTACCAAGTTATATTTAGTTTGACACCAACATTGCGAAATATTCAGTTGATCCTTTAATGAAGAATTGGAGAATAGTTCTTAGTGACTAAATTTAATAGAAAGGAACTCTTTCTATCATACAGCTTTAAATCTAATATACAGCTTTCCAAATGTGTGCCTGTAATGATAGAACCTGTAAAGGTAGATTGTAAAAATAAGCTAGGTGGCAAAGTGGTTAGAGTGCTGACCTTTCATATGAAAGACCGGGATCGGAACCCAGTGAAAGTGAAAAAACTAAGAGTTAGCACGTAATGGTGTCCGAAAAAAAAACAACAAACGAGTTTTAATGTTTTTACAGTTTATCTCATTAATTGAACTTAATTTTGGGTGGTGGTTCGGATACTTCCCACAAACCTTCAAGCATGTCTTTCGAAATTAATAAAGATAGAAACTTCAAATTTGGTATAAGAGTGGTTCTCATCTGTGTTCATTATGTTATAGTTGTTCGAGTACCTACCACATAGCTCACAAGATCTAAAAAGCGTATTTTCGAAATTGATAAAGATAAAAACTTGAAATTTAGAACAGCAGTATTCTGTCCTAATTTCTTTTAAAATTAAATGTGCGAGGATTAAATGTAATGGTTCGGAAAGTTACCACACGCCTCTTTAGACCTTACCAGCTTATCTACGAAATTAATGAAGATGGAAACTTAAAATTTGGTGCAATTTTCGTTCGGTCCTATTTGCTAAATGTTTGAGATGGGTTAAAGTTGGGGTTCATGTAACTGTCAATTGAATTAATCAGGTGTAGTGTATTGCTAATTCGTTTCCATATGTTTACTGTTCTTTCATTAGTTGTTCAAATTAAAAAAGAGAACCAATTTATAACAATTTGCTGTCATTTTTAATATATGGCACGCGTTTATTCAAAGAGTCGCAAAATGCAATTCTGTATATGAATTGTTAATTAAAATTATTAAACTTAGAAATTATACTATATCTTTATATTATAAAAACGAAAGTTTGTTTGTTTGTTTGTATGTAGCGAATAGACTCCTAAACTGCCCAGAAACGGTTACTCTAAATTAGAAACGGTTCGACCGATTTTCTTCTAATTTTTTATACGTGCTCCCCTGTGAGAATTGAGTTGACACTATCAACAGATTTGGATTTTCTTAACCCATACCGGCCCGACGATTGTTCAAAAAAAATTTTGGAAGCAACTTACGTCCAATTTTGCGCAGTACAGCTTTGGCCAAAGAGAAAGTCCTAAAGAATTTGTTGTTGGCTTTAGAAACGGTTTGACCAGTTGACTCCAAATTTTGTATGCGAGAAGCACCTTGAAAATGGAGTTGAGTCTGAGAGCAGGCTTGATGTTTGGTAACACATGTCGGTCCTACAATTGTGTAATTGTAGGACCGACATGTGTAATTTTTATTTATATTTATATTTACACCATGTGTAATTTTTATGTTAATTTTTGCAGTGACATCAACTTTAACTAAACCTCCACAAGAGGCGCAGTAACGCGCACCGGCTATTAGCTAGTACTATATAAACTGTACTAGCTATATGATATTGTACATTTGTATTACAAACTTGTATTTTCTAAACAGTCTAAGCTCTGACAATAATTATAAATCTTTATAACTACATGGTCTACAAAATTTCATTGAAATTAAATAAAATACAAAAGTTGTATAATTATTGTGGTTCAACAATTATGTACTTATCAATGTGTTACAATGTCCAATAATATTAATATTTTGAGATTCAATTTAATAAAAATTTCATTATTAGTAATTTTTATTATTACAAAACTATTAAAAGTTTTTTTTTAAATGTTTTTTCTATAAGTATTTTGTTTTTAATTGTTGTTAACATTGTGTCGAGACAGTAAAAGTTATTTTCTTAAATTTTCTTTTTAGATTTTCCTTTTTTGTCTTAAAAAGTTTCTCCACTTTTATTGCGATACAAAAATTTATTAGATTACAAAGTATAATAAGTATAGTTTGAAAGTTTAATTAAATTTAATATTATTTTTACACTAAAAAATATTGATAAGATTTTTATTACATAATTATTGTTAAATAATTAAAATTAATTCAAATTGATTTGTTTAATTTGTTAATAAATTTGTATGTAATAAGTCGATAATTTTGATTTGTCATGCTATGACAAATATGCTTATATCTCATATTTTATAAATTTTTAATGTCTTGTTAAAATCAAACTTAGGGCCTTACCTAAATGACGACGTACGGCTTATATTTTCTGTCAAAAAATTTTAAATACATATAATTATATGGGAGCTCCCGAAATACGCGACGTACCATACGTCCAGTTTTTAAAATTTAAAAATTGTCAAAGCGTATACAATTTTGTTATTGTTTTTTGTTATGTTGTTATGCTGATTATTTGTTGACATTGAATAAATAAAACGTTTTTATATTACGTACGCGCGTATCGATTTCGGGATACGTCGACGTATCGACGTACGGCGTATTATACGTCATACGTCGTACGCTTTTGATTAGGTAATGCCCTTAGTTTCTGAAGTTTGCTTTGAGTCATTAATATATTTTGAGCAGAAGATCTTGGGTTTCAACCCTGGTCAGATTATAACTAATAAAACAATATCGTAAAATTGTATAGCTATATCGTGTTGGGTTATATCGTAATATAATAAAAGATTTAATGACAATATATAAATTACTCTTGTGTTGGATAATAGATGGCGTACAAAAGTAACATTTGTTAATTCATAATCTTATACAATAGCTACAGCTAAGTAATCAACGGCATAATTAATCAACGATTAAAGAAACTAAAGCCTAATATAAATTACTTGGTAAATGCTCTATAATCCTTGAAGAAGTATAACAGGAATAAAAAAATGAGACATTTGCAAGCTCTAGACGAAAATAGAATATAATATATCGTCGGGTTACCGCCATAGTCACGAAACTGCTTTTTTCGCTTTTTTGACTTATTAATGCAAAAATATAGAAAATAATGAGATCTATATTATGCCAAAGACACGAATCTCTTCTAATCTTATTTATTGCTTTGTAATTCAATTTCCTTATTTTCATAAACTAACGAAAAATCATTTATTTCATATTTTCTTGGTGCCAAAGTCGCGAAAATTAAGTTTTACTATTTTTCAGTTTCGTGAGTTTGGCGGTAACCCGATGATATATTACATACCTACTAGAAGCTGCTTTACCTGATCAACCACATTTTATATATCACAAAACTTGATCACAGTTAAAACTTTTAGTTTGACTATAAGAACATAAATTTTGCAATATTAATAGCACCTACACAAATAAGTAATCTTAGAATAATCAAATCGCTCAGAAGTCATTGTTCGAAAAATTTAATTCTTTTGGGAAAAAATGACAGATTTGCATAAAAAATAAAAGTTATATGTCAGCCATATTTCAGCCACTGTCATATGATAAACTAAAAATCTTGCGGTTATATAGCCCAGGTTATAATGGCTGCTACTCGAGCTCGATGAATCAACTTAATCAATTTCAACAGCAACTACGGCTAGTGTTTATAAATGAGTTTTATGAACATTTAAAAAATTTTATATAATTTCTTTTAATTTATTGTGTTTGAGTTATCGGACAGATGGATAGACCGACGGACAGAAGCACCAATGGACGTAAATTGCTTGCTCGATCGAATAACTCTTTAGTTCTTATTTTATCCAAACAATTAAGTATTTGTTTAACTCATCTCTCTTTTACATCGCTACAAAGTGTATGAGAAATGGTATACCCTATGAACTAACCTACGGATAAAAATATACTTCACATTTAATGAAGTTCCTTAAAAATGCTTGCTCAAATGTTATGAGAGGTAAGAGCAGCATTTCCGAAGAAGTTTTTAGAAATCGGGAAAAAATATACAATGCATTTAAATTTCAATGAGGAAAAAAGAAATATTTAAATTCAAATCGTATTTACTTGCTAAATACTGGGCGTAGTGGTATACCATTGAAAACCGGACACTTCAAATGCTTGGAGCTAAAGTATCCGGTAGAATCAAAGGCAAACACGTTTAATTGTGGTTATTGCAATGCAGAAAATATTTTGTTCCCGATTACAATGAATTTTCATTTCATCACAAATTTCCTTCTTTTTATTCCTTTTGTAAATTATTTTAATTTATAGTTCTAAAAATGCAATAAAATCCCTGCTAATGGGGAAGAAAATAATAAAATTTATGGAAATAATTCTGTGATAGTAATCTACAATGATTTATCTTTTAAAAAGCGAACGAATGAAAATATTAAGAATTATTTTAAAAAAATTACTTTAAAGATTATATGTTCATAATATTATAATATAGAAGAAAATTGTTGATCCTGATAAAAGCAATTTTGAAATAAATCTATAAAAGTAATTAAAACTGTCAACAAGATTGTTAATAGTATCAGGTGATTAAAATATAAAATGAATAAATTTAAAATGTACACTGTCATTTCTTTTTTTTGAGATTTTTAGTTTAAAAGACCTATTAGTAAAACCTTTAGTATAAAAATAGAACTGTTATTCATGAACCCCTTAGGCCTTACTAAATGAAATCATTTTATGACGACTTTTGCTGTCTTTGTCTACCATATGTAATCAGTGTAAACCAATACTAACTTCTTACCTAAATTTTTATATTTCCATTTATTTTAGGCGAAGATAGGCAAAAAAAAAATTAATTCCCGTTATTCCGAATTTTGGTCCGAATAATTTCTAGTTTTTTTTAAATTCTCGAAAACTGGTTAGTTTCAAACTGATAGAGCTAAGAATTTTGTGTAGTATCTGTTTAAAAATTTGATCCAAATATTTTGAAACTTTGTGAAACATCTTGACCCATCATTTTGGAACCTGCTAGTTTCATTATACTTTATCCGAAACCGTAATCCGGTTTTACCTAAAATCTATATTGGAAACTTACAAATTATTTCTAAAAAAATCGATGGAGAATTTTGTATAGTAACTATCTAAAAATTTGAAGATTCGAGGTGAATTTCAAGATTCTATCGACTATCATATCTTTCTTTTATTAAAATGTCAGGTTTGTTTAAAAAAAAAAACAAGCTTTCCCGGTATTCCGAATTTTGATCTTCGCAAACCAAATGGTCTTCACAATTTCTAGCTTCGCAAAAGTCTCGTAGTCTTATTAGTTTTAAGGAAATTTCGTTACATATTTTGTAAGGCAGCTGCCCAAAAATTTAATCCAAATATTTTGAACCTTTTTAAAAAAGCATGTACTACCATTTAAGAATCTCCTGGAACCCGTATAATCAAAGCTAGCCGGAGCCGTATTCCGACTTCAACCAGAAACTTACTAAAGACCAACATTTTATTTGAAAAACACTCTAGGTTAAATTGGAAGACTCTATTAGCTATCAGACCCCATTCATACAATAATTGAGGCCATATATGCCATGCTTTAAATTAATTCATTAAAAACGGAAAAGCAATTTTAATGAGCCCTTGATTTTACACATGGGGGTTAAATTATATAAAAAGAAATTTCTACCTGATGTACCAAAGGAAAATAAACAATCAGTGCAAAATTAAACAATTGAACAGAGTGTCGATATTCTCTATTATTTAGTCAGCTTTAAAAACATCAATGTAAAATAATAAAGAAAAGAACCCACCAAAACATAAGCCCTAAAGGTAAATTTTATAAAGGTTAAAAACCGAAACTAATGATAAATGAAATGTATTACACACATGCCATTTTTTATATTAAATAAAATAAAAATGATGAACAGGCATTAATACATCACGCAGGACGATGATAAACATGTAAAAGTAGAAAGGAATAAAAGAAAAACCTGATAATGAATGATCTATCGATGCTTGTAATTAACTCAAAAGGTAACAGAATCTTTACAAACTTACATATATTATATACTTTAATGATTAATTTACCGTTTTAAATCATAATGAGTTTTAAGTTTAATCCTTATTATGGTATGATAAATTTTATTCATATTTTTATTAATATCCCGTCTCTTATGTTTATTTATGTATTATAAATATACAGGGTGTCCATAACTCAGAGGTAACGAAGAGCGGAGGTGACAGAGAAGTTCATAAAAATTAGAAGTTGTTATGGAGCGAAGGGTTTATACCTAAGATTATCCGGACTTAAATCCTTGTGACTCTTCAACTCTGAAAGATAATATCAAGCATAAATATGATAATGAAAGCCAATAATATCAGCTAGCTTTTGAGACTTTTATATATTGTAGAGGGGCGAAGTAATTATTTGTAAAAGTAATAGAAATTGCTTTGAAGGACATTTTTTCGAAAACCGTTAGGAATAGACTATCCGCCTATAAAAATTTTTTTTTTGTTATGAACTTCTTTTTTACCTCCGCTCTTCGAGATTTCCAAGTATTGGATACCCTGTACATAACAACATTTTTTTAATATCTGTGTAAAGTATTTTATTCTTTGATGTAATTTTGGGGCCCTGCACACATTTTATAATATGTTTAAACAAAATATGATTTTTGATGGATCCTATTAAAAGCGAATCTTATTATAAGATTGTGCTTCCATTTATCTGTTAGCGAATTTTGCATTTAATCTTTTTGAACCAAGAGAATAAAAATTAATAAATCAATTTAATAATGATGTATTTTGTTTTTTTTTTTTTTGTTTTTGCATACCATTTACCATGAAAGTGGGGAATACCCCCTTATTATGTATTTAACATTATATTATAATGAATTTAAATCAAACGAGCTATTTATATTGGATTTTAAAGAATTTATAAATTTTGTTAAATAGCTTGTCTTCACTATCAAATTAAGTTGCATTGAGAAGAAATGGTCCAGAAATTTAATTGGCGCAACATTTGTCAAGGTATTTTGGAAACATTAGAAATATGTATGAATTGAACAACGGGGAAGGAAGGAAGGGTTTCTCAAGGATGAGTTTACAAATCGCCCCTACATGCGTAATAAATATTGAGAATAAGAGTAGTGTTGACAAGCGCATTGGAAAAGGTTCCAAGTTTTTAAAATAAAACAAGAAATAAAAAGCTTTCAGGTATTATTATAGCTCAATTCTAACCATGCATAATCTAAAATGGCCTTTTAATAATAAAGTTCGAACAAAGAAGTATTGCGTTTCTATTCAACAAACAAGTGATGAAAAAAACCAAGTTTTTTTAAAATAGAACATTTTTAAAATTATATTTTATTCCATTCTAAGTTTAATTTTGGAAATATATACACTGGTGACCAAGTTACTGCTTACTTATAAAATTTACTGCTAACATTTAAAGTTCTAATAGCCATTCAATGAGGAACGTTGCCCAATTTCTCAAGGATCTAACTTTATCTAACTCCTCCACACCCTCCATTTTTTTAGGTTCTAGGAATTAAATTGTGAATTCCATAAGTTTGTTAACCGACTCCGATTAGTTTCTGAAGGTCTAACTTCACCCAAAATTTCAAGACCCTAGCTTAAACCGTTTAGGAAATACGCGGGGCAAAAAATTTCGCAAAAATTGAGTTTTGTATAATGGTAAATTTTAGTACCGTATGGCAATCCTAAACATTGGCCTTTTAAAAATTTGTAAGGTTTATAAGACCAGCTATCCGTTGCCGTTTTCAGATTGAACATACACTTAACAGAACTCTTGTTATAACAACTAAAATATAGGGCTTTTTCCAACTTTGAGGGTCTGTAGCTCCGTGGAGGGTAAGGCTACAGAAAACATTCAAAATTTCTTTACTCTATTTTAAGCATTGTAAAAGTTTTTGTAAGCACACGGACGGACAGAGTGAAGCTATAGGTACATTTTTACAAAAATTTTTGAAAATGTGCTAAAAATTACGAAAAATGCTTTGTAATTTTATATTAGCTTTGAATGACAATTCACACTTTATTAGTTTTGTAAAAAGCTGAAATATTATCACTTTGAGCCTACTGAAGTTTGAGTCCGCTTAAGTTGTGAGAGCATTAAATAACTCATAGCTCGAGCCGACTCAAATTTTAAGCTGAGCGTTAGTTGAGATTTGCATTTGAGGTCACTCATTTTCAACTGCACACTTTATTACTTATATAATCTTTTATGTAAGCCCCTCTATTTTTTTTCTCCAAGCCCCTTCTATTATTTCTAAGTCTACGTACATTATTGAGCTCTAGTTACCAATATATTGAAAAGTTTTTTTGATAAAAATTGGGTTCTATATGATTTAAGTTTTTTAGAGTTGAGAAATTGAAGAATATATTGAAAGAAGTGTATGATAAAAAAAAAGACACTTAAAAGGATCTTACCAAACCATAGTTACCATCAGAAGTAGCTCAAATGTATTAAAAAAATTACAAAATTACTACCAGACACTACCATAATTTTCCAAATAAATTGTGAATTTCTTGAATTACCATAGCATATTTTCAATTCTTTTACGAAAAAATGAAACTTAGTTTGAGTGTTGAGACTCGAAAGATATTTCACAAAGGTTGCTAATACTGATTACAATATAAATTTTTCATAATATAATTTAAATGGAAAAGCCACCATTGAAATATTAAATTTAAAGAATTTTTTATCTCAAAAGTAAATTCTTTTGTTTCGAATTTTAATCGGTTTAAAATCTTTTGGAATGAATAAAAATAAGCTAATAAAGTATAATTTTTTTTTTTTTCTTTTCTTACTTTTATTTTTGACTTTAATCCTACCATTTTACTTTTATTCATTATTTGATTAAAGAAATTTATTGCAACGAAATTTAAAATTTTTTATTTAATAAAAAAATATTAAAAATTCTAACAACTTCGAAATGAAAAGTAGGTATGCAATGCTTGCATTATTTTTATTTAAAAGGAGATCCTTGGAAATGGTTAAAGAAAATTATTAGATCGAAAAATCGGATCGAATTAGGAAGGAGCTAATGACAAATTATAATATTAAAAAGCTTATTAAATAATTTTTAGATTTCTTGCGGAAATCTTATAAATTTTTTTCACGGTTTAACCGTTCAACTACTAACAAGACGTCTTATACCATAGGTGCATGTTCACATATGAAAAAATGTATGTGCATATTAAAATATTCTTACCAGATATTGAATTCAACCTACTTTCCCTATATGAGATAATATTTTACATTATAACATGTTTAATCTCGTAGATTTCAATAAAATGTTAAATTTTTTCATTATCTGTGAGTTATATTAATCAATTAAATTATTTTGATTATTAGATATTATATTGAGTTAAAGCAAAGTCGAATAGAAGCTGAATCTAACAAAAAATTAATTAATATTAATTTTCACTTATAACGGGTTACAAAATCGGACCCTTGGTATAAAAAGTTAGCACTCTTATCATACACTACCAACTAGCTGATAAATTATCTCATTATCATATTGATCTCATTATGTCGATGTAAAGTTTAAATAAATTTATTGAATTTATCACATTGTCTTTTGACGCATTCACACATATATTAAAAGATTAATCGTTACTAGTGCTTTCCTAACATAACAAGTTTACACACCTAATAAGGCTTTAAACTTAATATTTGTAACTTGATATAGAAAAATAAACTGACACAAAAATGTGATGAATTAATATGAATTAATGCCAAAGCGGAATGAGATAACATCAAAATGCAATAAACTTACCTCAAAATGTATCCCAAAAAAAACTTACAAATGAATGTAGGTAATAATATGAAGATATAATTCTATAAAAATGGAGTACCTTTAATTCAAACCGGTTTCCAAATATTTTATACGTTGCCTAGAGGTATGCAATTAAACTTAATATGATGTTTGAAACTATAAAAACGTAGTTGAGAAACAAAATTTTGTAGGTTACGTTTAGCATACACGCTAAAAACCAAAAAATACATTTTCGATAATACTAGTCCACCAATTTGCCATAATTGTGGAAATACTTTGTCCCTAAAACATGTTTTTTATGAATGCCAATTAACTAATACTCTATTACATAATAATAATCAAAGAACAAATGAAATCCTAGTTCCTACAGTAGAAAACATTAAAATAATTGAAAAATTATGTAGTGAGTTTAATATACAGAACTAAAGGTTTTAATCGTCTATCTTTCGTTTTCTTTTCGTTTCGTTTCGTTTCGTTCTCTTTTCTAATTTTTTTTTTATTTTTTTTCTTTTTTGTCTTACTTTTTAATTCTGTTTTTTTATTTGAAAATAGAACTGTCACTGTTAAATTCAATTTCAAATATTTAAAATCTATATAAAATGTTATTAAATAAAAAATGTTAATTAAATTTTAATAAGTAAGCTAATAATATGAATTTAAATGATGAAATTATGTAATTGTAAATAAAAATTGTAAATAAAAACATGATATGTAAATATAAATATAAAGTAAATTGCAATATATAATAGACATGAGTTATTCCCATAGTGGCCGAGGGAAACACTAATATTGCTTAAGTACCTTTATTGTAATATTAGAATTTAAATAAATAAATAAATTTAAATTGTTAATAATGTAAATATGTAAATTTGTAAGTTTGGAAGTATGTAAATTTGTAGAAACTTAGATCAATAAACCTATATTTAACATAATTTTCTTTAAAATTTAAAAATTTCATTAAATAAATTTTAATTGAAATATATATATTAATGTTAATACTCGAAATTGTAAATTGTTTTAGAAATTGTAATTTAATGTAAGCCAAAAATGGCTTTAGTTCCTGATCCTCTATAATAATAAATAAATTAATTGTAAGGGAGCTTTGAAAGCGGAGTGGTTTAGTACCTGAAGAATCTATCAAGGTAGTGCGTGTTAAGTCCTCGCCCAAATTATAAGTTTTTTTCCTCTCATAACAATTCCTTCTTACGATCAAAATATAATATTTATTTTTATTTATTTATTTTAATCTATTACTACATAACAAATTAGGATCAGAAATAACCCTCTAACCCTAATATATATATATATATCACCCAACAAATTAATGAATTTTTAAATTAAATTTTAAAATTAATAAAATATTTAATATGGTTCTTCTTATAAAAACAATTTATGTGAATAAAAAATTAAAGCTATATATTTTACAATTAATTTTACAAATAAACATAATATCAAGGTATATTTTAATAACATTTATAATACATTTCTTTTTTTATAATATACATACTAGTAATATATTATATAAATATCTTATAATATTTATATTTAATTTTGCTGATTTTGTAACCTTTACTGTCTGGGCAAAATGCCATCTCCGCAAAATAATTGATGATTTTGTTTATTTTAATGGTTCAGTTTTTTTTTTGTTTTTGTATTTTTTTATGAATTTTCATTTAAGGATCCGTTGGGAAAATATAAAATATAAATATTATATAAAATATAAAATTGTCTTAATAAATTACAATAGCCTAGAGAAATGATTAATCAATTTTGTGTCAATAATTTCTCAACCTTAATTGAGGATTCTTTTAAGGACTTAGTCCTTAGAGGTACACAATCTAAGATTTAAAAAATAGAAAAAAATAAAAAGACTTTTCAGGGTTTTTTATTTATATTTAAAATTTTTCTTAAGAAATTAAATAAAAAAAATATCCCAAAAAATTTTTCATAATAAAAATTTTAATACGAGAAATTAGAAAATTTTCTAGAAAATTGGAAAAATTTTCAAGGAAATTTTTTTTCCAATACGTTTTATGAGCAAAAAATTACAAAAGAGTCTCTAGTGCAATAAATATTTATTATATTTGATATTTTTTCAAGTTCAATATTTTTTATAGTACCATTAGCACATATTTGAGTTTTCTATTTCGGAAAATTATATTTTCTAATATTTTAGTGGAAAATTTTAACTTTATACTTATGGTTTTACACACGCTTTCATTCGTATACAAGGGTGCATGACACTCTATTGAAAAAAAAATCTTGTACAAAAAAATACCAAAAATAAAAAATCTCGGGCTTAAATCTTGTGGGAAAATTCCCAATTTTTACAAAAACCTTAAAAGAAATCCTGAAACCCTAAAATTGCGAATTTGAAGATTTCAAAAAGAAATGATTAAGGAGTTGAATACAAAACCAGATTATACCTTTCTGACAGAGTACATTTTCTAGAGCTGGTTTCAAAACCATGATTCCGAAAATTTCCTTAACGGTGGTTTGTTATAATGGGATTTTTAATCAAAAAATACTTTTTCTTTTTTTTTTTTTTTTCGAGAATTTATATTGTTCGGCATTTTGGAATTTTTGAGATTTTTCTTTCAAAGTTTTAATTCATTCAGGATTTTTTTCAGAATTTTTTTCGTGATTTTTTCGTTCGGTATCTATTTTTTAGGAAAATTGTTACAGACCCCTTTCACTCATTTTTGTTTTGTAAATTCGGAAAAGAATATTTCCTAGATTCTTGGATTATAATGGGAACAAAATTCTATTAATATGTAATTTAACTTATATAACACGTAAAGTACACATTCTTGAATGTTCCTTAAGTTCTACTTCATATTATATTACTGTGTAGATTAAAATGTCTATGCATATTATTGAAAATTCTTATTTATTTTATAATAATCTATATAGAATATTATTATATTTTCATAAAAGTACACGTATTTACAGATATAAAATATGAATTGGTTTCAAAAACTAATAAAATTTTATTTTTATTCTCAAATCAAATAGTATTGCATATCATATCGGAAATTGAATTTTCAAAATTCAATATGATTCAGAAATATTATCATTAAGATATTTTTCATTATTTGTAAGTACATTGGATTTATTATCAATATACTAAAGATTCCTTTGAAAATATAGTAGAAAATTAATAATACTAGCTGTTATTTACAAAGGATGTTTAAAACTTTAATAAACCAAAAAATTTTCAAAATTTTACAAAATGTTTCACACTGAGATTTGGTTTGAAAATGTAACGTATCAAAACGAAATTAATAGTATAAGGTCTATTCGCGTTATTTAATTAGCGATCGTTTTTTGAGCAACTTATACTTAGAACTTACTTGCTTACTTAGAATAACTTATTTCGAAGGATATTACTTCCCCCAAAATTTCAAATTTATAGCTTTAGCTCTTTAGAAGATGTGAGGGTTGGAAAATTAAACAGAACTCTTGTTTTTAGGGTTTGAGTATTGGGCTTTTCCGGACTTTTAGGGGCTGTAAATCAAACAATTTATTTAAACTACATTTATGAAATTTAATATGTATAAAATATTTTATGATTGTAATACCTATTTTTTTTCATTCAAAATTTATATTAGAAGGTCAATTTTTTACCTGCACAGGATAGGAAGAGCATTTTTCCTTAACAATGTACACAATCTATTAAACCTTATAATAAATAATTAACCTTAAAATTATTTTACTTAGAAATTATAACAAAAGTTTCATTCATAACAAGCTTAATTACAATTTCATGAAAAAAAAAAATTCATAATTAACTCTTTAAGTAAAATATTTCAATAACCGTAGGCCGTATATACTACGAATTCATGGTCAGACTAAATTACATTTACCGAGAACCTCTGGTATTTTTCTAATAAAAATGTATCAAATTGATAATATTGTTATAACAATATTCAAATATTTAATGAGACTTGAATATAATTCCAATTTATTTTACTTAAAAATTTTCTTTCCACCCACAATTCCTAAAAAAAACAACAGTTTTTCTAAGAAAGGAGCCCATGCTCGTAAAATCGAATTACCAAATTTAAACAATATATTTTAATTTTATTAATCACTAATGCATAACCATCCTTTTTTTACAAAAACCTATATAATACATATATAATAGTACCTACCATAATATGAATACCTAATAGTATAATATACTCATACATTAAAATTATATAACATTTCTCAAATATAAATTTTCTCTACATACACAACTTTATATTGAATCTAAATAAAGGACATTTATTTATTCATCCTTAGTTCATATTTCATTATCCTGTTGTTTGTATTTTTTAGATGAATTTTCATTTTATGACGTCAAAGTAAATTGACTGAAAATGTTGTATAACACCTTCTTATATATACATATTACATTAGTATGTAAAAGAATATATGTATTTACTAAACATTATATTGAAAATATTTTTGAAAGTCTATTAGAATATAAATATAAAACACATAATATATAAAATTATGGATAAAAATTTGTCGAATATATTATGAATCGATGTATGTATATATATGAATCGATATATTATGAATCGATTTATCACTTCAATATAGCTTAAAATAAATTCATATTAATGATGGAATGATTACAATGTTTCACTGCCATAATATGCATGACAAAACAAATATGTGTATAATGTGTATGTAAGTATATTATAAAGTAAATTACTGAACCAGTTGTTGATTGATGTTTGAATACATTAAAGAGTTTCTAATGAAGGCACCAATTCCATACACAGATGTTGAATTTCCTTTTTATTTAAATAACGTGATACCATATATTAATTTGCTTTGTGGTCCTATTGGAATAATTTAAACATCATTTGATTGTTGAATTTAAAGTTTAAATAGCGTTTAAAGTAAAAGATCGACGGGTTTCTTTAAAAAAATTTAACTATTTTGTTAATTTTATTACAGTTATTTAATGTGATTTTGCAATGAAACTAATTCCTATAAAATGCTATTATATTGCTACACTTTTTAAAAATTTAACTAAAATTTTTTTTTACACAAATATATAGGTCTTTGAACTTGTTTTAGAATATTAAATTAACACTAATGTATTTTGGTACCTACTAGTTTTTTTTTTCATAAATAAATTATTATTCATGGAAAAGTTCATTAGTTTTTTGTTGATTAGTTAAAAATTATGGCATAGAATTTTATTTAATTTAGTTTTTTTTTTTTTTTTTTTGTATAATTGAATTGAGTTGAAATGTCAACAAAGTAGAAGGTAATATAAAATTAAAGGCTTTCAAAGAATAACATATTAGGTTTAAAATAAAAGAGGTTTATTAGGCGTTTTAAAATACTTTTACTGTGTTATTAAGTCACATAACGGTTTATTTAAATTGTCAACAGAGTGGAAAGTAATATAAAGCTAAAAAATGTTTAGGGAGCAAATGTCCTTAAACGGAAGAAAAAGAGTCCTAGAATTTTTGCTAACTTTTAAGTTCATATGAAGATCAAAAATGCATTTACTATATTATTAAGTCACATAACGGTTTATTTAAATATTAAAGTAAAAATAAAAAGAAATTTAAGCGAATAGTACCAAATAAACGAATATTACCATTCTGAAATTTTAAATAGAAAATATCCTTAATCTTGATTACATTATTATAATATATAGCTAAAAACTGTATAAGAGTTAAACTGTCCTAGTAACATTTAACTCTTATACTAAAGTCATAAAAAGTTCGTGAAAATTCTTCAAAAATAACTTTTTCAATATATTGCATACTTTTAGGATGTGAAATATTTTATTAATTGAAAAATGATTTTAATATTGATTATCAAGTTTAAAAACGGCTTTATATTTAATTTTAGATCATTTACTACTATTCTCTAGTCTGAAGTGTAAATATTTATCTAATGACTATAATTCCACAACAGATGGAACTGTTTTTCATTATTAGATCTTTCCTAATTTTTTTCAAATTTTTTTTTGTATTAGCTAAAAAGTGTTAAAAATCACTTAAAATTGTAAATTAGTTAATTAAAAATGATGGCTAAAGTGGATTTAGTTAGTAATATTATATAATTAGATTAATACTTTAAATTTAAATTGAAAATTAAATTGTGTTGACTGATGACTAAAAAATATTTTTATTTTTTTAAACAATAAAATAAAATATTTTGATGTTGAACTTAAATGGAGTAACTTACTATTATGCGTTTAAAAAATATTGTATAATTTAATTTTGCTACAAAATTAGATCAATAAAATGATTACATTCATATTTTACATCAGTGATAATAAATTTTTAATCAATAATTTTAATTATTTACTTAAAAATCAAATCACTTTAATATGAAAATATTAATATTCATTCTTATAATTCACAAATATTAATAAATAAGTATAAATACATAATATTGGAACTAATAAAATTTAAGTATTTCTATTGGTAATTTTTTAAAAATGAAAAATTGAGTTTAAATAAAAAATTTTTAATTTTAGCAGAGTTAAATGAACACTACATGGAGAGTGTTAAGAGGAGGTTTAAGCAAAACAAAACTCGTAATAAACTTATAAATTTTTGATTTAATTTTGGATACTTAATTATTTTAATCTAAAGTCAGTACTGTATAAAAAAAGATAACCAAACACTAAATGATTTAATTAAATTCATTACTAAAATACTATGAATCTTAAAATTGTTACTTTGTTGGATGTATGAAAACTTCTCCTTTTCAGAAAACCCCTCATTTCTCATTTGTAATCAAAAAATAATTTGTGCAGTACTTACAAAAATTCTGAAATTTGCTTAAAATTTTTAGTTTTTAATTCGGTATTTTCTAAATTTTCTATGTAAAACAACTTTTATAATGAAATTGAACTACTTCAATGTAAAATTTCATCAATTCCTCAAATATTTGTTTTAATATCAACTTATAAGCAAAAAAAATGTAAAAGTTAAAAAACTCAATATAACTTATTAACAGTATACTCGTACAGAATAATGGATATTATTAAAAAAAAGTCAAATAAAATAAGTTTTTTTGAATAATATACTCGTATATAAGTTAAAATTTTCTGTGTTTACAGAAAGTGTTTACATTTCCTATGCAGCCTTCATTTTTTCCAAATTTTATGAATAAAAGAGGAAGTACTTATTATTAAAATATTTTAAATTACTTTTAAGATTTTTATTACTATATTTTGTTGTTGTAAATTACTATTACTTGAGTATTTTTTTAAAACTGGATAATATTTAATATGAAGTCTTTATAGATATAATGATATAATAAAATGAATCTATTTACTTTATTTATTTTTACTCAATTCAAACATTCTAATTCCGATTACTATGAAAATAAATTCAAAGTAATTTAGTTTTTGTAAAATATCTAAAGATAATTAAAAATATGATTTTAAGTTCTTGTATCAGATGATGCACTTTATTTAATTTTTGTTTATTTAAAATTTTATTAAATAATAAAAAAAATTTAATATTTTTAAAAAATTTGGTGAATTGTTTTTTCGGTGGAAAAAATTTTCATTACTAAAAACTTATTAGATATTAATTATCTGGTAGCCTTTTTTGTAGAATCGTATATGAATGCTGTGTAAAATATAATGGAACATTCTGCGATTCTTAAACATGAGTAGTTAGAACATCAGATTTTAATTTTATTTTATATATTATAGAATCGAGTTCCAAAAATCCATTAATAAAACTTATATAACCTCAGGAAATTTAAATATATAATATCGAGTATTTTAAAATTATATATAGGTAATGCCCCCTAAATTTCATAAAATAAAATAAAAGATTGCATACTTTCAATATTTCTATTTTTAAAAATTCACCGAACTTGTAAAATTGTAAATTACTATTAAAAATTTTTTCTATAGTATCCTAAGTTTATGCAATTATATAAAATATGTAAAATTATATTCTGTTTACTTCCTCAGTGACGGCTCTAAACTTAAATATAAAGCTCTCAATCTTCATAAAATAAAATAAAGTGAATATTTGAAATACTATACAATTCACCGAATTTTTAAAAAACTTGTTTAGTCTCCTAAAGTTATGCAATTACATAAATTATTTTAATATATTTTGTCTACCGCCTCAGTAAAATTATGGTTAGCCAGTAGTCACACGGCTGTCAATTTTAATAGTGGACATTAGATTAAAGTACATTGAGCTTCACAATTTGGTTATTAGCGCTATGGTAATTGAAACTTTATAGACAGTTTTTATTTTCGGAGTAAGATATGAAGGTTTGGACGATTTTTAATTTGTGTTTAAGTAAAATATAAATATTGTAAAACATAATATATTTGATACTTTTTAATTAAATTTATTTATTATTTTTAATACAATTGATTTAAATTGCTAATTTGATATAGAATTATAAAATCTGATATGTAAATATAGCTATTTTTTCCACTTTTTACATGTATTATATATATTTAAAAATGCAGAAGTAAACATAATAGAAAATGAAAATATATGTACCTAATAGAGATCAGATGGTTTTTCATTTACCAATTTTATGACAAAATTACAACATTTTGTTATTCTCGTAAGACTGAACAAAAATTGTTCAATATAAATGAGCAATATAGAAAATGAACTGTGGGATTAATTTAATATATATTTTACTTTAATATTAGTCCTTTGTATCCTGTATTGGAATAAAGCAAAAAACAAAAAAAACAAAAAATAGAAAAAAAAACAATGAATTTTACAATTAAATTTATTCAACATTGCAGAATGTATCACAACTAAAGTGGTTAAACAGTTTGTTTTGGTAAAATTGTTACAAAAGTGATTTTTTTTTTTCTAAAATGGTTCTTTAATTGTTAATTTGGGATTTTAATAGTATGTTTAATGCAAAAATAGACACTGACCATTACAAAAATTTTTGTAATTATTTATTGTATAGAATAAAATTAGTGTTAGATGTTTGGTTTATAGGTATTTGGAAACAACTCGTAATGCTTGAAGATTTAAATAAAGATTAAAAAATTTAAATAAAAGACAACGCGAGTAGTAAATACGGCAGTAATACAAGAATAGGAACTTTCTTAAAGTCAATCTAATAATGTTAGTTTAAAAGGTAGTATGGGAAAACTTGCAGATTATATTGTAAGACAAAGCCTGAGAATAATTTAATTCAAACTTAAATATACCATTTTTTAGCGTTCGTTAAAATATACCCCTGAATTTTTTAGCGTTCGTTAAAAAAACAACTATACCTTTAACGATAATACAGAAAATTTTGCGAAAATCCTCTAAAAACAATATTTAAATAAATTGCATATTTTTAGGAGGAGGAGTTAATATCAAATTGAAAATACTTCAAATTTTGATTATATATAGGTCAAAAACTGTTTTAATATTTCATTTTAGATCATTGAACTTGTATATTCTAGAAAAGGATTTTAGTTAGAAAATTTTTTTCAAAAATCTGTTTTAAAAATTATTGCATACTCTTAGGAGGTGATTTAAAATAGAACACTTTATCAAAAATTTTTGTTGATTTTTATTAAAAGTCACGTATTTATTAATGTCATGTCAAACAAAGTCTGAGAAAACAGCTTTAAATTTCAATTTTAAAATAAATTGCATATTTTTAGGAAGGGAATTTGTTTCAACTGAATAATATTCTTAATTTGATTGTATACAGTTAAGTTAAAATGTAAAAAAATGTTTTTTTTATTGACTGTGTTTCTATAAATTAATTTTAAACTATAAAACTTGTAAATTTTAATTAAAAATTGCAATTTGAAGCCCGAAAAATCATTTAAAAATGATTTTTACAATACTTTGCATACTTTTTGGAGGAAAATATGATTTTCTTTGGAAAATGTTTTTATTATTGATTATTTAGTTCAAAAACTGTTTTATATTAAATTTTATATTATAGAACTAATATATTATTCTGAAAAATAGGTTGTTTCAAATTCTAAAAAAAAGTAAATGTATGTACGTGTTGTTGATGGTAAACAAAAGAACAACAAAAACAAAAACAAATTTAATATTACTAAAGTTTTTTAAAGAATGTTAACAATGTTATGTACATAATAGCTATAATATAATTTTAAAATTGAATGGATGTTAAAGAGTAACTTTTTGTATTCAAATTGTTGTTATAAATAATTTCATGTATAATTCATATTGTTGTTATTTTTAAAGTTTTGTTTAATTTATGTTCAATGTTTTTTTTTATACTTTTTTTGGTTTTATAGATTATTTGTTATATTTTTCTTCTAATTTATTACATTTTATTGTTGTTTTTAATTTATTTTCCCTTAACATGGAAATTAAAAAATAAAACTATGTTGTAATAACGTAACATGTACTGCATTTTAGTAAAATTTTGTTGCAACACATTTAAATAATTTATTAAATTTTTTAGGGAAAATATATTGCGAAAAAACAAAAAAAAATAATTAGTCAATAAAGTTTTAAATTAATTTTTAGTTCTTCAATATTGATATATTGTAATAGTTAGTGTTTAAGTAGTCTTGCAAATAAAATATTATTTTGATTTATTATTTGAAATTTGAATATTAATTCAATTTAATAATTTTTTTAAAATAACTTTGAATTCATATATGAATCGATTTTCAAAAATAGTTCAATCACGTTTTTAATTTAATGAATATATTATTTTAATGGTTTCAATATTCAAATAATTTAAAATTTATTACTATAGACTTTAAATATTCTACAATACATGTGATTTTACAAAAACTAATGCCAAATCACCATGCCATTTGATTTGAAATATAATTTTATTAATTAATTTTACATTTATAAGATATTGAAATGTTGTATACTATTTTAAATTGATTTAGATACATTATAAAATATTTTTACATTAATTAATAATATTGTTTCGAATATTATTATTTAAATAAATATTTGGATTGTTTTATTATGCTAATTAGCTACATACATCTACTAGGGCAAATTTAACTGTACTTTTATCATTCCCCTGCGATAATACAAGTTAGTTAGGTGATACAATTAGGATATCTTTAATTAATTATTATATTACGTATTTTGAATTATTTTAATTTGAAAAAATATAACTCACAGATATAAATGCTAATTTTAAAAGTTAGGTGCATATTGCATGTGATAAGATCATTTTATCTTTTCTACTAACTTGGGAAACATACGACTTGCACACAGTCTGTGTCTCTTACTCTGTTTTGTGATAGCGGTTTAATTTTTTCTCTAGCTCTTCTGAATGTCTCAGAACTTCCTACTTTTCGTGTTCCTTAAGGATTCGATTCAAAAACTTCATTAGCAATCGAGTTATTTTTCTTAGCACGTGGCTAATCCATTTATACTTTCTTTCTCTGATGGCTAGTTCTGTTTTGTCAATTTCACAAGGCTTCCTTGAAATTCTCCGCAGCTAGAATATTCTACATATAGTGCGCAAACATTTATCAAGGAAAACTTAAATTTTTTCCGACTATTTTCTCTGTCACCAACTTTGTTTTACAGCCAAACAGTAAGATTTATATTAGGCATGCTTCGAAAATTCGAAGTTTTACAGTTTTGTCAATTTAGGATGATCGCCGTATTTTATATGTTTGTAAAACATTTTAGCATTTTCTAAGGCTCCATCCGGTTGTAATTATGCACCCATTTAGTTCAATTTCGGAAATTCTTCTAGTGGTATATCATTTACAATTAGCGGTGTGATATTTAAAGTGCTAACTCTTATTATCTTAAGATTTCCCAATATTCATTTGGGCTCGACATATGCTACATAATTCGTCAGCCTGTCGATTTGTGTCTGTATATTTCTCTGGGTTTGGACTAAGAGCTGTATGTCGTCGGAATAGCCCAGATTTTGAAATTTCTTGGTGAGTAATTAGTTTATACCAGCAATAGTCATATTTATTTCTTTTATGATTGTGTATTTTGCTACGTTGTACAAGAGCGGGGAGAAAGCGTATTCTTGTTTTATTAATTTTTTTTTTTTTTTTTTTTTGGAGTGCTGGGTCTTTCTTTATAGAGTTTTTGGAAATCTCAATCCTTGAATGCTATTATTTAGTAATCAAAAATGGCTCTTTGCCCTAGTGTACTCCATCTCTTATCTCTACTAACTGAATCAAATGTTGCCGTGAAATTTATATATGTTATGTATAGAGGGGAGTTGAACCTTACCGTCCTATATATAATTATTGTTTGTAAGACTTAAAAACTTTTTAAAATATATGATGTTATAGATACTCTTAATTCCCTCAGGAGTTAGAAGTATAAATCTACAATTAAATCATATAAAATAAAGTAAAATAATTGCAAGCAAATTAAAGATAAAATTATATTATTTATATCGTTTTAAATATTATATCTGATTTTCTCTTAACTTTTAATATTTTTATAACATTTTAATTATACAAAAAATGTATTCCATAAATTTTTTCAAAAGAATTTCATTAGAATGACAAATTTATTTTTTAATTGTCTTATCACAAATAAACATAATAAATTATTTTTTAACTTTTACGCAATAAGATTTATTTTTGAAAAAAAACCTTCAGATACTGATAAAATATTTAAAATATTAACTTCATCCTTCAGATAAAAAATTTTTTTCAAAAAAATCTTATAAATTCTATTAACCATAGATTTTACTTTGTAAATATATGATAAAATATTATTTTATTTTACATTTGTTTTATTCTAATCTTAATTGTTATACAAAAATAATAATAACTAAATTTATAAAAGAAAATGAATTTTTTCTCAGAAGGATTTAAAAGCACACACACATGCAAATAAAAATAAAACATAAAATACAAAAATTCTTTCCTTTTTCCGCTCTAAATAACAATTTCTAATAAATTCCTATGTTTATACAGAAATGATTTTTTTTTTTATTTTTAATTAAAAAATATAATGACTACCATTCCACATGTCCTTGTTATCGAAATAAAATAGAAAAAAAAAAATAGGAAGGATCTTAACTGTATCGTATTCATATCTACGTAAGTACTCAGTCTTATAAAATTTTCTACACTTTGAAATTTCAATATCAACCTCCAGTTTTATTATTTTACAAAATTAATTTATTAAAATTATTACTTAATCTTTTATAGACCTTGTAAACTAACTTGATATATGAATGTCATGATAATAATATAAGAATTAATTTAAAATACTTGTATGTAGTTTAGGTATGTATTTCCGTTTTCAAGTACGAGTTGATGGTAATTTTAAAGGTAAATAATAATAAAGTGGTGTAAAAGATGAATTTGAATGAAAAACAATGAAATCATTAAAGAAAATTTATAGTTATGAATGAAAGTTTTATCTAGAGATTAGTTAATTAGTTGTTTCATGCGTCATTTATTACATTTTTATGCTTATGTTGTTCTGAATTTTTCTTAGCGTGTGGCCTATCTACCTCCATTTATTACATAAGTAATCTAAATTATTTATTTATCGAATAATATTTTAAAATTTATTAAAAAAGTAGCAACATTACTTGATTCTTTAAAGATTATTCGGAAATATTCAAAGAAAAACTTTCGATTCAACTGTTTAAAATTATAAAACGTTATTTGAAAAAAAAAAAACAAATACTTTTTCATAATGTCAAAAAGTCAGAAATGTCAAAATCGAATTGATTATCTAGTACGACTCACAGTGTTGAATATTCACATTAATTTTTAACAAGTGATGAAAAAAACCAAGGGTTTTTAAAAAAGCACATTTTCAAAGTAATATATAGTGTTTCATACTGAGTATTTTATCGGAATATAATGTTGAAACTTAAATGTTAACGTTTAATTTAAGAAATATATACGTTGGTGACTAAGTTACTACTGACTTATAAAAACCGTAATTTTTTTAATTTTGAAGTCCTAATAGCCCCTCTATGGGGAAGGTTGCCAAATTTCTCAAGAATCTCACTTCAAGCCCCCGTCCCCCGTCCCCTCCTTTAATTTTTTAGGTTCTAGGAATTAAATTGTGATTTACACAAAAATTTGGAATTTTACTTAGAATTTTATTATCTAAGCAAAAATGGGTCAAACTGAGAGACACTCTCTTCAATTTAACGAACCCCTTTTAAATTTAAGAAAAACCTTGAACATATGTTAAAATATAATGTTGGACCTTTAAATTTTGTATATTAATAAAAAAAAAATAGGACAGGTATTCAAGTTACAGGTGCTTAAAAATAGCATAATTTCAATTTTCGGGCCCTTATAGCTCCAAAACAGTGGGCTTGACAAAAAAATTTTGTTAACTGACTCCTACTATTTTTTTAGGATCTAACTTCTCCCAAAATTTCAAGATCCCAGCTTGAACCGTTTATAAGATATGTGGGGCCAAAAATTTTGCAAAAATTGAGTTTTACATAATGGTAAATTTTAGTATTGTATGGCAACCCTATACATTTAGGCAATATATTTTTGTAAAGCCTATAAAAGTAGCTCTCTAATACCGTTTTTCGATTGAAAATAAACCTAACAGAACTCTTGTTATATCAATTTAAATTTAGGGCTTTTTTGGAATTTTCAGGGGCTGTAACTTCGTCACCCTTCAAAACTAAGAAAAACCTTTGACACATGTTGAAATATAATTATAGATCTTTGAATTTTGTCTATCACTAAAAAAAAATTTGGACAGGTATTCAAGTTACAGGTGTTTAAAAATAGCAAAATTTCAATTTTCGAGCCCTTATAGCTCCTAAATAGGGGGCTTGACAACAAAATTTTGTTAACCGACTCCTGCTAATTTCTGAGTATCTAACTTCTCCCAAAATTTCAAGTCCCTAGCTTGAACCGTTCAGAAGATATGTGTGGCCAAAAATTTTGCGAAAATGGAGTTTTGCGTATTGTTAAATTTTAGTACCGTATGGCAACCCTAAACATTTGCCTTGTAAAAATTTATAAAGTTTATGAAACCAGCTATCATTTGCCGTTTTCAGATTGAAAATATATGTAACAGAACTCTTGTTATAACAATTTAAATATAGAGCTTTTTCCAACTTTGAGGGGCTGTAGCCCCGTAACAGGTGGGGCTACAGAAAAAAATTCTTCTACGAAATTATTTTTTTTGCAAAAACTACCCATGGTTAAAATTTCTTTTCTCTATTTCAAACGGTGTAAAAGTTTTTGTAAACATACGGACGGACGGACGGACGGACGGACGGACGGACGGACGGACGGACGGACGGACAGAGTGAAGCTATATAGGCACATTTTTACAAAATTTTTTGAAAATGTGCTAAAAATGAAGTGCATAATGATGCGTTTATTATGTATCTATGTATAAAATAATAGGTCGGATTTAAAATAAAATTATAATTTTGTAATTTTTTTTTTTAATTTTTTTCAGCCATCTTTAATTTTTAAGATAAAAGAAAAAATACAAAAAAAAATTTAAAACTATTTTCATTATTGGTACAAAATGTATACGAAAATAAAAAATGATTTTTTTTTATTTTTTAATCGAAAATCAAAGCAAACTGTGATTGTTTTTGAATATTTTTTAAATTGTCAACATGATTTTTTTCAGTTTGTATATAAAACATTTATTTTGAATGAAAGTTCTAATATCATCTATACAATCAGTACTGGATATTGAAGTTCACAATTTATTATTAAACATAATATTTTTTAAATTTATGAAATTTTATTTTTTGTTTAAAATATAAAACAAGGTCAAACGTTCAAAAATTTAGACCTTTTTCAGAATCTTGCTTTGTTAATTTTGTATACTCCAATATTCTCGAGCAACTAATTCTGCGGATTGAAAAATTTAGATTTTATCACGACCCAAACAGAAACAAACCTCGAGTGGAACAGTGACTGTATATTTAGTTTATAAGGAAGTTCTTTTGTAAAAATTTTTTGATCATCATTTAGGCTTTTAAAATAATATAGAGAGTAGGTTTACCAAGGAAACCTTACATCACACCTTTTGTTCTACCACCACATTTTGAGGAAAAAAGCAATAAAATGCTAAATTAATTTTGTACATATTTAAAAAAAAAATTAAACTCAGGGGCTCAACAATGACTCTTAGCGAAAATACACAGGGTTTTCCTAGTTATTATTAATTATTGAATATGTCATTAATTTGAATTCAATGGAGGTTCATATACCTATGTATTTTATTTCTTAACTTAACTCTTTTTGTTTACATAAGCAGTGAAATACCAAAGATCTTTGACCTTGTTGTTTTGTGACAAAATAAAAGGGAGTGTTAAGTATTTCACACATTCATAGAAAATCATATCCTTCCCAATTTCCATTGACTTTTCAGTGATTTTCCACCTTGTAATATAAAAAGTATATAATATATTATTCATATATTCAAGCATATATGTAATTCAACAATTCAACAGGATCATTCGGATTTTAATGGATTAAATAAAATCTTTTACATAACTGATTTTATAGAAAGCAAAAATCATGAACATGATGCTAAAAATTAAATAAATAAAATGTATATGAAATAAATTATTAAAAAGTAATAAAAATGGGCGTAAGAAAATAAAATAAATATGTAATAGAAATAACTGAAACGTTTTAGACAGAAATAAAAAAAATAATTTCTTTAACCCTTTAAAACAAGTGAATTTTTTTGGATGTGTTTAATATTCGTCTAGACAATTTAGGTTGAATTTTAAACAAAATATATATTATATAAGCCTCATAATAGATTCATTTTAGACCTTTAAAAGAACATTAAAATTGGTGTTTGTCTATTCGTTGTATGTACCAACTCCAAAGAGTCATGATATAAATGACAAGATGTTTTCGAAAAATGCTCAAAATATGCTTGCAAAGAATATAAAATTTCAATTTTTAATGTTTTGTATTTTGTTTTTTTTTCATATTGTTGAAGGATTCCTTTATGACAAAATTTAATATTTTATTCATGCAGGATTCTTTTTTTGATTGTTGCTTTTTGCAATTTTGTGTTTTTCTAAGGATGGGAGAATGATGTGGAGTTCATGTAAAATTTATTTTCATTTGTTGTTTTTGAGGAATGGGATTACTAATGGATTAGCTGTTAAGTTAGTTTGGTTTCTCAATGATTTATTTTGATAGGAATAAAGAAGGGTCATTTCACGTGTGCAAATTTTTACTAAAGAACTTCAGTTGTATTTTACATTTTGCATACATTTTTACACAGCAAAGTTATTTTAGAAATTAATTTAAAATTCAAGTTATTTAATTTGTTTCATATTCAATTTTACATTAGACCTCTTAAATGTTAACACTCAAACCACTGTGCCACCCAACCGTAAAATTGAAGTTTGGGTTAAATACCTGCATGATTCACTTGAGTTGATTAAAATGCATTGTTTATACGCGTATGACTATATATGCAAGTCCGTCATCACGATTACTCAAAAAATAAAGGAGAATTTTCACAAATTCGTTTTTATGCAAAAACCGGAATCGCCCCTGTGATTTCCTCAAATCACATTTTTAGTATTGCTAAAGACGAAGTTAAATATTTAGGTATCTTGTACCGCTGCAAAACTAACTTCTCTGCACCTGATATCTTAAAAATCTATTAAATGTACGGTTGTCTAAAAATAAAGTATACTACACATATCTTGAATGAAAGCGTCCCAAGTGCATGATTTCCAGTGGAATGACCTAACAAGGCTTTTGGAGTTCGTTTGCTATGCGAACATATTGATTATGGAATTAGTTACCATGTAATGTATTTCAAAAAGATTAAGAAGAACATTAGCATCCATCTTCATGATATCCCTCAAAATTTCCTTTACCAATCTTGTTCTTCCACACGATGCAGATGTATTTCAAGTTAGGTTTGAAAAAAAAGGATGGTTTTAGTTGGTTAAAGACCACCACCACCCAAAATAAACTATATAACATAGTGATTCCGGCTGGCTTTTGATGATTTACATTAACTATTGGTAACTCCCAAAGTTTTTATAAATTTTTTAATACACTTTGGAAATTTTTATTTTCATACATACTTAATATTATTATATTATTTTAATTTTACTGTCCACTGTTCCACTTTTTAGCTCTGCCCCTCTTAAAATTCACTGGTTTGTTGACCTTATGAAAACTCTAACAAATTAAAGTCATTTAAAAGTATTGTAATTAAAAACTCTATTATATGAAAAAATACTTTAATAATTTAAAAAGAAAATAATTTCAGTTGGTACTTAAATTTATTTTCAATCGATTTCTTTCTTTTCATAATAAAGAAAAAGAAAAAATTATAATTATTTTACAATTTCATTGAAAAACGAGGAAGATTATAGTTGCCCTTGTCAACTTTTAGATACCCGTGCATACCCACTATGGTGTATAAAATAAACCGTAATTTACTTCCCTTATACATTTAACTCATTACCCCATAATTTTGACGTAAAAAAAAAAAAAACAAATTAACAAAAAAAAAAAAAAATCACAAAACAAAAAACAAAATTTTCTTTCATTGTCCCATAACTTTAGCTTAAAAAAAAAAAAAAAAAAATTAACAAAAAAAAAAAATCACAAAAAAAAACAACAAAATTTTCATTCATTGTCCCATAACTTTAGCTTAAAAAAAAATAAAAAAAAACAAAAAAAAAAATTGGCCCACACTAAAAGTCCGATGGTCCGAGTGATGTCCAACTTTGCCAAGTAACTTGCCCTATTAATTTACCTGCCCAATTTTAATTTTAACCTTGTAGCTTTATTAGATTCACAGTTATTGAATCGAAAACTTTGTATGGCAGCCCCCCGAAAATGGGGCCCTAACATTTTGAAACTTCATATAAGTGCTCGATTCATTATATAACTAACCGTGTGTAATTTTCATCCGCGTAGTATAATTAGTTTTGAAGAAATTCATATTGGTGCAAGGAAGTTGTATGGCAGCCCCCCGAAAATGGGGCCCTAACATTTTGAAACTTCATATAAGTGCCGGAGTCATTATAAAACTAACCGTGTGTAATTTTCATCCCCGTAGTATAAATAGTTTTAAAGAAATTCATATTGGTGCAAAAAAGTTGTATGGCAGCTCCCCGTAAATGGGGCCCAAACATTTTGAAACTTCATGTAAGTGCTCGATTCATTATATAACTAACCGTGTGAAATTTTCATCCGCGTAGTATAATTAGTTTTGAAGAAATTCATATTGGTGCAAGGAAGTTGTATGGCAGCCCCCCGAAAATGGCGCCCTAACATTTTGAAACTTCATATAAGTGCCGGAGTCATTATAGAACTAACCGTGTGTAATTTTCATCCCCGTAGTATAAATAGTTTTGAAGAAATTCATATTGGTGCAAAAAAGTTGTATGGCAGCTCCCCGAAGCCTTGGTCCGATTTTAACCAAAAACAATAGGGAACCTAGAAATTGTCTAAAAATGACTTGGTGTGAATTTCAAGACTCTAGCCCTTTTAGTTTTTGAGTTATCGTGCTGACGGACGGACGGACACACATAGCTAGATCGATTCACTTTTCGATGCTGATTCGATACGTACCCTTGACACTATATCTAGCTCTTATATTTCGATGCGTTACAAACGGAGGAGTAATTTTAATATACCCGATGTTCATATATGTATGCACGGGTATAAATAGAGAAAAAATAATCGATTATAATAATGACAACAATGGCGACAGCACTAACCTATAAAGTAGTAACAAGTACTATAGAAATAATTAAAAAAAAAATAACATTGTGAATTTTGTTTTTGTTTTATCTCCTTCTTTCATTATTACTACTTTCCTCCTACTGTGAATTTTTTCAATAAAACAGGATCCATAGTGTGTTAATTAAATTACAAAGTAATTTTTATATAGAATTCTAATTATTATTGCTATCTTTCTTAAAATTTTTTTTTAATTTGAAATTATAATAATTGAATTTAAAATTTGTACATAAACATGTCGTTTTGTTTAAATTCAAATTTGGTCTGACAGTTCAGAGAACTTTTAACAACCATGCCACACAATCTTCGAATTCATCCTTGTCCGGACATATTTTAATTCAGATTTTTTATTTTATTATATTTTATGACTTTACATGTAGCCCGTCTGTTATTTTTAATAAGGGGAAATGATTATGGTCTTCAATATATTTGTTTTTGTCTAAAATGATGAAATGTACCCACCCTGGTACAACACCAAGCCTATGATAATAATAATATTAATAAATTTTATAATAAAATTGTGTATTCATATGATTTTTGCTTTTTTGTACAAGTATGTATTAGAGTAAAAAAGTTTGTATTCGAACTTGCTCCTTTAAGATTGGGCTAATTTTGTACCAAATTGGAGCAGTGCACGATAGAAGCGTTGGTATTGGTTTTTGTAACATATTATTTTACCCGGTCAGCCATTAAGACCTTATTAGCACCAAGCAGTATTATTCTATAGCTTCTTAAAAATGCATTCATCCTAAAAGTATAATTTTGCATACTTTTAGGATGATTGTTTTTATTTTAATATTTTACATAACTACCTATTCGCTAGTTATTAAAAGCCAATATCACTTCACAATACAAAAGCCGGAGGATGAATACTAATACCTTAAATTAAAATTTTTTATTTATAATAATAAACTTACATATAAATGTACCAGATTGATCCGATTTTAAATGTTTTGTTATAAAGAAATACAAAATATTTAATTACGATTCAAATTTTTATTTAAAATATAAAATGGTCTCTTTATTTTTTGAAATTTCTAACTCTTCCAAAAAACCAAATTAATTCATGTTTATACCCGTATGACTATAGGTCAAAGGGTATAATAAATTTGCCATTTTGGTTCATGGGTTCGAGTAGCTGCAATACAACTTCTTCTTTTATATGAGCATTTCAATACACCTAATAAAGCTGGTATGTTTGAAATTTTGCCAAAAGTAATTAAGCGGATGATACAATGCTTATATTACGGTCATACGGGTATCCCAGAGTTGACACAGTCTACTCTACTACACTCTTCCTCGTTTTTTCATAATATTAAAATTTAACATTATTATATACTAAATGAATAATTACCTTCCTACTTATTGATTAGGCAGCACACTTTACTATAAAGCCCTAATGATAAATTACATTAAAAAAATGTCATATCTAATATTAACAAAGATGGATATTGTGTGAGAGTTACTTTATATTAATATCATCATATATAAAAATTTTCATTTAAATGTAGGTATATTATAAGTTCATATACGAGTACAATATGTCATTCATTCATTTTATGTGAAATGAAGTTGAGTTTATTTTTAAAAAATTTTCCAATTGAAATATTTTGTCTTTTTTCTTTCTTCTTGGAAAATTTTTAATTAAAAAATTTTCATTTGTGGTTTAAATTTTTTGACTTTGAAATTTTATCTGATGAGACCTTGAAAAATAATTAGAAATTTTTTTTTTTTTATTTGGTTTCTTCTGAAGACCTATCATTGTTAAATCAAAAATATAATTGATGTATTTTAGAAAATGGATACGGTTTATAAAGTTTTTTAATTAATTAATTAAATTTTTTTTTTCAGTATATCAAATAATTATTAAATAGTATTATGATGAAAATTCGTTATATTTAATAAGAGAATTTATTAAATTGATTTGGAGGTAATGAGGCCCTAAGAATCTTTTTAATAATATTTAATAATAATTTTGAAATAATAAAGCTGATATTGCAATATACAAGTTCTCTTGAACCATTCCATTCCTTGATTTAAAAGAAGTGGCATTATTATTAGAAAATTATTTAAATATTGAATTAACATCAGAAACACTTAAACAGTATGTTCTGTTTTCTAAAGCGGCTATGAACGTAAAGTCTGATCTATTAAAACATTATATTTGAATGAAAATAAACGTTCGAATCTAACGCTTTTTGTGCTCTGAAAATTTAATTTACTTGATCTATATTTAAAGCTTGAAGAAAATCTGGTTTTTAATAGCTGGGTACAATGTTAGGGTAATCCCTTTTCCAGAATATTTATTCGAGATTTTAAATTATCAGAGATATAAAAGTTTGTTTAAAAATCCATTATTTACCCTATTTCCGGGTGCTGGTGATCTGTTCCGCTAACGGGGGCATGAATGCTGGTGACCAAAGCTTCCACCGAAATTTAACGTAATGTGCTCCATATCAATTGGATTACTGTGGGGCTACTTTGTGTTTTTTTTTACTCCCTCCTTGACCTTGTTAGTATGGTTGAACTTACCAGAGTCTTGACTCCACTGATTTTTTCCGTTTAATATATTTTTTTAAGATAACATAAAATTTTTAAAACTTTGGATATAAGATAAAACTGCAAATTTGACCCTAATTCTATTGCTTTTGGTTATAAAGTCAAATTGACTCTATTTCGTTCGACTTTTTTTTACTCTCTTCTCGCACTTGCAGAAAAAAAAAGTACAATAAATTGATTTGAATTATAACATTAGATTAAAACAAAATGAATAATAATAAAAATAAATATTATAATAATATTACTGGTTATCTTTTATCCTTACATGATCCTTTCAATAAATAAAACTTTTTATGAAATTACTTCATTTAATCGATTCCTTTTTTATCATCGGAATTAACATAAAGGAAATATTTTTTAATTAATTGGGTATTAAATTTATAAAACTTTATTCCGACAAAAGAAAATGTTTTAGTTTTTTTATTGAAATTTTTTTTTTTATAAATATTATTTATGTTCTCAATAGTAGAATGTATCACAATTTAATCCCAAAAGTATCCAATAAGATATTGATGATTATGTCTAGACTCAATTTTTCTAGATAAAAATATTGTAATGAAACAAGGGTTAAGATAAACATTAAATAATATTTTATACTCTTAGTAAATATTATATATTAATAATTTAACTTGAAAATATTTTGATATTTTTAGAATGAGTTACAATACAGGATATTATTTTGGGTAATTTGTTTTCCTTTCACTGAAATTGAATTTTAGAGGAAAAAGTATTTTAAGTCAGTATAAATTTAAAGTTTCAGCAATAAATTCTGTACGCAATTGTTTTTTGAGTGCTCATAAGCTTGAAGTATTTGTTCAGAAAATGTGGATTCATAGCCTTGCAAAGATTCTGAAAGAAATTTAATTGCTTGCTTCTATTTTTATATGTGCAGCGCAGATCAAGAATCTGGAGTTCTTAATGCCCCGGAACAACTTGGCAATAAAATAGTAAACATTTCATTGACCTTCTTTATAATAAAAAATGCCACTTAATTTATGAATTAAGCTATTGAAATATTTCAGTTGCATACTTATAGGTAAATAAAATTTGCCTAAAAGTATGCAATTTTAAGATTCTTAGTTTTTATTAAATTAAAAGCCTTATCAATGTAAAATTTTTATACAATAAAACATTTTCTTGAATTTTCCAATATTTTCAATTTATTTTCATTAAATTTGGTTTTTTTCGTTTTTGTTATGAACGAAAACCCTTTATGTATAAGGGTTAGGGTTGGGTTGCATAACTGATATTCATTTTACTCTCGTGTTTTTGAGGAAAATTAGTTTTTCATGCCTGTAAAAAAAAATAAATGGGATAATTTATGAAAATAAGGTGAAAGGTTTTTTATAATTTTCTTATTTTAATTTTTTTTTTATCAGAATTAATATCAAAAACATTTGAATTTATTGTAAATCAATTTATGTTTTGTTTTTAAGGTTCGGTGTGTTCTTTTTTGTGGGTAGTAGGGGTTTTAATAAAAAAATTAATTATGAGTTTAATATAAAAAAAATAAAGAAAATTATAATAAAAGGAAATTGAAGATTGTAGAAGTATAATATGGTATTTAAGTGGATGAGTCTCTTAGGAATGAATGGTTTCTGTTCAATATCCACAATCTCATAATGATAGACCCAATTTTCTTTTAATGAATAAAATTAATGAATTGAATTTAAATTAGAACATAATTATTAGCCTTATTTTTATGAAATATTGTTATTAAGAACTTTTTAGACATTCCTTCCTATTATTTTAAAAATTTCAACTTCCTATAACTTCAACAAAGTTGAAAATTTTTTAATTTTTATACTTGTTTTCTTATAAAGGTTTGATTTTTAAAAACACAAATTTAAGTACTTGATATTATGCCCGAATTAGCTGGGAAGGATAATAAAAAATTAGGGTTTTATGACTAAGGATATGACAAATACAAAAACTCTGGCAGGATCAGCTATTAGCAGACTACATTGACCATGGTGATCTATATCAGGATGCCAGGCATTTAAAGTGAATTTATAAGGTCGAATTAAGCTTTAAATTTCAATAAAGGTATGGATTTGAACACTTTTTCCTTTAGATTGAAAATATGTGGGAAACTATAAATGAAATAAATATATTAATATTCAATTTAATAATTTAAGGTTGAATTATATTATTTCAAAACATAAGTGAAAAATTTTTCAATTACAAAATTTATTAGCAATCGATTTTATTAAGAACTTTAGTTTAATTTAATATAATATTGTATAATTTGTGTATTGTATAATTTTAACGTGTTCAACATTTTTTGAATTTTATTTTTTCTTTTATTAATAATTATATTGTAGATTTTCAATTTCTGGTATTATTCGTTATAAATGTAGGGGTGATTTTCTAATTTATACAACTATATAGAGTTTCTATTGTAGGTCGTAATAAAATAATTTAAAACATATTTTTTTCGAAATTAAACTACATAAATTGAAAAAGTTTTTGGAAACCGGAAGTTATTATAAAAATATTAAAAAAAAAAAAGAAATTAATTTTTCCTTAATTTATATAAAATTTATTTAATTAAAATAAAAAAAGTTATAAGATAAACTAAATGAATATTATTAAGTATACTAAAAATTTTATATAAAGTATTTAAAATGAGATGACTCGCAACATCTATGTTTAAGGATTACATGTGCCAACCATCGTTAAAAATCTTTCTAGCTAAGAATATAAACGGGTAAAATTGTGTTTTATAAAAGACTGCTAGTACACAATATGCTGCACCACATAAAAAGACGAATGGTGCGAAGTTGTACCACAATTACCAACAAAGACCCTTGGTAACCTTGATCTATAGCCATATTTAGAATTAAATGCATAATATCTAAAAAAAATCAATCAAAAATTTAACTGTATCATGTTAAATTCTATTCGAAAGCCATCGCCAAAGGATTAAAAACAATGTACCCCTTAAAGTATGCAATATTCAGAAATTTACAATTTTCATCTTGAAAAACATTATTAAAACAGCTTTTATCAACTCAATTAATATCTAATTAAAAACGAATTAATAATAAAAATAAAATAATTTAAAATAGCTCAGAGATACTAAAAATATTCTATCAAAATTAAAAGATTTTTTTTTAGCAGGCAGTCGCAGGAAATACCGTTAAAAAAATAGTAAAAATAAGTATGCTTCTGTTTTATAATATGTAGTCAACATTTTTTTGTTTAAATTTTTTTGGTTGATGATTTTATTTTATTCCTGCAAAAAAAACAAGTATTAAAACAGAATAAAGAAAATATGAAAAACAAACGGTTAAAACATTGTAACAAAACAAACAAAACGAAAAACTAACGGACAAAAATTCCTTTATCAGGATTCGGGAATGAAAGATAATATTTTTTTTTTTCTAGATGGTTTTCAACGATTTAATTCTTTTAACTTCTCTACGCTCTGTTTTCTTTCACTATCATTTAATTTTTTTTTTATTTTTTTATTTGTTTTTGTTGAAAGAAAAAGAAATATAACATATGGCACCTACTCATAAAAGAGAGCAGCAAACCATACCTACACGGAATTGTTCTGAAGTATTGTAAATATTGATATAAGATAAAAGGGCATTTACTGTATTATGTTGTGATATATAAAACGATGAAATTCTGTATACATACATACCATACATGTATGAGACGTATAATTCAATATATACACTTTGCAAAAGGGTTTCCAACTAACGATAAACTCAATTAATTAATATAATTGAAATGTGTAAAAGTGTTAATTTATTTATAATATATAGTTAAGTCCAATCACTTTCTTTCACAATAATAATTATTTTTTAATTGTTTTTTTTTTTTGCATTATGCTATTGCAACTTTCAGAAAGGATTCCTTTGCATATAAACATGTAAACAGGTATGTAAACTTGATAAAACTGAAGATGGTTGAAGAGAAATAGCTGAATAATAGGGCACAGTTCTATGATAGGTTGGAAACAAATATTATAAGTTCTTTCTTAAACGCTGGAAATTGTCCAATGATTAATTTCTATTAGAAAGGAAGATATTAAATAGCAGCATATGTTGCATATTCTAACAGTTCTCTCAATAAACTAGTTTACCATTTTACAAAATAATTCCATAATTTGAAAGTGGGTACTTTGGCTACTTTATGGGGGTCTTTCTGTTGTTACGCTGGATTTATTATAAGAAAAGCATTACGGTTACCAGTTTAATAAATCAAGGCCTGCCATTTACATCAAAATATCTATAAAAATGAGTTAAAGCTTTAATGTTTCGGCGTGTTGCGGTAGAGGCGTGAAATTTGCCTGCAGGGGATAGTCAGGGGGACGAGAAATGTTGGATTTTGTCGAGATGACTTAATGAAATTGGCGGTATTCCAAAAACGCGACTTCAACAAGTTTTGAAGTGATATTCCCTGTATTATAGATTAGTTAATATCTTTTAATGCGATAAGAGTTGAATGTACCTAAAAATATGGAACCCGGAAACTCAAACCCTTTTGTGTTATTTTCCATACCTACAACAATTTTCACGAATTCTGGCACTCTCTGGCATTTTCACTCTGGCACCCAAGTTTTAAGATATTAATAACTGAATTTTTATTGTTTGTTGGCATCTCCGTTTCACACTGCTTGCGGCTTCTGTTTTTACATTGGTCCATGTGTGGTTAAATTCATTTTGTAGAGACTGTGCGTCTTCAGGTATTATTTGAACACTCGCATCTACCACTCCCTTGGGGATTAGTAAGTTTTGTATTAATGGTTTAGTGTTCCTTGCTGGCCTTTAATTTTTTTATTCTCTTTGGTTAAATATGCGTGAACTAAACTTAAACTTGTTTTACCTAAGCTTAAGAGTTCCAAAAACAATTGAAAAGAGAGAACCTTTACTTGTTTATCTCAGATTTAAACTTAATTATCACACAAAATTGTAAGCCAACAAAAATTAATATTTAAAAATTTTGAGAAATTTAAACCTATGGCAATCCAGAAAATTTTATCCGATACTTTTTTTTAAGATTTTATATTTGTTTCTTTTTTCTTCCCAAAAGCTCTTTAATATTATTTTTATTACATTTTCATTTTATATCCATGTCCTATCAACAAAATAAAACAAAAGTTTGGTTTTTTTTTTTTGCCATCAATGGATATGATAAAAGTGAGGTTGGATTTTTATATTTAATGCACGTGCAGTTCATGAAATAAAAGAATAGGGTAGCCATAAGGAAAAGCATTATTTTTCAACATTTGGTTTAATTTTGTTATAAGTTTTTGTTTTTTTTTTTTTTTTTTTTTTTTATTCTTTTTGGCTCGTTTAATTCTTTGCTCTGCTCTTTTTTTTTTTTTTATATTATTACTTTACCCTTGAATACATATCCGTGTCTCATCCATCCATACATTATTATTTTCCTAAGATATATTAAAAAGTTGTTTTCTGTTTCCTTTTTTTTAAACGCACACATATGATCATGTATATGTATATTTTATGGTTCATAATCAAAACTTGTTATGAATTCTAAAATAATAAAATGAAAAAAATAACAAATTATGGAAAAAGAATTGAAATTATAAAAGAATAAATGAAAAGGAATATAAAGTCCTTAAAATCAACAACAACAACAGTAACAACACGAAAAAAATCAGGAAAGGTCGTAAATGTTATAGAAATCAATAAGCTGAAAAAAAATATAATACATATATATATATATACATACCCATATGAAAAGGTAATATATATATATATATATTATTTATAATAGATATACCTTTTGATCCTTTATTATCTCTTTTTAATATAAATTTGGGTTTTCATTCAAAATCAAATGTGTCTTCAAGGATTTTATTTTTTTTTTTTTGTTTTGCTTCTTTTTTTTTAATTTTCCATTTTTCCTCTAAGAAAATATTCCCGTTAGAATTCTTTAAGAAAATTATTTCGCAACATTTTTGACTTTAAAATTTTAGAAAATTACATACGAGTATGTGGTGTAAACGTTGTTCCACGTATTAGAATTTGATGAATGGATATTGTCTATGTATTCATAGTTTATGTGAGTGTATGTGAAATTAATTAAAATCAAGTGTAATTATTTTTTTTTCTAACATCTACCTGTGGTACAACAGGTTTATTAACTTATAAATTTAACCTTTAAAAAACGTAATATAACATGTGTCTTCAAAAAAGGAACCAACCGCTATTACAGGAAAAGCTTAATGTCAAAATTTCTCCTAAGAAAATGCTTCTTAATTATTTAATATCATTGTAACTCTGTTCGTAGTTTCTAACTATTCATAGAAGTGTCAGTCGAACTGTCAATGTATCAAAAACGATGATAATTTAACTTTTAAATAAACTTAAAATTTACAGTTAAGAATTTCTATTAAAAAAATTAAAATGGTAAAACGCAACTTGCGTCTGCTTGATTTATTCTTTAAACTTATCAATCCGAGATATTGACGTCAAAATTGTTAACTTAAATATGAATTTGGTTAGATATGTTTAACTATTTTTAGAAAATTTGAAATTTAATTGGAAAATTTATTTTAAAACTAAACCGTTTAGGCTGAACGTTGCCAGATACACACATACAATCATACATAAACGTTACTTTGATATTGTTAAGTCAGGTTTCTACGCACCAGAATAATTCGCTTTTGTAAGAAATTTGGATTCTTTTTAATGGTATAAAAACAATGCTAAATCTCATGCATGTATGCTGCCTGCGGTAAACACGTATAAAAAGACAATATAAATTAACTAAACTTCTATAACAATAGATAATTAATCTTTCAATCAAAAATTTTAAAACAGAAATATGTCAAAAAAAACTGTCAAATCCTTGTCTAATTTTTTTTTTTTCTGAGAAACAATGACAAATTACATGAAGATAAGATAAAGTTTTTATTTGGTTCTAAATTGGGAAATTTCATCCCATTGAAATTGTCTAGACTTGATTTTTACTTAAAATAATAAGTTAATAACCCATTTTATTATTATTTTAAAAGAGTATTTTTAATTATAAAATTTTAATTTAATCGATTTTTAAAAGGAGTTTATAAAATAATTTTTTCTTCTAAGCTTTTCTGAACCCATATATTTTATGCAAAAATTTGATTCATCATTTTTTTATTTTGAAATAATTATTTTAAAAATTTAAAAAAATTAAACTTTAATCATTTACTCGTACATTGATTTATTTGAAAATTTATTCATTTTAAGTTTTGCTACATTTTTTGTTATTGCTAAAACCAAGTAATCATCGGCTTACTTAATATAACGATTAAAAAAACAGAATTCTCGTCTAAATAGACTTGCTGAATGCCTTATACTCCTTAAAGGAGGGGAAAAGGAAATTTTTTATATAATACAAAATAATATTTGTGCATTTTAATTTTCTATTGTGAATATGATCAACTATTTTGACATTTGGAGAATTTTTAAATTAAATTTTATTTACTTGTTTGAATTAAATTAAAAAAGAAATATAAGAATATTATGACACCAGTTTATTGGTATTTGGATACTTACGACGACATAGAAGAAGAACCTACCAAGCAGATGACAATAACTAGAATTAATATTTGAGATCAATGAATCCTTTGGAAAAGTAAGTAAAGCTTTGTTTTTTCAAATGAAAGAGCTAGTTTTGTAGCTAATACCGCTGGTAATTTCGAAATTTTCCTTGATGAGTTCAATAAGCATACTTATTTCTCACCTGCTACTTTCTATTTTCGTCCTTAAAAAAATTAAATATATACTTAAAAGTCAGTTGAATATATTCACAATTATTTCAACTTAGTGGAAAAGTGGCAATTCACAATATCATTTCAAGAAATTGATTGATACATTTCAACTAACAAGTTGATCTATAACTATCATAATAGGGACCAAGATTCTAATATTTAAAATAATTTATAATTTTATTTGATTTTAAAATAAACTCAAGGAAAAATTTGGACGAGGACGAGAGTGTTAACTTTGGAAAGCCCGCACGAACATTATATGATCAACTGATAAAATCATGTTATCATGTGGTAGGGCAGAAGAATAGATTGAAGATCGAAAACACCAAAAGAAATCGACTCAGTTTTCGATTTTAATATTTTATATACACTTGAGACTATTTAAGTCTCGTACTTATTTACAGTGTCACAAACGTAATGGAAAATTTGGTATACACTTAGGTTAGCTACCTACGAACGAGTATAACAAAGAAAACTACCTACTTAATCATTTTTATTTAGTTTTCAAAATTTTCCTTAAAAACGTCTGTTTTATGAAATTTATGCATCCTAAATTCTTATATTATCGTAATGCATAAATTTGAAATTATAATAAAATTTATAATATAGGACAATTTTTATGTCCTTTTTAGAAGGACGAAGTTATTGTTTCCTGCTTAATCATTACAATATGTTATTTAAAATTTACTAATAACTATTCAAACATTATAAAACTTAGATAAATTTTCAAGGTCTATTTTAAAACCTTCGAAACTTTAAATAATTGATGCAGATCCACATGCAGATTTAAAAAAAATTAGTATATTTAAGAAATTCTGTATTAAACCTTGAGAGAATTGCATCTGAAACCTGCTGCATATTTCAAATTTTCAATATAAATAATCACAACTTTCGTAAGCATAAGATACTATGTTATAATAATTTAATATTTTTACTTCTCTTCTCTTCTAAAATTTGATATAAATTAAAGTTTTAATTTCTCTTTATGTTTTGTGTTGCAATCACCTTTGGAGTTTAAACAAACTGCTACTAAAATACCTATTCTTTTATATGCATCATAAATTTTGATGACATTCATTTTTTATTTCACTTTTGTAAATATAATAAAAATAAATCAAAGTAGGAAGTAAAACTTTTGTTTTTATAGGTAAACATTGGCTGTAGGAAAAAAGTCCCCAAAACAAAAATGGAGTATCGTTTTTGCCAGAAAATATAGTGGCCAATTATGGTTCTTTACTATTCCTATGGTACCATGTAATATAGTCAACCATTTGTTATTGGAGAGTCGGCTAAATAATCTGGAATCAACTAAATTATTTAGTGGGGGTTCGGAAGGGGCAGTCTCCATTATAATAAATACTACGGTGCGTATAGAAGGAACCCTAACTGTTTAATATTATCTGAAAAATTCGAAGTTTCCACGCAACCCTCTAAATTTAATTGTCATTATATTCTATAAAAATATTTTTGGAAACTTTTTTTCATATGCAAAAAGTCTCCAAGAAAACCAGTTTGAAATGTTCACAAAATAAGGAAAATAAATTTCCCACAAATTTTCCACAATTTCATACAAATTTTAAAGACTTGCTTTCATTTTAGCTTTTGAAGACAATTTTCTAGGGGCTTTTTTCCAAGCAACCGTAAACCAATTCTTTTTAGAAAGTTTTCTAAGGTTACCGTTATTGTTTAAGATATATTGTTAAAACAAGGTAATCTTTTAATATAAATCTTGAAAATATCGTAATTAGCTCCGGAAGGAAGCCGACCTATTTAAAGTTATAAAATCTTAATTCGAATATCTGGTTAAAATTTAAAGACGTCACAAGCTCGAAGCAAATAACTAAATTCTACATTTTTAATGTAGAAATCTCTTTCTGTGGTTTCTTATTTCCATTTCAAAAATAATTTACCAGAGCCATCTATTCATAGAATTGCATTGCGCTTTATCAAGCTTTATAGGCGTTTTGAATCAGACAGGCATTGTCTGAGGCTAATACACGAGCCCGTGAATACATTCACAATACCTACCCTAAAATCTCTAACATATTCTATGCCAAAACAGACAGAATATATTATAACTGACATTATAATAAAATGAACGCATTAAAATAATCTTGACCTGGAAAATTTGTGTTAATTTAACAATAAAAAAAATATTAATTTTATTTTCATTTTTATTTTTCTTCAACAATTTCTAATGGCAAAACTTGGAAACTGCATGCACAATAATTTTTGTAAATTTTATTTTTAATACCCTTTAAGTTTTGTCTGTGTAGGAATGCCCCAGAATATAAAAGTATATGTTTAAAAATTTAAACAAAACTGGATACAACCTACAAAACTTGAACCTAGAAGTTAAGAGGCAGTATTAACTGAAGTAAATATTCTTGTTTAAATTGAACGTTATACACAAATTTTTTAAAGGAATCTCTAAATTTTGTTAAATTTAATTTTGTACATTTTTATTTTATTATAGTTTTCAACAAACAAACAACGTGTTCGTTTTAATTTAGTGATCTCATGTGTATTACAAGAATATAGTGTTGCCGTTGAATAAAACTTTTTTTTTTGAACTAGAAATAAAACTTAATTTTTATGTTGGTGTTTAGAAATTTATTGAAAGTTGTGAGGTAGTTTTTTTTTCAATAATTCTAGCTGTGTAAAGGGCTACTGAATGGTTGAGAAACCGTTATTTCAATTGTCTTGCTCGATCAGTCAGAGTCTGATTAAGCTCTTCAAATAAACCAAAAAATTAAAAATTTCAAAATCAAGCATGTAAACATTTGGTTTAAAAATACAGTAACGAAATAGACAATAGCGTTATTCTAGTGGTTTTTTAATCTCACACAGTTAGTTTGGGAGGTTAGAAATCTACACAGTTCTTAAGGGTGGCTATTGACACGTTGCACTCGCAATGAACGGTGGCATTATTATGAAATGTTTTGTTTTTCCTCAAATGTTAAGAAGTTACCTAAAATCGACCTTATCTCAGTTGGTAAAATTTCAAGAAGATTCAAAGCCGCATTTGGTTACCTAGGAGATAAGTAGAGAAAAAGAGAAGAAGTGTATTTATTAATTTGTTTATAGATCAGAGGAGTTTATTTATTCAGAAAACTGAATAATTCAGTTAACTTTAGACTTTAAAACAGACATTTTATTAAACTAATAATTTTTTTTCATCTTGCACGGCAACTCTTACACATTTTCCTACCAAATACAAGAAAAATAAAACTATGATTTGTGAAAAAACATAGAAAATATTCATGTAATTCAAGTAATTTAACTATTTGAATATAGTACTTTAACAAAACATTGTTCCCTAAATACATTAAAATGACTGTTAGTACAAAAAATAGTAGATATAATAAAAGAAAAACATATCTACAGTTTCATGAAATAGAATTATTAGAGTTCAGTTAACAAATTATAAAATAGAATAGAAGAATTCAAGAAATAAAATACCTAAAAAAAAAATAAAAAAAATTTTATTTACAACCCCATATAGAATTAAGAAAAAACGAGGAAGATTATAGTTGCCCTTGTCAACTTTTAGATACCCGTGCATACCCACTAACCGTTATTTATTTTTTCTATGCTATTATAAATATTACAAAAAAAATATAAGAAAGTAAAATAGTTAAAAAAAAATTTAACTTATTAGGTATCCCATAATTTTTGATTAACTGATGCTATTATAAAAAAAAAAATAAATAGCCCACCCTAAAAGTTGGTCCGAGTGATGTCCAACTTTGCCAACTAACTTGTCCTATTACTTTATCTGCCCAGTTTTGATTTTAACCTCGTAGATTCATTAGATTCACAGTTATCGAATTGATTACTTTGTATGGCAGCTGCCCGAAAACGGGTCCGTAACATTTTGAAACTTCATATAAGTGCTCGATTCATTATATAACTAACAGTGTGTAATTTTTATTTTCGTAGTATAATCAGTTTCCAAGAAATTCATATTGGTGTAAAGAAGTTGTATAGCAGCCCCCCGAAAATGGGGCCGTAACATTTTGAAACTTCATATAAGTGCTCGATCCATTATATAACTAACAGTGTGTAATTTTCATCCTCGTAGTATAATCAGTTTCTAAGAAATTCATATTGGTGCAAAGAAGTTGTGTGGCAGCTCCCCAAAACCTTGATCTGGTCTTAAACAAAAAGAATCGGGAACCTCAAAAATGTCCAAAAAATGTTTTGTGTGATTTTCAAATTTTTCAATTCTATATCTTATAATTAATTTTTAATTCACCAATATATTAAACTTAAGCAAAATCAACTTCATATCATCATATTCATATAATAATCATCATATCCATAATCTATCAATCTATCAATATCAATAAGCCATTTACTTAAAAAAAATCTTTGTCTTCTTTTTTGCTTATCTTAAATAAACTACGTATCATTTAAATGAAATCATATGAAATTCTAACTCGAAATCGTTATCTACAAAAAAAATTAAAAACACAAAAAAAAAAATTCATATAATTTCATGTTAAATACAAGATGCATAGCAAAATTTCAAATTTTTGTATGAAAATGTTGGGGTTGAAAAAGTTAGTTGTTTGAGAGCTACCCGAAGTTTTAGTCCGATCTTAACCAAAAAAAATAGGGAACCTAGAAATTGATTGAAAAATATTTTGTGAAAATTTTAAAACTGTAGCTCTTTTAGTTTTTGAGTTATCGTGCTGACACACAGACGGACGGACGGACGGACAGACACACATAGCTAGATCGACTCATTTTTCGATTCTGAGTCGATACGTACCCTTGACACTATATCTAGCTCGTCTAGATCGATGCGTTACAAACGGAGGAGCAAATCTAATATACCCGATGTCATATATGTATGCACGGGTATAAACAGTAGTAAAAAATAAAATAACTAAAACTTAGTCAATCTGTTAAAAATTTTCTATTTTGTATAAATTACATTAAAAATGTCATGTTGTGTCCCTATTTTTATATATATACATTAAAGTTAGAGATTGTATATATAGACTTAGAGAGTTATACCATTCACTTTTAAAATACAGTATATTACAATTTGTACTAGTATCTTATAGGTATATTTTTTTCTATTGTTTAGTTCCTTCAAACTTAAATCACACATTTAAGTTTTCTTTCATATTAAGTATAGAGCTTTCAAACCTTAATTAATACCCTTAATGTCACTTAAATGCTTGAATAGTGGAGGGCACAGGTAAAACAGTAGATACTTTTTAAATTTCAATAAGCAAATCTATCTATTCTCAAATTAAATAACAATAAAGAACAAATGTTCGCAAATCCAAATTAATTTTCCGGCCCCTTCCTTCAAGTCAAACCTCTTCTTCGAATAATAAATAATGTCCAATATGCTTCAAACCTAGAATAGGATTTTAGGGATAAATTTTTTTTCTTTTTACCCATCTTAAATATAAAATGCGATGCATATAAATAAGAATTCCTTAATTTTCTAATAGCGGTCGAGTCCTTGTCGAAAATGTTGGCCGAATTTCTTATAAATAAAGTGTTAAGCTTCAAAACTTATTTCACTCATTACATTTTGCCTAATACTATCCTAACAAATTACTAGGGAACCACTATAATACCTATTTGACTACATAAAGCACCCAAAGGTCTTTTAAAATTGTACACAAGAACATGAAATATAGTTTATACTTCTAAATTCTTTTGTTTTAATATTTTGATTCAAAACCAAATAAAACCATAAATTTGACGACATAATTAACCTAGTGTAGGCTAAATTTATCAATTATTTAAAGTATTTTTATATAGGGAAATCCCCCTCATATACCACACATAACTTTTAAGTAGTAAAATAAAAATTAAAATATCATAATATTAGAATTTGTCTATTTTTGAAATTGTTAGATTTTTCTCTAAGATTTTTTTCTGTCTCTTTCTTGTATTTCGGTCTTTTTCATTTTTATTTTAGTTACAATTAGATTTATAATTCGAAACTTTTTATAAAATAATAAATAAAATTGAACTATGTGAGTATTTTCTTTTGTAAAATGCATATTATAAAAAAAAAATTTACAGATTTACAAATGTAAAATACCCCTCATCCTCATAAAAAAGAAATCGGAGAAAATTTGGACAAAATTTGAATGAAAAAAAGTCTAAATTAAGAAAAATATTTATTTCATTATATTTGATTCATTACATAACTGGAATTTTAGAATTTTATTTTTCTAAAACAAATTTATTTTTTTAAAATTGTATCTGAAGATAAAAAAATACACAAATTCCAGAATCTTAATTAATTTATATTTTTTTTTTATTTTTTTTCAAATCAGATAAAAAACCATCATTAGTAATGTATTTTTTAGATACACAGTTTTTTAGAAACAGTTGTCTTAGAGAATGAAAATTTGGTCTATCGAATCCTTTGAAAAATAAAGGGCTGACTAGTATATAATTTTAGAATATCACAAAAAGTCCAGACTTAATACGGCAACTTTTATCTGCTTTTCCGCTTGATTTGCATTAAATTTAAGTAATAAAACCAAATTAAAACAAAAATTTTTTAATTGAATAATATAACTCACAGAATAAAAATAATAAAATTTGAAACTCAAATGTAAAAATTTTACAAAGTATAACATATGGAACTGTATCTATATGTAATATCTAAATCGTTGTAATTGTAATAGAACATTGGACTGTATCAAGTTGTGAATGTGTGTGGGATCCGTTCAAATCAATTCTTATTTTAATATTATAAAATGTCAAACCCCTTTCTGTCCTTCTGTTCATGTAAGCACTAATTGGGGAGGAGCTTCCCTCAATTTTTATTTTCTATGGAAATTTGGAAACTTTTTGATCTGAAAACTGCACTTCCTGAGGCACAGGTTAGAAAGCAATAACTGTTGTTGCTTAAATATTGAAAAACTTATTTTAGTATTCTTCGCATTATTTATTGGCAAATAGCTTGAGTCCTGCTAAGGTTACATTGTACTTATTTTTTATACTCTTTAAAACATTTGATGATGTCCGTTAAAAGAGGAATATCTGATACATTAGCTTAGCTTTGATAAAAATTTGATGATATTTTATAAAATTTACTTATTGGTTAACTAAAGTTATATTCTCCTTTTAGTCCTTCTTTAATTATTTCCATTTCTTAGCAAAGGGCTAAAATGTAGACAAGGTACAAGAAGCAGATGGTAGTTTGTTTTTATCTATAGCAATTTAAGACTATCAAGGAAACGACTCAGGATATCAACTTCGTGTTGAACGGACGCGTCTCTCGTCGAGGACTTATATTAGACTAAGGACTACTAAGAAACCCATGATGCATGTAGAAATTGGAAAGGCTGTCACTCGAAAACAATTAATCGAGTTGATTAGGTTGAGTTGATAAATAAAAAGATAAAAAATTATTATTTTTTTATAAATTAATTTAATATTTAAAATAAAAAAAATTTTAATTTTTTTTCTTTAAAGAGTTTAGTAAATTAAATTTATATTCATATACATAATATTTATATTATGGAATTTCTTATTTTATATAAAAATCTCAACTTCCAGATTTTGTAATTTAGTTTAAGAAGCTTAAATAATTTTTTCAGTTTTAATTTATTTATAAAATATTAATTATTTTTTAAAAAATTCTAGAATTTTAAATTTTATAATTTAATTTTTTCCCAATAAAAATTGTTTTTTATTTTAAATAAATTCTTTATTTTTTTTTTTATAGTAATTAAATATTTTAATTATTGATAATTAAGAATTTAAATAAATATTTATTTATAATATTTTATTTGAATATAAATAAAACAATAATTTGAAAGGAAAATTAAATTTTAAAATTAATTTAATACAGAATATTCATATCTAATATTATGTTACAAATTGCATAATTTAATCTCTAAAACTTTGAGTTGTCACTGATCCCCAAGTCAAAAATGAACTAATTCCCAATATTTTTAAGATCTTAATTAATTTTCAACAAGCTCCAAGCTCCAAAAATTAACAAACCCCAAATAGAAATGAATTAGTGCCCAAAAATTCGAAAAATATTTTAATTTGAATTTATCCCCAAATCCAAAACGAACTAAGCGCCAAAAAAAATTTTATAAAATATTGAGAAATTAGTTTATTTTGTACTTTGGGGGGTGAAGCCTGTTACTTTTTAATGTGCTAATAGTAAAACTTATCAATAAGGTAATTCGTTCCATTTCACAATTAAGTTTTGATAGAATATTTAAATAATTTAAAGAATTAGGATATAAAACCTCTGGAAGAATCAATGCGTATGCTTCAGGTAAAATGATCTAGGCCTCATAGCATCAACAACTTATCACTAATGAAATAATCAAATTATCAAAAAAAACACAATATTTGACAACATATAAAAGAAAAACACGAACTTAACAAAAACCGATTACTTGATTAATCATAAGTGGTTGATGCAATAGGGCCCTGGTCACTTATAATTTTCAAGTGTTATTTTAATTTGAAGAAGTGTAATTTTATTTATGTAATGATATTTATATGTTCTTCGTTATTTATATTATATATTTTATTTTGTATTTTTTGATTACCGATTCTATAGAACCTTCATTTTCATATTATTTTATTGAAAACTTATATTAAAACTAATTAATTATCTTATGAACTTCATATTGAAACAGTATGACGTAGATTTTTACATCATAATGCGATTATAAAGGGTAGGTATTATTTAGTGGTAAAATTTGTATTTTATGGAAAATTTCATGAAAATTCTATAATTTTAGATTTGTTTTAATACATTTTTTGATACATGATATTATCAGATCAAATTGAATTTATTCAATATAAATTAAACTTATACCTTATTTTTATTAGGTTTCTATAAAATATTATTATTAATTAAAATCGAAACCAATTATAATTATATTCTTAGATTATTATTAAGAATATGTTATGGTTATTGATAAAATAACAATTGATTTTAATTTAGTTTATTCTTGCTCTCAAATCCAGGAAAATCAATAAATAGATACTATGATTGTTATTATTATTATGATTATCAGTATTATTATCCAATATTAATTTACTTATTAAATTTAATTTACATGATAATATCGTAATTCATCTGATATAATATCATAATACATTTTTTGGTAATAAAAATTCCAATTTATAAAATATTATTTATATTATAATTAATATTTATTAATTATTATAGATAATAATAATATATTTAAAAAAATATTTTTATTACTTATATGGTTTTTTGTTTAAACAGATAAGTTTATCAATAAAATTTTCCAGAATTTAATTACAAAAGAACTTCGAAAAGAAAGTTTAATTAAGTTGATTTTGCCACAAAATTATAGAAATTGCAGATGAATTTGGTCTTTTTAGCAGTCTTTTAGAATGGTACTTAATTTTACATTCAAATTGTGATTTATTAGTACTAGTTGTAAATTTCAAAAAATTTTATTATTAATGGGTTTTCTTTTTGGGAATATGAATGAGAACTATCAAAAGTGTCAAAAAATTTAATAATTTGGAGCTAAGTCAAAAATTAAAAGTTAAGTTGGTTTTAGAACATTTTGAAAAAATTTAAAACAAAAATGTACCTCAAGTTTCAATCTGTTCGTATTTGAAACTTGAGGAGAAATTTGTTTACAAAACTTTTATAATTTTTAAATTCTTAAATCTTACCTCCGACAGAGCTACAGCTCATTCCAACCAAGGTGCAAAAAAGCCCAATATTTGAAGTGCTAGAACAAAAATTCTGTAATGTATATTTGTATATTATACCAAACTGCATTTTCGCTATATTCTCGACCCCATTTTGTATTTTCCAGACAGTTTAAGTTAGGAAATTAAAATATTTCAAATCTAACCAATGGTTCTATCTAATAGGTTCAGCTAAAATCATTTGATTAATAGCTATTCATTTTATTCATTTAACTTATAACTCTTTTTTGCACTTAAAAATATTTAAGTGATTTTTACAATAACAAAATAAAAAACGCAAAAACTTTTGTAATTTTTTAGTTGTAATTTTTTTATTTAATTGATTTTGCCTAATAATTGTCCTAATAATTAGCCAATGCCAATTTAGTTGGAATAAAAAAAGTGTTATAGTTAAAATATTCTAACAAAAGCACAATATTTTAAACATTTTATTCTTTTTTTTAATTGCTTCCATTACTCATACTTTTTCATTTACAATAATAATATTCAAGCAATCCATTTATGGACAATTAAAAAAGTTTGAAATAAAATGATTGGAATAAAAAATTAAAATAATTTTATGTATTGCAAAATAGAAAAATACTATCTGGTTTTACCCACCGCTTAATAAGGGTGGCTTATGAAAGCTGCTACCAAAATAAATCGCAACAAAATTTTTTTCTGTTTGATTGATATTTAAAATTACAGGTTGCACACCTCTTAGCAGATGGACAATGATAAGGCGTGTGAAGAGTTTTGCCGAACGTGGGACAGCTGAAAGAAGGCCTTATTATCGGGATCCCTCAGTTAGAACGCATGAAACTATCGCTGCTGTAGCTGCTGCCATACAAGCCAATCCTAGAGTTACGACATCCTAAACTGAATTTTTATGTCTGGCGAGGCCTATTTTGACTTAAATGGCAATGTTAATAAAAAAAACTGTAGAATATGGAGTAATTCAAACCCACAGATACTCCATGAGATGGAATCGCATCAACTTCGTGTCAGAGTGTGGTGTGCAGTTAAAACAGTGTTACTGTTACGGTCACTGGAGACCGTTACTTTAAGATGTTGAGAGAGTTTTTCTATCCAAAACTACGCCGAAAGAGAATTCCTTTCAATTCTGTTTGTTTTCAACAAGATGGTGCAACTGCACACACAGCCGGACCAGTTATGACAGAATTGCAGAAAAAAATCCGCAATAAACTGAGTTACTAGTTATTTGAGTTTCTTAATGTAGCAATATTCATCAGCCACCCATAAGAAATGAAATAAGAGGTATTTTAAATGGATAAGAGGAAGGTATAAGGCATATTGTTTCCGACCAAAAATTGGAACCAGTGGTTTTTGAAAATTTCTCGTTAAACCCACTTTTACCTCCAATTGTAAGAATGACTCAGAAATCTCTAACGGAAGACTGTACCTACGCACTTTCCAGATTTAGAGAAGAAAAAATTCTAAATTATACGAGGCTATTTCTTGCATTTTTACACGATGACAAAAATAATCGCGTAATTGAGGGTAAAACAAGAACAAATTTACTTGTGTTAATACATAATGAAGGGTTACCATCTAATTACAAGGAATTATATGACCTTTATTTTAAGTATCACATTAAAATTGGCTTCACTTCTAAACAAGTAGAAGAAGATCTTAATGCTTTTCGTAGTCATTCCAATAGCAATTACTACAATCACTTGTATCAATCTCGTGAAAACTATAATAAGTTTTTTCGGCCGAGCAGCAAATAACAATTTAAATTCAAAAAATTCTTACGCTAATTCCAATTTAGTCACACTGTCTAACCATAGTATCAAAAATAAAAATAGCGTTAGTTCCTCTAATAAACTGAAATTATTCTACCACAATTGCAGTGGTATGAGGGGAAAGCTTAAGAAATTATATATCGATGCTAAGTCATGTGAATATAATATTATTGCTATCATTGAAACATGGTTAAACGATTCCTTTCTAAATGAAGAAATTTTGGACAGTACTTGGTCGATTTATAGAAAAGATCGGGACTATCTTGCTACTAATTGTTCCCGTGGTGGTGGTGTACAACTTGCAGTTAACAATACCTTATCTAGTGTGGCATTAATCACTAGGACTAACCACTCTTTTGATCACCAATTTATCAAAGTTAACTTAGGTAATAATTTTTTATACCTTGGTATTGTTTACTTTCCTCCTCATTCTGACAATTCCTCATATTCGGAATTTTTCGAGATATACCAGCATGTTATATCAAATATGAATGAGGATGATTCAATTATAATTTTAGGGGACTTTATCTTTATCTTTTATTGTTGACGAATCTGATAATTTGTTACTACCAATCAACTTTCAGGACGAAATAGATTTTGATCTCATTAATGTATTTTATGGTAATGATTTACAACAAATTATCAGCTTTCCGAATAATTATTACAAGTGGTTAGATCTTGCATTCACGAATGCATATGATAAAGTGGTGGTAAAGCTCGCTGATGATTCAGAAAACCTTTTTACAAACACTCCGCATCATAACGCAATCATCTTCGAATTTTCCACTGCTATACCTCTTTTTACCAAATCTTACAATAATATTTTTGTATATGACTTTCTTAATGCTGATTATCAAAGCATTAATAATGCTTTATCAGTCATCAGTTGGGACGACCTGTTAACCGAACAGGATATTGATTTGATTATCTCTCAATTCTATGCAAAGCTATTTGAGATAATTAACTCCTTTGTTCCTAAAATTCGCAAAAAGGACAAGACAACCGAACCTTGGCTGAACAGTGAACTTAGGACATTGCGTAACCAACGCAATAAACTATACAAAATAATTAAAAATTCAAAAGAACCTAATAATGACTTATTAAACAAGTACAAGGATCTTGCTTTTGAATTTAAACAAAAATCTAATTTGGCTTACGATAGATATCTCGCTAACATAGGCAACAAATTAATTTCAGATCCTAAAAAGTTTTTTGACTTCGTTAACACAAAACGTAAAACTTACGGCTATCCAAGCTTAATGTCAATAGACAATACGTCTTCTAACTGTCCTAAAACGATCTGCAATTTCTTTGCTAAATCTTTTCAAAAAGTTTATCGTCCAAACGAGTCTCCAATTAATTTCGATTTCTCTCACTTAATTAATAACTCAAATCCTATTATTACGGATTTATACCTTTCCGAAGTTGAAATATTTGAAGCAATTACAAAACTTGATACCAAAAAAGGTATAGGACCTGACCTGATTCCACCTACTTTTTTATTCAACTGTGTCAGTTATCTCACTTATCCGCTTCATTTTATCTTTAATAAATCTCTTTCATCAGGTATTTTTCCTCTTTTCTGGAAATCCTCTTATCTAACCCCTATCTACAAAAAGGGTGATAAATCATACGTCGAAAATTACCGCGGTATAGCTATTCTATCAACTATTCCAAAGTTGTTTGAAAAAATTATTGTAGACAAAATTACACCCATCATAAATACAAAACTAAACGAACAACAACATGGATTCAGAAAAGGTCGTTCCACAACAACAAACCTTTTAGTTTACACTTCTGAAATCCTTAATGAAATGGAAAATGGGCACCAAGTTGATGCTATTTACACGGACTTCAGCAAAGCATTCGATCGTGTTGATCACAAAATTCTACTAAACAAACTTGCAGCCTTAGGAGTTTCCGGCCCTTTTCTTTATTGGATATTCTCCTATATTACAAATAGGACGCAAAATATCAAATTTCAAGGATTTTTCTCGGACTCAATCAATGTTACATCAGGAGTACCGCAAGGTAGCCACTTGGGTCCACTCTTGTTTAATATATTCATTTCCGATCTTTCTAGTAAACTTTCCGGTGTGTCACATGTTGCATTTGCTGATGATCTCAAGATTTATCATGTAATTAAAAAGAGTTCCGATGTTGAACTACTTCAGACAAATCTCAATAGTCTGCAAGAATGGTGCTTCTCTAATAAGTTAGAACTAAACATTGAAAAATGCAAGGTTATAAGTTTTACACGTAAGAGATCTACCATTACTTTCGGTTATAAAATAAATAATGTAAACCTTGAAAGAGTTAAAAATATTACCGACTTAGGAATCCTGTTGGATGATAAACTGAACTTCCATCTTCATTATGAGTTTACAATTTCTAGGGCAAACAAAATGCTCGGGTTCATAAAAAGAAGAGCTAAAGAATTCAGCAACATCGCTGTAACTAAAGCTCTTTATTCTTCTTTAGTACGATCTATTCTTGAATATGGTAACATTGTGTGGGATCCCGCATTTCAAATACATTCTGATAGAATAGAATCCGTGCAAAAGCAATTTCTTTTATTTGCTTTGAGAAATCAATATAATCCTAGAGATTATTCAATACTGCCTAGCTATCTCGTAAGACTTAAATCATTAAATATCTTAACTTTATCCTCACGCAGGCAAATTTTTTCTTCCTGCTTTACTTTTGACGTCTTAAGAAAAAACATTGACGTTCAGTTTTTAGCAGATAAATTTAAAATAAATAATGGGGGCAGAAATACGAGAAGCGCTAAATAATATTTAGTTGAAAATACTCATAGAACTGAATATGGCAAAAATGAACCAATAAACAGATGTTGCATTACATTCAATAAACACAGTCATCTTTTTTCAACACAAATTTCTAGATACACTTTTAAACGTAAATTAAAATTAAAATTTCTTAATGACCTACCACAATAATTTTAACCTTCAATATTATACTCATATTACACTTCAAGTTCACATAATTTTATAATTCTATAATTTAGTTATTTTTGTTTTTTTTTTTTACTTTACAAATTGCATTTTAACTGTGTTTTCGCTATGTATGCATTTTTTTACAATCTACAAAAAAAAAAAAAAAATAAATAAACTTTTGATTTTTATGTATTTTAATTTATGTTTTGTAATCAAATTTCATGTTAATTTTAAGTTTTAGCTATAAGAATTTTTTTTGTAAAAACCTTGTTTTGGTTCAAAATAAAATAAATAAATAAATTTGCATTACTCCGTTGCACAAAAACCCAAAAACTCCTTTTTCGTGAGATGTTCGTCTTCGGGTATGTTTGCCTGTCTGCAATTATTGCAACTAGTACAGTCGAGTTAACTTATATAAAACTGCATTTTAATCACATATAATTTTCTTAAATGCAATTTTTTTCCTATACGCGAATCACGATTTGCATTTATGCAATATCAACTAAATCTAGATATAAAACTCTTTATTATAACATAAAAATTGATTTAAATTTGAAAGAAAATATAAATTTTCTTCAAATGAAAATGAATATAAACATTTTCTTTATATTTTAATATTTATACAAATTAAGAGCAAAGAAAACATTGTAAGCTTTGAATAAAAATATTAATTGAATTTTCTTGGAAATTTTGTAATTTAATTCACATGCATATATGATTTTTACAAAAGAATTAATAAATCTAATCGAAAGAGGAACATTTTTTCAAAAGAATTAAATTAATTACAATCAATTGAATTCCGTATGTAATTGGGAAAAAACTCCCTAGAATTGAAAAAGGGGAATATTCATTTAAAACAAGATAAAATACAAGTATATGCACTTTCAATGATTATTTATTAAAATTATTAAAACTTTTTGATTTTGTTTTATTTAATTAAAAAATGCATATTTTTTAATTGAACTTTTCCAAATCGCAGTTCTTATAACTTTTGTTTGAAAATCAAAATATTTTCAGGTCACAGAACTTTTGTTAGAACAAAAATTATAGAATATTTTATAGAACAATTTCATATTATGCAATTAAATTGGTTTTTCTTTTGTAAAACTAATTAAAAGAAAATAATCAAAATAAATCTTTTCATCAAATATAATATTGTAAAAATTGAATTAGGTTAATAACTGAATTCGTATTAAGGGCAAATTGATTTTCTGAATCTGAAATATGATTAAAGCAAGTAATGATAAAAATCAAGGGTTTTTTAAAATCCCATTTCCTCAACTTAGAATGTTCTGATATTCTGAATGAATGATAAATGCGGTATCTATATAATGTGTATTAAGCGAATTCACAGTTTTACAGCGCTTACAGTTCTTAAAAGGCAAGCTGTAATACTATATGTATGTATTAATGACCCAAGACAATAATTTTAACCTTCAATATATTATATTACACTTCAAGTTCACATTATTTTATAATTTTATAATTTAGTTATTTTTTTTAAATTTATAAATTGCAATTTAACTGTAATTTAACTTTTTTCTATGTATGCATTTTCCATAATCTACAAACAAATAAATAAACTTTTGATTTTAATGTATTTAAAATTTTTGCTTTGTAATTAAATTTCATGTTTAATTTCATTCATTGAATGTTTAAGAATTTTTTGTAAAAACCTTGTTTTGGTTCAAATAAAATAAATAAATATTGAATTACTCATATTTATTTCCAAGTGCTCGTTAAGGTTCTTAACTGTCAGCGTCTGGAAAATATAAGCCATGAACCATTCTTGCATAACGGTAAATTAAAATACCGTTTGGCATCCCAATAAATTTGTTTTACACATATTTATAAAGCTTTTAAAAGCAGCTGCTGTCGTTTTACATTTGTTGATTGAAAATAAACCTACCATATTATTAAAATTTAAATAAAGGGCTTTTTTAAACTTCAAATTACTCATTTTTTGTTTGCAATTGCAACACGTTACTTGTTAGAATTTTATTGCATTATTTTAATCTGGATATAAAATGGTTTTGTAAAAACAGTTGGACGGGCTAAGGGACAAATATAACTTTTATAGGCACATCGTTATACACTTTTTCCACCATATTTATAATTGATATTCTGGAAAAAGTGGTAACTGTGACTTTGGAACCAACTATCACGAGAGTTATAGAGTCGGTTTCTAGAACTATTATATTTTTAAGATAGTTTTGAATTTGTTTTTTGGGTCAAAAATGGTGGGACTTAGATTTGCACAGTCTACTTAACATTGTCACAGCAGTTGCTGAGGAGAACTATGTTCTTACTAATATAAAATAAAAAATAAACAAAACAAAAGTAAGATCAACAAATAAGATAAATCTGTATCTAATATATGGTAGGATGTTGACATTATACACTTTAAAAAAAACCCATTGTTTCAATTGACATTTTGATCAATTCATAATGTCAATTATAATGTCATAATGTCAATATTGACATTTTGACGTCTTTTGAAACACGCAATATATCTAATAACTTTAAGTGCGCATAATGTCAAATAAGCATTAATACGTTGACATTAGCGACCGTCTCCCCACTAATACCTAATTACGAATACATGCATGTATTTGAAACCACAAAGGAAACTTAATTAATAAATAAAATTATTTTAAAAAAATTAAATATTTAAAAAATGTTTAACATAACAATATTTAATCATCAATTATTTAGGCAAATAATTTTGCCTTTAAGCGTATATTAATTAATACAATTTATTTCATTTATTTTACAATTAAAGAAAATTAAATAATTAATATGGTTTTCATGCTATATTTTAATATATATATATATACAATATATATTAAATAAAAAAAATAATTTAATTTAAATTATTGAAAATTGCTGTAGGTCAAATAAAATGTTATTTACACTTTTAAAATTGAATTTTCTTAAAATTTTATGAATATTGCATCCCCCATTTCAAACAAGGCGACCATTATTAAATTTTATGTTATATCCATGTGATAAGTAAAAGAACTTAAAAAAATTCAAAATATTTTGACTACAATAAGGAAATTTATTTGTATCAAATAATTCCAATCAATTGAGTAGTCCGTTATAAATCTATAAAAATATTCAAAATTCAATTTAATATTAGAATGTCCTTTCAATTTAATTTTAATTCAATTCATTTCACAAATTACTAGCTTATTCTTTTTGTCAAACAAAATCATTAGTTTTTATCTCTCCTTTGTCTGTCACCATTTTAATTTTGTAAAAAATTTTCAATTTATTCCGAAAATAAAATAAATTTAGATGACAGTTATACATACCCCCACTACAATTTGTCGCAGATTTTAAAAAAATAAAGCAAACAGAATAGAATAATCTTGAGTCATATTTAAAGTTTCTATCTTTAGTATTTTTGATAATAACTTGTTTAGATTTTAGGAGGTGCGTGGAAGGTACATTAACTACAACTCCAATTTATTACAAAACTCAAGGACACAATGAAAATAGTAAGGAACATTCTTGGACCAAATATGAAGATATTATTTTTATTTATCTTGAGGACATGCTTTAAGGTATTTGTAGTTGGTATGGGTGGTATCAACCACTTCAATTGTTTGGTTTTAATTTGATCAAAAGCTTCCAGAATCCTACAGTATAAATTTCATCAAGATTTATTTATAGAGTAAAAAATTGTGTCAAATTTGACAGCATAAGATGTTCATCCTTACATTGTCGAACTATCTAGACGGGGCAATACAAATAACCCATAGAATTTTCCTGATCCGCTAGTATCTTCTATTCGAATACCAATAATTCTTTCATGTCCTTATCCCCGAAAAAAAAATTCTAGATTTTGTTATTTCAGATTTTCTCTTTTTCAAATAAATAACATGCACCTTCAAAAAGTTTAATTTCTCCATATTTTAAACTAATTTAATTTAAAATTTTCGAATTAATCAAATTTGAATGTGTAATTAAATGTGTTCCATGCGCCAATAAGTGTTTGATGAAATAGGAATATTTTTAAATTTCATTCCAACAGGACATAAGACATTTTGTTTTAAAAGCAGGTCTTATTTAAATTTTCCTTTGGTTGTTCGTCAAAAAATTCAGGATAAGATAAAAATTTTAAAAAATGTAAAAAAAAAATTCAACTGAAAGAAATTAATTTTTATTTAAAACGAGGAATAGTGTAGTAGAGTAGACTGTTTCAACTCTGGGATACCCGCATGACCGTAACATATACATTATATCATCAGGTTAATTACTTTTGGCAGAATTTGAAACATTCAGCTTTATTAGGTGTAGAGTAATGCTCATATAAAAGAAGGAGTTGTATGGCAGGTATTCGAACCCTTTGTAGTAGACCAACCAAATTTTGCAGTAAGTTTAACCGTTATACTAAACTATTATTGGCAAAATTTCAGACACGCAGTTTCCATAGGTATAGACTAATGCTAATATAAAATTAGAAGTTGTATGGCAGGTACTCGAACCCGTGGACCAAAATGACTGGATTTAAAAAGCGATTCCGGTTTTTACATAAAAACGAATTTGTGAAAATTTCATAATCCTAGCTCTTTTATTTTTTGAGTTATCGTGATGACGGACGGACGGACATACAAAGCTAAATCGATTTATTTTTCGATTCTGATCCGATCCATACACTTGAGCCTATATCTACCCCCCCTTCTCTGCGTCACAAACGTAATGGCAAATTTATTATACCCTTTGACTTTATAGCCATACGGGTATAAAAAACAACAACAACAACAAAAGCACAACATTTTTTTTGTGACTGCTCGTGATTTTAATTCGTCCTTTATATAAAGAGTCAAACTCAATTTAATAAAGGATGTTTATAATAACTGTAATTTTTCAATTGAATCATGTTATACTGGTAATTTTTGTCTTAATTTTTTTTCTCCTGTTTTTCACCTCTCACTCATATCACTTCACATCCATTGCCCTTCTCACTCACTGAACCTCTCACTCCAATCAATCTCACTCATTCATTTATACTTCTTCCTACACAATGTAGCCATATTGAAAATTTATTTCTTTTATACATTTAAATAATGAAATATTTTTGATTTTTCCCATTATACTCATTGTCTATGGTATTTACCGTTACAAAGACAACAGTTATTTTTAATAGGCGGAAAATTTAATTTTATTTTTCTTCTTTATTCCTTGTTGTATTAAAAAATAAAATTGTGCGTATATATTTGTATTTTGTATGTATACGTTTTAAGGAGTGACTGAATCAATTTTAAAATCTACATATGCACGCAAAATTTAAAAAATTGTCTTTTTTTTTTTTTTTTTTTTTATTAAAAAAATTGAATTTGGAAGATAATAATAATAAAAAGATGTGATCATACTGTTAAATGGAGCGGATTAAATGGAAAATATAGTCCTTAAAAATAAAAACAAAAGAACAAAAAAAAAACAAGATAAATAAAGCGGCAGTTAAGTAAAATAGAAAAATAATAAAGATTCATTTTTTTACTTGACTTTTGGAAATATTTTGTAAGAAAAACCACTGCAAAAATAGGAAAATTTTATTAAAAGGTGAGTAAATCTTGTAATAGAAGATTAAAGTTGCCTTTGACAGCTGTTAGATACTCGTGTGGACCCACTTTTGTGTTTTAAAATAAAATAAACCAACAACTTGATAATGACATTTATTCGACTACCTAGTGTTATTAGTTCTAATGATGTGTAACAAGGGTTTATAAATTTGTATAGAAGCTGCCTTTTCCGCGCCGAATTAGTTTGAAACTTCAGTAGGGGATGCCCTGTTATATAATAATTAATGTGTATAATTGTTATCCTCCTACTGTTATTTACTTCGAAGATATTCATATTGGTTCAACAAAATTGTATGAAAGTTATCCAAAGCCTTGGCCCAATTTTAACCAAAACCACCTACATATATTCTAAGAATCGCTTTGTAGAGTTTTCAAAACTCTAGTGTTTCTATTTTTTTTATTTTTTTATGTGCTTACTACTCAAATATTAGGCTTATAAGCTTGTCTACGTCATAGGTACATGTTGGAACAGGAGGTCCAATTATATTCGTGTTATTAGAATTGATCTTTATTAATTCCATATGTAATTTAAAAATGAGATAGCACTAAGGCTTTAAAAAATGTAGAAATGTCTTAGATTTACAATATATATACAATTCTATTTTTTATATATATTAATCGGCTCATTAGGTCACAAAATTGCCCATCGCGGCTCAATCATGGCTTTATAAATGTAAATAATAATTTGAGTGGCAAAAGAAGTAAATAATAATTTGAGTGGCAAGTTGAAATAATTTTGGTTTCTTATTTATATGATATTCTTTGTCTGTGAGTTATATCATTCAATTAAATATTATTTGTTTGTATTATTTATATTAATGTATATATTTTATTAAATTTACATAATTATTAATTTGTGGTTGCGCCATTAAATCGAATGTAATGACGAATATGATAGCTAAGTCGAGTTCAAAAATTTGGTTTCGCATAACGGTAATGGCAGCACTGTATATTGTTTTATATATTTAAAAATCAGATGACGTTTGGTGTTTAGATTAGGATTCAGTTACACTTGATACAATTACAGCCAATTTTATTTTAATTTTAGTCTTTCTCAAACTTTGCAGGGCTGTAGTTTCATAATGAAGGCTACGAATGAATGAAGTTGTGTCTTGAAATGAATTTTATATATATTTTTTGGAACATAAAATTCAATTTCTTAAATTTCAATTTATATCAAATAGTGAACCAATTTTGTAAATATTTGGAGGTGGTTCTAACAAACGGATGGACGGACTGATAAATGGACAGATAGACAGGATGACACGATATAAGCACTGAATGAATAATGTGTAAAATACATCTCAATAAAACTTCATATAAAAATAGACTCCAACTAATCTAAATGTTAAACTATTTTTAGTTGAAAGGAAAGTTTAAATGTTGAATGCAGGAACCTTTATAATTTTATTTCTATTTTTGAAAATATTTTTTATTGACTTTTAAAGTTTTACATCCATTTTATTTAATTTTTTTTTTTTAACTTTTAATTTTTATTAAACTTATTCAGATATAATTGAAAAATTTTCTACATTTTACAGTTTGTTCTATTAAAACTATTTTTATATACTAATTTTGATAAGTTTATTAATTTTAAACAAAATAAGTAGGTATATTTAATAATCAACATCAGAAATAGGTATTTCATTTACGAGAAGAATTATTTTTATAATTTCCTGAGTACCTATCCATAGTTATATTTTAATAAGAAAATTATGTAAAATCAGCTCTCATTTGTACAAGAGACTTGATATAGTCCATGAGCAATGTTTGGTCCTGTTAAGGTAAGTAGACGGACACAAATATCCAGCTTACACAACTGAAAAAAATTATATACTTATCATTTTTATAATCTACTAGCTAATACCCGGTGCGCGTTGCTGCGCCTCTCAATGGAGGTTTAATCGAAGTTGATGTTACTGCAAAAAGTTAACACAAAAATTACACATGGTGTAAATGTTAACTTTAAAATGTATGAAAGAAGCTTAGAGCTGACACAATTAACCGTTTTGGAATTCGTTAACCCATGTCGGCCCGACGGTTTGTCAAAAAATATTTTAGAACCAAATTTTGTCCAATTTTGCGAAGTACTACTTTGGCTAAAAAGAAAGCCTCAAAAAAATGTTTGTTGAGTTCCGTTGACCCATTGCGGTCCATTAGCTTTTTATAGGTTTTTTCATTACTTTACTCTCAAATAGAAACGTTTCGTCCGAGATATGACTTGATACTATTAAAAGTTTTGCAATTTGTTATCCCATGTCGGCCCAACGGTTTGTCAAAAAATATTTTAGAACCAAATTTTTTCCAATTTTGCGAAGTACTGCTTTGACTAAAGATTTTAAAATTTAAATTTACACCGTGTTTAATTTTTGTGTTAACTTTTTGCAGTAACATCAACTTCAATTAAACCTCCATTGAGAGGCGCTGCAACAAGCACCGGGTATAAGCTAGTATTACATAGAGTATTTTTGCAATAGTGTATGCTTTATTTTAAGAATCACCAAAGAATTTTAATCCTTATTGCAATAATTTAACGATAACTTATTTTTAATCTTAACTATTATACCAGGACCCATTTTATACTTTGAATGTTACCACAAACATTTTTATTTTATTAAGTGTTAAAATGGTTAAATTAAAACCAAACTTTGCATATAAAAAAAAAAAACAAAACTCAACTTGGAGAGTAAAAAAAATTTCTTGGACAAAAACCACATCCTGCTGTTTTTCTGTTAGTATTGGGTACCCAATGCAATCAAATAAATAAATTTTATTAAGGATTTACTGAAATTTTAATACGATATTATTATGCCAGTGTAATAAAGTACCAACCCAATATAAAATAAAATAAAAATTTAAAAAAATTGTTTCTTTTCATTCTATCCTACCACAATATAGTAGTTAGTAGTGGAGTAAAAGAGTAAATCAGAAATATTTATGTACCTTAACATATTTAAACTGTAGATTTTGTTAGCCACTGAACAATTAAAAATAAAGTTGGTATAAATAAAATGCAGTAATTGTATTTATAATTTTTTTTAACTTTCACCACGACACTTTAAAATATTTAAGTTGAGGAGGGGTTTCAATGAAATATTAGAAAATGATAAATTATTAGAAAAACTCTATCAAATATGTCAGTATGCGTTTCTTAACTTTTTTTTCCTTCTTACTCCACAAGGAAGTTTAAGGCTTCCATTTTAAGTTCCTAGTCTTCTCTCTTTGATTATGTTTAAGAACACATAGTATCTAATTATTTCTTAAAGGCACAATGTCTTCATGTCATTCTAGGTCTACTTAATGCTATATAGCCTCGTTGTGGATTCCTGCATAGTGATATTCTAGTTATGGCCCTTTCGTCTATTCTCAATGTCTGTCGGATCCGCTTCCACCTTATTCTGGTTTTATACTTTACAAGGCATTCATCATTAATCATTCATCGTTAAATCCCAAAGATCCTTGTGGCATTAGGCATTCATCGTTAAATTCCAAAGATCCTTCTGGCTGATTCTATTCGGCACCAAAATTCTGCCATATGATTTTCAAGTGTTTATTTAGACCGCTTGCTGCAAAGTTTTCAGCTTTGATTGTATTTCGACTTGGCTGTGTGATAAAAGGCTGATTTCTTCTGCACAAACAAAAGACAGAGGATTGCTATCATCTGACCAATTAATTCAATTCCAGGAGTTACTAATGTTAGACAAGATAAATACTATAAATACAAGGTAAAGTTGATGAAGTAAATCATAAATGATGTAATGGGTATGAGTCGTGGAACATGTAATAATTAAAAGGTTCACCATATAACCATTTAAGCCATTATACTGCATAAAAAAATTGGCTCCTTATTACATTATTTCAGATTCTGAGAGTAGGCCTTCCAGATGCCTTTAAGATTTCTTACCCAAGCCCAAGATATTTCAAGAAAAAAAGCTAAACCGATGCTATTTAAACTAGAAAATTTTTGTAATTAGTATTGCTTCGTTATTGATAAAACGTATATTTTCTAATACGACCTTCAAATACAACTCCAGAAAAAATTAGAGATGAGGGAAAATTTGTTAGAATAGAAGAAATTTTGTTAGAATTTAAAAAACAAATGATGATTTTCTTATAATTTAACCTTAAGTTAAATTTTATATTGATTTTATAATATTATGCACAACAAAAAATGTCTTTTAAAGCAGGAATTCAATTATAAATTTTTCTATAAACTATTTTAATAACAAAAGAATGTATAATATAGACGGCAGAAGAATATGCTGCATATCCTGTAAACATACAGTGACGCAAAAAAATTTGGTTTTTCCTAATAAGGTCCTTATTAAAATAAATATTGTCGAATATCTAAACTTCAGCTTCAACACAGATTCAGTCAGTCCGGGGCTCTTTATGATCTACTTCTTTCACCTATATTTGCATAATCGTGATCTTTTAATCTGGGTTTGCTTTTTAAAAATATTTTAAAACCTAGTTGCAATTAATATTTATATAGAGTCTTAATACCTAATCTATAAAGTTTTTAATAATATAATTTTGTAATACTAGCTTCCTTTTCTTATCAGATTATCATATATCCTTTAACATTTGAAACATATTTTTCCCTTATTTTTTTAATTGGTTAGTAGTTAGATACACAACTTTTGGGCACCACTGTACTTAATACATTAATGTTAAGAAATTTTTGAGTTCAGGAAATTTTCTTTTCCAATACTTTTTATCAATATTTTCTAAGGATCCTTTTGACATTTTTATATGAATACAACACCAAGCAAAAAGGAAAAAAGGATTCAAAAATCATAATTTTAATATACTACTTTAAAATATGCGATTATTGAAGGTTTAATAATGGATTTTAGATTATAATATATAATAATAGTATATTATGTATATACATATATATATTTATATAAATATATATTATAATAAAGTGTCTTTCATATAATACTAAGGTTTTTACTTATGCATAAAAATGAATATTCAACAAAATATAGTCAATATCAAGGACTCACAAGGATCCTGTAAACTTAATATATTTTATTAATTTATACTAAAATATGATAGTAATGATAATGAGAATGAAAGAGAAAATTTTAAAATGTTGTGGTTCTTTTTTTAGTATTGGAATTTTAATATGAAATTGTGGCATTTAATTACAATATGTACTTTAGATATTAGTTTTACTTATATTATTATTATTTAATATAGAAGTACACATATTCTAACTTTACATCCATTAAATAAAATATTTAAATTGTGTGGTATAGAAAAAATGTTTATGTATTAAAGGAATTATTTATTTAGATTTTGTTAATAAATAGAAATGCTGAAGTGATTATGATGTATTTTAAAGTTATTAGAAGGTAATTGGCATGAATTATAAGTAAATTTTTAAAATGCTCACCTGAAAGTATGCAATATTTGGAAATCATTTTATAAAGAAGGAAAAACTTAATTTAAGGACTTTCTTTCTGAAAACAAAATTGTTTTGTTCGAAAAAGAGAACTCGTATCTGTATTTAGCATCCACTCCTTAGTTTTTCAAGTGTTTGCCTGAAAGTATGCAATATTTGAAAATCAGTGATCCGATAAGATGAGATGAAAAATATTATATCTGAGAACTTTAGTGGCTGTGCTTTTAAGGAATTAAAAAGATGAAGGGGCCTATACCACCACTGTTTCTTATTACTTTGAAAAAAAATAGTGTAAACGTAATTTATATTAAAATTTAAACAAAATAAATATTGTTATGAGGAAATTAAAAATTATGTACTAAGTATCTATTTGCAAAAACAAAGGAATGTCTCGATTTATTAGGTATGAAGAACAAAGTAAAGAATTAAGCATTCAATAAAATATATTATTTTTATTATTATTAAGTAATAACTCAAAAGTACAAAAGGCTGTTCGATATTTAAACTGTCAATAATTTTACCTAGTTTCAAATAGATCAAAAATCATATGACCTCGATTATTACTATTTCAACATTTAATACAACACAAAATTTATTAATATAATATCAAATTAACTCTTTCAAACTATTTTACACTAGATATCTTCATTGACTTTTAAACCAAAAATGGACAAAAACTTGATGATTAAAATAATGACAATAAAGTAAAACAACAAAAATTAACTAAAGGATCATCCTATGATAATCCTTTACTGTTATGTTTTTCTTTCTTTACAACAAAATATTTAAAAAGTATACCAAACTTTTACATTTTATAGATTACTATTTTATTTTTTTTTGTTTTAAAAGTCGTCCCAAATTTTACTAGGATAATGAATTTTCCCGAAACATACATTTGGTTTTTTTTTTTTTTCTGGTATAACATGATAAGGGTAATTGTGTAATGCAACAAAAAAAAATAACAGTAAATAAAACAATTTTTGCAGTATATAATATAACAAATATACATATAAATATATGTACGTATTTATATACTCAATTCTCAATTAAAGAAAAGGATTTACGCAAAAATACAAGCGTCCCATCAAGAGAGCTTTTAAATTTATTTTTATATTTTTTTTGTTATAAGTGATTCATTTCAAATGGGAATAAAATGTAAAAAAAATTAAGTTAAAATAAAGTACGCCAAACAAATTGCCTGTAATGTAAAAATTGATTTGTTATCTAAGAACAAGATATAACTATACTAAATGAGCTTTTTCAAAATTTATAATCCATTTTCCTTTAGTTTTTTTCGAGAATTTTACTGATTACATAAAAATTTCGGAAATACTTAAAGAAATTCGGAATGCCAAAAATGTTTCGGAATTAATGCTAAATTGTTGTAGTCTTGCTTCACTTATAATTTTTAAAAAGCGTATTGATTTATTTTCTAAAAGATGATATAAAATATTAAAGAAATCGTTGCGTTTTATAAATAGGAAACAACAGCTATTTTTAGGTATTTCTTTTCCGAAAAAAAAGATTTTATTATCCGAATCCAATTTTATGCAAAAGAAAAACTTTTGAATCAAGAAAGTGGTTGCATTCAAAATAAAGCTATTATTTACTAAAAATCCGGAGTTGTATTACGATAGGAAAATATTATTTATTTATTCATAATGAATTTCGGAGAGTTTTAAAAAAAAATTCGGAATAACGAAAATATTTCGGAATTTGATTTATTTAATATCCTTTTTTTTTGTCGCATGATTCCAACACTTTAACTTTTCAAACAAAGCTATTTTTCAGTCAAAAAACTAACGGAGCAAGGGATCTTAACCCTTATTTGTATTATTAAAGTTTTTCATAACTATTATTCAAGTCTTAAAAATATATAGTGGCCTTTAAAATAAGAGTACAAATTATTTTGAATCAAAAGATTGTAGGAAATATTTAATGGAGTTAGTGTTTTAATGAATTGATTTCATTAGACCTCTGATCCAGCACTGAAGTATCCTACGCCTGCGTTCGTTTTAAGTTCTTAAGTATTTTGTTTTTGAATTGGGTCAATGTATCGTCCACATAAATGAGTAATTTGAAAAAAAATTTTCCCTCCCCCCTCCACTGCCATACATCGTGTAGACCCACATTAATATATATAACTTAAACCCTTCTAATGAACCGCTAAACCATTTTAAAATATTTTTTAATTTTTAGATTTCTATACATACAACTTTTTTTTAAGGAAGAAAAAAGTTATTTTGCCAAATTCTGCAAAATACATCGCAATTTTATTTTATTTTTTAGTTTTTTTTTCGCGGTTTTTATTTTTTTTATATAAATTTTGTTTTTTTAGTTTTTTTTTTTTTTATTTTAAAGGATTTTCACCATTTTCACCACAGTTAAATTGTCTAGATTTATTATCCCTTTTACGAAAATTTATTATAAAAAAAAAGAAAAAACAAGAAAAAATAATAAAATATAAGACTTTGAATGAAAATGTTAAGATAAATGTTTAAGTTATTAATTCTTATTTTATGTTTTTGTTCTTATTTTTTTATTTTTTTATTTATGTACGCTATTTATAAAATTATTTTGTATTCTTAAATTTAGGGACTATATTTGGTTGAATTACTTTATATAAAGCGGAAATATTTCTGTGGAAAAAAAATGAAATTTTAATATAAAATTTCATTATAATTTTATGAAATTACAATGGAATATGTGTTAAATTTATATTAAAGAAAATTTCGTATATAATTAATTATATTATTAATTAAATTAAATTTGAGAAAAATATTAAATTATGAATTTAATAAAATTATCATTATAAATATTCTTTAAGGGTAATGGCGTAGTGTTCAGTGGTTGAGCTGAGAAAAACTATTTGTATATTTAAATATAGAATAATAAGTACAAAGTTTTCCTGAAATACACAATTTAATAATTTTATTTTATTTGAAGCTACGAAATAAATACGAATGTTCAAAATAATAAATATAAAAAATTATATATATATTTGTTTAGGATGAGGTGTAAAAAACTCATTAAATTTAAAGTGTGTTGTTAGATGTGTTCAATTATAAAAAATAAAATATTAATGTTTTGTTGAATGTGTTTATTTATTTTAGAAAATAAAATGTCCAAAATTATCATAAGCAGGCCAAAAAATATTTTATTAATCTAATATATAAAGAAGAAAATTTGTTTGTTTGTTTGTTTGTTTGTTTGTTTGTTTGTTTGTCCAGGATTCACGTGAAAACCACTGGTCCGATTGACACCAAATTTTAGAGGAATAATTTTGAGAGTCCGGGGGGTGACATAGGCTATGTCGCATTATTATAAGTCAGCAGGTTCCGGCTCCAGAGCCGTTTTAAGCTTTTTCGTTTTTTTGATGTCGAGTCGAAACGGTTTGATCGATTCACTTGAAATTTTGCATGAATGTTCTTCTTATTACACGGAATTAATGGTATAAAACTGGTTGGAATAAATTAACCCCTTTCGGCCCGGCGGGCTTCCAAAAAATTTTGTGTTTCCGATTTGTGTCCAATTTTACAGGGTGGTTTTGCAGTCAAAAAGAAAGGCTGGCACAAAGTTTTGTTGGGTTCGGTTAACCCGTTTGGGCACGAGGGCCCAATGAAGCTTTTTCAATGTTTTTGATGTCGAGTCAAAGTGGTTTGACCGATTGACTTGAAATTTTGCACAAATGTTCCTCTTAGCAACCGCAATTAGTTGTATAAATTTGGTTGGAATAATTTAACCCATTTCGACGTGGCGGGCTTCCAAAAAATTTTGTATTTCCGATTTGTGTCCAATTTTACAAGGTGGTTTCGCAGTCGACAATAGAGTCTGGCACAAATTTTTGTTGAGTTCGGTTAACCCGTTTAGGCATGAGGGTGCAAAGAAGCTTTTTCAATGTTTTTGATTTCGAGTCAAAACCGTTTGACAAATTGACTTGAAATTTTGCACAAATGTTCCTCTTAGCAACCGCAATTAGTTGTATAAATTTGGTTGGAATAATTATACCCATTTCGGCCTGGCGGACTTTCAAAAAATTTTGTGTTTTCGATTTGTGTCCAATTTTACAGGTTGATTTTGCAGTCTAAAGAGAGGCTGCAAAAAGTTTTAGTTAATTCGATTAACCCGTTTTCCACGACGACGCCATGAAGTTTTCTATAAATTTTATTTTCTTATACGATTAAAAGTATTTTATTGAAAATTTTGTACCAACATTTTAATTAAAACCTACATGGTTAATTTAGTTTTGACCTGTTTGTGCGTTTTGAACAAAGATTCAATGAAATTTTCAGTTTTCTTCAAATGAAATCTAAAAATCAAAAAATTCAATTTCTTATATATAATGCTTAAAAACATAGTATTTTAAAACAGTTTTTTTCCAAAAAATAAGCCTACATTTCTCTCATCAAATCATAAAAAAACGAGGAAGAGTGTATTACAACTTTCAGGTGAGTACTAAACAAAATATAAGTTGAAAAGCAAATTTTTAAATCTTTTCTAAACCATCGACTATATTTTATTCAAACGTTGGCAATTCAAGATAACTACTATTGACATAGTATAATGACATGATGGCAAACTTAGTATCCCCATTTGACCAATAGTCATTTTAATTCAGTTAACATTATTCGCCGGGAACCTAACATCCTCAACTCTATCGTCAAGGAGCACCAAATTCTCAAGAAGCACCATGTATAGAAAAATTAGAGATAATCGTTCAAACTGTTTTTTAAAGTTTTTGTTTCGCAATCGGTTAAAAGAACTCGACAAAACATTTTTTTAAGCATTCCCCTAATTCAAAGAAGTTGTACCTACTTTCAGAAATTGGACGTAATTTACTTACAAATTTTTTTTTGAACAATCGTCGGGTCGACAGGGGTTAACAACTTCCAAGTCTGTTAGTAAATTGAACTTCATTTTCAAAGAAGAACAAATATACAAAATTTGAAGTTAATCGGTTAAATCATTTCTAATATATATAACAAAGCAACCAAAAAACCTATAAAAAGCTGTTGGGCCACGATGGGTTAACGGAACTCCACAAATATTTTTTTGTGGCTTCATTTATAAGCAAAGTAGTATTTCAAAAAATTGGCTGAAGCTTGCGTTTTTACAATTTGCAAGCTTCCGGGCAACGCCGGGTAAATCTGCTAGTTTTTAATAAAAAAACAAAAAATAAACAAAAAAATTATTTTAAATGTTCATGAATTAGTTCATTTACGTTATTAAAACTCACAGAACATTTTCTTAAATAGAAAAACATTTAGATAATAAAAATTAAGACTATGCTTCACAGGAAAATTTCTGTAGTAAGTCTTCATATTTTCAGTGCAAATCTGAAGTAATGGCGAAAGCCTAATGTACGCTTTTTTACATTGCTGGCTTTGCTGAAATAAACCAAGCAATGTAATCAAAGCAATTTCAAAGTTCCCTCTTTCCTCTCTCATCTCTCTGTCTTTCCATCTTCCTTCATCAATCTTTCCCTCATAATTCCTTTTAATTATTTTTTCTATTTAAAAAAGGTTAAAAATGGAAAAAAAATGGTGTAGAGGTAGAGTGATACCTAAGCTCTATGCGATATATTTTTTTTCAACTAAATTAGGTATAATAAAAAATATTCAAAATAAAATTTATAACACATTACGTACATACGTACTAATAAATAGGTACATTAATAAGCATGTTGAGTAGGCGAATTATAGAATTGTTTCACAAACAATTATTTCGATTTGAGTCTAAACAAAGGTTGTGAAACAATAAACCTATGTAAAGCAACCTTTTTTAAAAATATGTATACAAAAAATTAATAGATAGAGAAATAGATCATTATTGAAACAAAATAAGCCTTTAAAAAAAATAAAAATTAAAAATCTTTTATTAACAAACAAATTTATCGAGTTTGATTTTAAAAATTAGAAATTTAAGCGAGAACGCACTTAAATAAAAAAATATATTAATTGAAATTAAAAAAAAATTTCACCAAGAAGGGATTTAAACTAACAACCCCAACATTTTATCCAATTCAAAAAAAAAACAAAACGTAGATTATTATAACTTATTCATCTTTAAGTTTTTAACATACAACAAGAAATTATATGAGTCATTTTTTTTTTTTGTGTATCTATTACTAGAATCGAAGCATAATCTGCATAATACAAATTGTAACGTTTGCGTTTTTATTTAAGAATATGTTATTAATAAAAAATATATGTATATGTAGTTAAAATGAAATTAGAAATAGTTTTTAATTAGAAAAAGTTTTCTTTTAATTGACCTTCCGTCATTCTGTGACGGGCCAACAGTTAATTATAAAATAACGAAATAAACTCTAGAGAATTTCAAATATTTTAAAAGTTCACTTAATGGAATATGATCATTCATAATGAGTTAATCTAGATTTTCTAATTTTTCAATTCTTAAGGTTCCGGAAAGCAAAAGTTCACCTAATTCTTTTTCAACGCGATAAATGCGTTCCGTAACAATTCGCGTAAAGAAATCGCGTAAAAATTCTTATTGTATTTTTGATAAATTTTTTTATATTTTTACGTTTTGCTAAATCAATTTTTTTTTTATTTTGGATTTTCAATTCGCTTAAAATTGAATTTAAGCATATTTTGTAAATCGCTTTTTTTAAATTCGCGCATATAGACATTTTTTTATTTATTTATTTATTTGCTTGAAGTTCCCTACCACATTTAATGTGATAAGCAATTAGGTTAGCCTTTTCTTTTAAAATTTGACTCGACTAGGATTTAAACCTGATGCTATTCGAAATTCAATTTGTAGAACCTAAACATAACGCCATCGCTCGAGCTTTTAACTTTATATAATACTATAATAAATTTTTTTGGAAATATTTTATTAATACCAATAATTTGAAACAATGGTAGGTGAATCGAATTAAATATCACATTTCAATTTTTAATTTTACTTTTATTGGAATTTTAACCCGAGTCCTTCAAATGAAAGAAGTAGAGGACTCTCACCACTAGGATTTTTCGATACTTCTTTATTAGTTCTTTTCCATAAAAGATGTCTAAAATTGTTTTCTATTTGGCTGTTATTTTTGAAAATATGCATTACAATGGCAGTTGACACTAAGACAGGAAGCCCCTATATAAAACGAAAACTGAAATAATTTTTTATTTCGAACTCATATTTCATTTGGATTTATTTCGCAGCTCCTTTTAATTTTCCTTGAAAATAATTATAAAGTTTAGTTTATGTTTTCAAAGTTTGAGTTCATGATTTATACTAAGCCAAAGTTATTTTTGAATCTACATTCGGGAACCAAAGTTATTTTTCAAACTACATACTAAAGTTATAACCGTTTTGAATAGAATTTCACTGCATTTAGGAATGTATAGCCTTTTATAAATAAATCTTAATTAATTAAATTCCAAATAAATTTAAATATAACTAATATATGTATAGTTTACTTAAATTAACTTAATTTTAATCTAATCTGTTTAATTTTGTTTAAAGCATGGGTTTTTATAATGCAGAAACCTACTAAAATACCAGATAATACCTGATCAGATATAATCAATTTAACTTTAACTAATCATTTAAGTAATTTAATGTAAATATTTTCTTAAGTATTAAATTTTATACCAAAACTAACAAATTTGTAATTATATACCTAAAGATATAATTAAACTTTAATATATTAAATATTTTAATACTCTAAATAATGCTTTAATACCTACATTTTAAAATATCAAATATTTACTCTAAGGAATACATGAAATTTTTAAGTAAAATATATTTGTACTTATAAAGTTTAAGTAAATTTGTACTTTATTTATAAATATAAATATTTTAAAGCAATTAATTTAAAGAGAGTATTTTTTACAGTTGATTAGTCCGAAAAATTTATTTTTGTTTAATTATTAACATAATATAGAATTCTCTTCCAAATATTGCATAATAAGAAAATGGTGAAGGGTCATAAATCCCAGGATCATAATTCCCTTAGTAAATAACTCCTTAGGAGACTTCTAACCCTTAAAATTTTGACTTAGAGTGGTGGTTCATAACTCCCTTAGATAGTTCTCAGCTGATAGGTTATTAGTAACATTAAAATAAATATTAATTTAAATTTTAGAACATCAGTGACGGATACGAATATATACAGACCCTTCTTCAACCATGTCCCTATTATTATAACTTATTATTAATTTAAACCTTAATCGAATATACCTTAAGGAATAATTTGTTTTTAGAGTGAAGTCGTACTTGAGAAAAATATCTAGTACAGACAATACGCTTCTAGGGATAAGCAATTTTCTATTTTGGCTGTTCCATAGTCTACGTGAGAATTACAAAGTAAATAGTGGGAAAAAAGTTTTAAAATGATTGAAAAATTCCTTTAAATTACGTATGAAACCTCCTGCGCCACTTAAATTCCATAATTTCAATCTAAGATTCTTATTTGCCATCTTACTTGTATCTGCCGTTTCCACCTGGCGACTAATTTATTTAAGCCAATTGTAAATAATTGAAAATAAAAATATTTTAAAATAATTAAAAAATTCCATCAAATTATGAATGAAAAATAGTGCGCCACTTAAACTTAAAATTATATTCCGATTTGCTAGATACAGCGCTTAATAATGCATTTAAATGTTATAGATTTATTTAAATGTTACAAGATATTTTTCATATTAAATATTATAGTCTAATATTCATAATTTGAAAATTATTATTAAATTTAATAAAAAAAAATATTTTTTTCAATATATATACTTTTATTAAAGTAGTACTAGCCCCCTAAAATGTAGAAAATTAAAAATTGAAGGAAGATCTTGGGAATTTGATACTGTTTATACCCGTGCATACATATATGACATCGGGTATATTAAAATTGCTCCTCCGTTTGTAACGCATCGATCTAGACGAGCTAGATATGGTGTCAAAGGTACGTATCGGATCAGTATCGGAAAGTAAATCGATCTAGCTATGTGTGTCTGTACGTCCGTCCTTCCGTGTTTCAGCACGATAACTCAAAAACTAAAAGGGCTAGAGTCTTGAAATTCACACAAAGTTATTTTTAGACAATTTCTAGGTTCCCTGTTGTTTATGGTTAAAATCGGACCGAGGCTTAGGGGAGCTGACATACAACTTTGTTGCACGCACGGTTAGTTCTATAATGAATCGAGCACTTATATGAAGTTTCAAAATGTTGCGGCCCCATTTTTGGGCAGCTGCCATACAAAGTTTTCAATAACTGTGAATGTAATGAAGCTACGAGGTTAGAATTAAAATTGGCCAGGTAAAGTAATAAGGCAAGTTACTTGGCAAAGTTGGACATCACTCGGACCAACTTTGAGGGTGGGCCAATTTTTTTTTATGGTTTTTGTTTTTTTTGTTTGAGCAAAAATTATGGGATAATAAATTCAAATTTTTGTTTTTTTTTTATGGTTTTTCTTTTTTTGTTTTTTTTTATTGTTTTTTTTATGATTTAAAATGGAAATAAATAACGGTTTATTTTATTGTATACATCATAGTGGATACGCACGGGTATCTAAAAGTCGACAAAAGCAACTATAATCTTCCTCGTTTTTTGAATATCCAAAACCACCGTCCTGATTAAAAATTTCTAAAAGCTGTTCACCTCTCCTCGATCATTACTATCATTTTCCCCACATTTCATAATTATGTAAATCGGCCCAGTAGTTTTCTCTGTAACGCGTCCCTTAAAACTATTTAGGTTTATTTATATAATGAGAAATAGCAATTCAGTTCTAATGATTGTGAAAGGCACCACAATTGAACTAAGACTTTTTGAAAATCCATGCACTTTCAAGATTTAAATTGAAAATTTAAAAAAGAAATTATAAAACTCCTAATGAATTCCACAAATTTTTTTTATTATGATAAGACAAAAAAGTTTTAATTCAAGGACACCATTATTCATAACTTAAATTGACCAAGAAAAATTTATTGGTCATATAAAAACTTTTTTCTTAATAAAAAAGGTCTCCATAAACCATTATCTAGTGGGTGGATAATGGATTCATGGCTTGTGCAAAGTTCAAAATCTTTTTTTTTTAAATAAATTCACAAAACTTTTTAATGCAAAGTTTTGTAGACTTAATACAATATATAAAATTTTATAATAGTTTCACATTGACGTTATCAAGTTATAGACTAGGATTATTGGTTTATTCTGGAAAATTTTTGCGTAATGGTTTTTACATTTTCTATGCAAAATTGAGGTGTAATTAATGTGCAGAAAAGATATATTATTTTACTAATATTATTTAGAAGATTTTAATTATCAAAAGTTTAGTTTGTTCTAGTATAATTTTTACTTTAGATAAAAAGTTTTAAATTAGTGTTTAATGAAAATTAATTGAGTAAAATATTTTATTTTAATTGGACTACAAAAAATATTTAAAATTTAAACTATTTTTAATAAAAAAAGTGAAAGTTAAGAAACTTTAAGATAAGTGATGAGATTATTAGAAAATAAAAGTCTAATGGATACGAAATTTTAATTTCGTAAAAATTTTAAATGTTTTTAGAAAAAATTTCCAATAACTTTAAACAACAAAATTAAGTTGTAGAAATGGGGCCTCGGTGAGCTAGTGCTTAGTACACGAATATTTGATATAAACAAAATAAATAATATTTACTTATAAGTTGATAAAAAGTATTGAAAGTGGGTGCACAAGGCCTACGTGTTAAATGGCACATGCTATCCTCCAAACAACAACAACAAGAAGTCATTCGAGTCTAGAAGTCATTCGAAACTTGGCTCTACATCGAATTTAACTTGGAAAAAATTAGCTTTGGAGGAAAATAAAATTACAATTATAAAATTTCTATTAAACTGATTTTATTTTGTTCATTCCGAACATAAGGTCAATGGGCCACTGGCAATTCGCACTTACATATTTCAGAAGTATATAGTTTTATTTCGAATCTGAGCTTAAGAAAACATTATTATTCGAAAATAGATTTTGGAACCCCGCATCTTGGGAATTAGAAGTCGGACCGACATGTTTTAGAAATGCTATCATGAAATTTCCCACCATTTTCATTTTTAGACTCATCTTTATTTTATTTTATTTTTTGTTTTGGAACTGTAACTGAAGTATCGAGGAATAGGTTTTTTAAATCACAGCGCTTCGACTTTTTTTTCCCATAAAAATAAGATTATTTTTTAGATATTACTCATTTAGTCTGATACCAGTTTTATGAAGGCAAATCAAATGCGGCTTCTCGATTTTTTTTCGAAATACAACAAGTACTATTTGATAGAGTTATAGTGCTAGTATCAACCATCAAGAGCAAAGTAGAAAGAATTAATATCTGTGTTTCGACAAATTAAATAAAATTTCTTTTGAAACTAGGACAAATCCTAATTCAAAATATACAAAATAAGGAAGTGAGATTTTAAAGATGCCCAATAAAAATTTAAATTAATTGCACTTCAGCTTTTGTTGTTGTCAAATAACCTAAATTTTAATATTGGAATCTAATAACTTCCTTGCCATTTAATGATGAACATAGTTTTACTTTTTGGTACTTAAATTTAAAGTTTCTATCAAACAGTACCTTTTTCTCTAGTAATATTATGAGCTCAATTTATCTAGGTTATTATGCATCAAAAACCTTGAATTTACAATAAAAAATTGAACCAATATTGAATGCAATTAAAGTTAAATCGTGCATAAATAGTACGGAAAAAAAATTAGATTTTAAAAAAATTTTTAATAACTTGTTATTTTAATATTATAAGTTTCGATAGGTCCATATATTCATAAGTTGAAAATGATACCATATTGTTTGTCTATATAATATTTATATTATTTTGTCAATAATCGCTCGAAATGGTCCACATTCAGATTCAAGATACTGTTTCCAGAATCTAAATTCCAAATATTAAATAAGGACAAAAAAAAAAAAAACGGATTCCAATTTTCTTTTTTTTTAAAGAATTTTTATGCATCAAAAATGTACAATTCTAATTTTCCGCTGCACTAATTTATAATGGACCTGCTGTCCTTCTTCATATTTTGATCTGAAACCCGATTATAAAAGAAAAAAAATATAAAAAAAAAAAATAAAAAAAAAAATAAACAAATTAAAATCAAAAATTTATGCAGAATGCACTAAATACACTCTTATAAAGTCACATAATAACTAGAATTTTTTATAAAATATATCTAAGCAAGTACTGTAACTATATCAAGTATTCTAGTTTGTTATAAGAATTCAAACGTGATCAAATCAAATTCACATAGTAATGTTTTAAAATGGGTTTAAAAACCATATCAAATATCTCAGCTGGAAAATTTCATTTTTAATTTTTTTTTTAATTTTTTTGTTTAATTTTTTTTTTAGTTTGTTGAAATTTTTTTTACTTTTACTATTGAAAAATAACTCTGATACTCATATGGTATTATATTTTTTATGATTACTTTTATTACTAATTCAATATTTTTTATGCATTAGACTCAATTTTTTTTTAAGATTTGGTTTCTTGAAATGGTTTTATTCTAAATTTTTCTAATTTTTTAGCTTAATGCAATTTTTTACATATTTTATTCAAAAACATGTAATCAATATTACAATTACAAATATATTGATTACTTTAAAACAAAAGTTAAGCTCAATAATAATGAAATGAAAAATAGTGTACTGATTACTTGTATTAAGTACAAAATATATTGATACATAATAATTAAATTTTTAATTACTTTTACTAAAAAAATATTTGAATAACTTTACAATTACTGAGTACTTTTAAAGTATTCAAAAACAAAATCTGCTTACAATTTTAACTTGTAATTGCTGTTTTAATTCAGTTCACAACTTTTACTAAATCTTTGTTACAAATTTTTAAGTAATCATTTTTAAGAGAAAAGTTTTTCAAAAATGTGCTCTACTGTAATTTAAAGAATTATTTTTGAAATAGAACAATATCTTTTAGGAAGAAGATAAAGATTACGTCATGAATACAAATTTTTTTTGGTAGAATGATATTTTATGAATGAAGTGCAGATTTTCATTCAAGCATAAAAGTACTTTTTAATTTTTATATTTTAAGATAAAAATCTAAAATTCGTATTATGAATTTGATATTTTGTTTTGAATGTTATTTTTGAACAACTACTTATTCTGATTACTTATTCAAATTACTAAGGAATTTTAAATTTTTAAATATTTTCAACAGTATTAATAACAATTTTAAATACGAGTATATCAATATTTAAGATGCCTATTTAGAAATTGTTTTTAAATCAGTAGTTATCCAACTGTAATTACAATATAAGTACTTGGTCTTTGTACCCAAAAGACTCGAATCGGACAATTTATCTAAAGCTATTAATTAGCTCTTAAGTTTAATTACTAAATATGGTCATTGGTCCTGAATTGGTTCCGGTTATTGCTCTTTCTGAACTTCCTCTGCTTGATTACTTTTTGTAATCAATATCAACTAACATATTATAATAATATATTACACCAAATTTTTATTATCAGTTTTAAAATTTTTTTTTTATTCTGAATGAATTCATTCTTTCGAGTTCCTTTTGTTCTTTTTTTTTATTTTATTTTCCGGAGGAGTCTTTTTCTATTTCTTTTGTTAACTTAAGTTTTATATCCAGTTCGTTATGATGAGATTCCTGCTGGCAATCACATCTTAGGGTCATCTTTTACACTTTTAGAATTTTGATAAGTCCAAGCAAGTACAAAAAAAACTTTACATTTCTCTTACAAAAAAAAACATACATAAAAGTGAGTAAAAGAGATAGGTATAGAAATAGAAAAGAAAGCATGAAGAAGAATAAAAAACCACAAATCATTAAAAAAAATATTTTTGGCTCAAAATTTTTGAATGCAATAACTGTAAAAGTATGTAACTGATTGTTTTTAATAGGGCAAAATCTTAACAGAAAACGTAATTATTGTTCTTTATCATACGAATGTAACTAAAATATATATCTAAAGATATTTTTTGGGGTGTATGCAGAAATACGTGGTTTTCAGTATATAAGTACTTTAGATCGTAGTACAGTATTCATAAAGTACAATGAAAAATCATAAATTTTAATGATGCTTGCAGCTATCTACTATGTAGGTCTTTTAATTTTTTTAAAGGTCTGTTTTTTTTTTTTTTACTTTGTTGGCATATCAAAAACGTGTTATCTTTAAACAAGTACTCGAGTATTTTTTTTACTTTTTTATGTTGAATAACCATATTTTGCAAAAAAAAAAAAAATGAAGAGTATAAAAAACAGTTACTTTTTTTTAGGTCTTTTATAATTTATTGCAGTCACTATTCCCACGCACATATTCTATATACACTCCAGTTGCAGAATGGTATCAGTGAATAGAAGCAGCAGCAGTAGTAATAGCAATTACAGTTTAACAACAGGAGTTATTCTATTGTTGTATAAAATAAAAGTAATATTAATCTAATTTAAAAGAAAAAAAATTTATAGCTAAGATTGTGAATAATCGCTGTAAGAAATGAAAAGCGTGCTAAAGAGAGAAAAAAAAAGAAAATGAAATACGAGTTCAAAAATTATTGTATGTATACGAGGGTTGTCTGAAAAGTCAGTGGTAAATCCAAGAGATGGCGTTGATATTGGCAAAACGATACTCGTTTCTACATCTGGCAGCCTTCAAAAGAAGCTATAAAAATTTTTATAAACATTTGTTCACTAGTTTGGTTTTGACAGCTGCAGTCGAAGAATGTATTTTTCTTCAACATGGAAAAAAGTGAATTTCGTGTGTTAATAAATCATTATTTTTTGAGAAAGAAACCAAAACAAAGCTTGAAAAATATTATGGGGACTCTTCGCCGTCGTATGGAATGATTCAGAAGTGGTTTACGGTATTTCTTTGTGGTCGTACAAGCACAAGTGATGCGCCACGCAGATGTCGTCCAAAAGAGGTCACAACTGAAGAAATGAACAATAAAATCCATGATACCGTTCGACCGCCTAAACGACCGTCGAGTGAAGGTGCGTGAGATAGTTGACATGGTAAACATTTCAAAAGAAAGTGTAGGCAACATCTTACATGAAGTTTTGGATATGAGAAAGCTTTCGGCGAGATGGGTGCCGCGTTTGCTAACAGCTGACCAAAAAAGAGTGCGTGTGACAACTTCAAGGGAGTCTTTGGCCAAGTTTCAACGCAATCCAGAGGAATTTTTGAATGAACATGGATTCACCATTAAACACCAGAGACAAAAGTTCAGTCAAAACAATGGGTAGAAGCAGGTGGAAATGCACCAAAGAAGGAAAAGACTTGTTTGGTTATGGCTACTGTTTTCTGGGATGCACATGGCATAATCTTAATCGACTATCTTGAAAAAGGAAAAACGATAACAGCAGAATAATATGTAGCATTATTGGACCAGCTGAACAGTGAAATCAAAGAAAAACGACCTCATTTGGCAAAGAAAAAAGTTCTGTTTCATCATGACAATGCACATTCATCGGCAAATGCGACAGCAAAATTAGTGGAATTACGTTATGAATAGCTTCCCCACCCACCATATTCTCCAGATTTGGCTCTAAGTGACTTTTTCCTGTTTACAAATATGAAGAATGGAAAGCTGGAAAAAAATTCACATCGAATTCTGAAAAACACATCGCTTAAAGAAGTTGGAATATCTTTGGACGAAGTGTATCGACCTAAAAGAAGACTATGTTGAAAAATAAAATGTTTTCTGGTCAATAACTTAATCCTTTGTTTCATTTATCACTAACTTTTCAGACAACCCTCGTATAAAATGCAGTTGAAAAAAATTTTCAAAAAACAAAATTGTGCAATATCTACTATAAGTTTTGTTACTTTTTTTAATGATTACTTTTATTTTTTGGGTATTTTTTATAAGTGCCAAATTTTAATGTGTATATTGACTTCTTTTCTAAATATAAAATACAGATAGTTGATGGGTGGTCATAATTCATAAATTTATTACTTATAAAGAAATATGGGTATTACTTTTTGGACTTTGGATTTAACTTATGAATGCGAGTATAAAAAATGAGGCGCCAGTTATTATATTATGATTTTGATTATTGTAATCAAAAATGAAAAATATTTTAAATAGTTGAAATTATGAAGAAAATTAAAAAGTAATAATCAGACATTGAATTTAATTGAGTAGAATGAACAAAAAAAAATTAAACAAAAAACAAAACCAAAAAATTGAAATCAAATATTTTATGAATAGCAATCAGTTTCCTGTAATCAATTACTTTTTAATACTTAAGTTTTGGGAATCTTAATAATTTTATTTAACTACCATTTGTAGGAAATCTTTTATGCATTTTTAACTATACTTCAGAGTATTGTCATATACTTTGTAAATTCTTTAAAAGAAGTTAAATATAAAGAAAGAGTTTAAGTAATATATACAGATACAGAAATATTGTATAGAATTCAGTCTATTGAATGTAAAACGATTCTATATTTTAGTTGAGTGCCCTGTACGCGTAATCAACTGTATGATATCAATATAGCTCTAAAACTATTGGCCCTACAGTCGTGTTTGTAAGTTTTCGGACTCCAAATTAACTCAGCCTTTAAATTAAGCTATTTTGTTAACAATTGTTATTACCTTCTGAGCAAAAGTTTCTGTTAATTGCAAAAAGTTTCAAAAGGTTTATTGTATCTATCTCCATTGCAACTTCAATTCCAATATGAACCTTTGGTAAAATCAGGTTTTCAGAGACCAACCGCTGAACAGTTGAGTACGTTAAAAATTGGGTTTGACATATCAAATGGCTTCGTTCATTATAAAAATTCCCTCTCACTAAAAAGAATCCCAGATCAAATTTATTATTCGAATATCTTTGTACTAGACTCCCACTACGATTCTTTCTGCACGAGCAATTTAAACTCCCTTTTTCCCAACTACCCGTCCGGAAAAAAATTGAATGAATCGTTTTTTTTTCAAAAGTAGGTAACTTTTAATTTTCTAAAATATTATTATTGTTTTCATTATTTTAAACATAATTTAATTACTTATTAAATCAATTAAAAGTAAATTGAAATAGTTTAATTGAAACTAAACAATTTTTTTTTTATATTTTTCCAGTACATTTAATTTAAATATTAAATTAACTCTTTCATAATTTTCTTTTTACTAATTTTTTTGTTTTTTTTTTATTTTTCTAATATAATTTGTAATTTTTTCTATTCTTAAATTTTTATAATTAATTTAAGTAAAAATTTTTGTTTAAACAGACACTGTTCGTCTGCCTATGACAGTTCAATTTTAAATATTGTTTAAAAAATTTACTCCTAAGGGATTTAGAACAAGTTTTACAGATTTTATCTAGTCCTTATTCTTTTGAGCTGCATCCAGAATAGTCCTGTGATCTCTTTTACAAAAAATTTTCAAAATATGCCTTAAATTAGGTTGGTACTACTGTTTAAATACGATTTTCAAAGTAACTTTACAGTATTTTCCATAAATCAATAATTGCATACTTTTAGGCGTTTCTTTTGTTTTTTTAGAATTTTTGGTAAAAACTTGCCCTGAATGAGTATTAATAGTAATTTTTAGTGTTTATTATATCAGAATTTTCAATAGTTTATTAAAATTTAAAGTACTCGAATTAACAGTGTTGCCACATTGAGGCATTTTTAACGTTCTTACAAAGTCACTGTTAAGTATATATATTCTTAATGAATAATAAAGGGTTAAATGCAACCACCGTTATTAAGTAAACATTGTAACAATTTATTAGAATACTGAGAGTAGTTCATGTCAATAACATTTTAATTTAATTCATTATGAAATATGTTTTTTTTTTTTAAATTTATGTAATGATTTTATGTTCTTTTTTTCCAGTCCCCACTACCATTCCAAGTTCATTCCACCTGACAACCGTTTAAATATAGTGTGTTTATTTGATTAATTTTTTTTTATGTAAAAATAAAAATATGGAGAACTTGTAATTACATATTATTAGTATTTAATTATATTATAATGGGAGTCGTGAGGTTGAGAGGTTTAAAATGATTGAAAATAGCTCATGTTGAGGCAAGAGTATAAAACTAGGAGAGATTAAAAAAAAAACATTTTGAAATTTAATTTTATAAAACTGGAAAAAAAGACAGATTATTAAATTAAAATTGATAATAATATATTATATGCATTACAGTATAGATTTTCATTAAATAAATGTATTGAAATGCACTTAACAAGAGAAAAAAAACCTAGTTCTCTGTTGAATGTTTAAAACAATGAGGTTGGGAGAGAAACATCGAAAGTTATAAAGTAACCTAAATTACCAAACATTTAAAACCACTAAGGTTGAAGCTTTTATTTCTGGTTTCTATTTTGACTTAGGAAAGACAATAGGAAAAGAATCTGAGGAAAGATTACATCCAGTTTAGCTACAGAAGGGTTCTCTGATATTGTTAATTTTTATCTAACTAAATTAACCATCCTAATATTATTGTGACACTTTAGGATTAAGCCTTTAATATTGTTCCAAATTTTTACTGTCATATACAAAAGTATAGGAAGAAACATAGAGAAACATAGAGAATACAAGATGGGGATTGGATTACAGATTAAAAATTAATTAGAGTTTTATCTCTAAACAATTGGGAAGAAATATGTATTTCATCTTTAGCCGGCTGTAGTGCGGTCATACTCAAAAAAAAAATTGGCGCACAAAACCCTATGGACATGGCAGTATTCTCAGTTCGATAGCATGCGATCTGCCAGAAGCCACAGAGTACACAATCCCAAGCCTGGAAATTGTCAAAAACTTCAAAATAAATATTCCCTCAAGAAGAGAGTTGAAACAAGAAAACCCACTCTTCACTGATGGAAGAGAAGAACAAGCCTTTAGACTCACCAATAAATCCAGTGTATTTAAAGGTGAAATTCTGGGAATCTGGAAAGCATGCAAACTGCTTAGCGACAATACTTCTCTCGGCTAACGCGGCTTTGAACTCTACAACAATAACATCTAAGCTTGTCTGACGAGCTTAAGAATATAAGCTATCAACACAATATTACATAACGCGCTAATTGAGGTCCTGTCGCGAGCAATGTAAACCAACCAACCAACCATGTATTTCATCACGCTTTTACTATGCTTTCACTACACCCAAAAAGTTTAGTTTGTAGTTAATGTATGAAGAAATATGTGTTTAATTCAATTAATTCCTATACATATTATGAATAACGGTTTTTCCTGCTATTCCCCATTTCTGAAATATTGTAAAACAGAACTCTTTTTAAAAATAGAATAAGAGTTTTATATTTTTAATAGAAATTATGTTTGTTTTTTTAGATTTCTTAATGAAGATGACAGCCTCTGTTTTTATATTTTTTAAGTGATATGGATGCGGGCGAATAATTATAAAATGAAAAATTTTTAAAAATAAAATGAATTAAATGAATGAATAAAGTAATAATATCTATATTTACTGAATAAATACACTGTATTTAATATATTTTTTTTTTATTGAATGGAAAAATTTATTTTTATAAATGAAATAATTATTTAAGGCTTTATTTTTATAATTATATACTTTTATTATTAATATTAGTATATAGATGTAAGTTTAAATACTGAATATAATTTTATAAAAAGCGTTTATTGTAACAAAATAATTTCTTGGAAATTATTTCCATTTAATGAATGGTTTTTATTAATAAGTATTTTATATTACAGTATATTGTTCATAATGTGCTAACAAATGTTACTGCATCAGATTCTGCGGACGTTTTTTAAAAAATAATTTATCATTTTAAAGGGCTTTTGTAGATCGGACTTTGGCGATGAGCTAAGGAGGAAAATTTTTTATGGATAGAAAAGTTTAAGGCTAGAAATGAATTTGGAATTAGTACTAGATTCATAAGATCATGAACCCTGACGACAAAGTTCCCCTAATTACCATATCTTAAGGATATTTTGCATGTCCGGTTTTCTAAAAATATAAATTCTTAAAGCCGCATTTTATCCTTTAATAACGAAAATGACATTTGAAAGAATCCATATTGTTTACGGATGTAGATATAAACCGTTATATTTGTTGATCTTAAATTTTTGTTTTTTTTATGTATCTATCTAGTAAGATAACGGTTTATTTTATCTACCTAGTAAGCTGACGGTCTGTAGAATGTTTTAACGTTTATTTCATATTGACATGGGTGACCGTTTTGGAGATAATTAGTTCAAATTTAAAAATTTTTTTAAAACAAAAGTATCTTTTTTTTACTGAAAAACCACCCTAATATTTATACATTTATGGTAAGGTCTCCTCCCCTCTTTCCCTAAATTCCAGGCTTAGTTAATTTTTAGTGATTACACACAAGTAAAAAGTCTTTGACAAACTGATCTTTCAAACATTCGTAACTTAGTGAATCGGTTCCAATTAACTTATTTTTTTAAGCTCCTTTTAGTGTCTACCATCAATTAATTATTGAAATTATTTGTTTCGCATTGACTTGCTTTTCCTTTTATCAATTCACCAGATTTGTGATTTATCAGATTCAAATGTGAAATTGAACTACAGCTTACACTAGTGGAAGTTTGAGCTGCGTGGAAATCTGAGTTCAATGGAAATTTGCGTTGAATCGAAATTTCAGTTTTTAAAATTTAGTAATTTTCAATCACAAAACAACGTTATTAAAAAGAATCTAAAGATATATTTTTATCTATATAATACATAATTATCTATAAACAAAGATTTTAATATAATTTTCAGGACATTAACTTTTTACAAAAAAAAAAATTAATAGAAAAAGAAATGCAGGCAGGCAAATGTTAGAGTATCTAACGAAATAATATTTTTTCATTATATTTTGTATCTATCAGATGTAAAATTTTCAACAAATGGATTAAATAAAAAAAGTTATTATTTAATATAATGGTCTGGTTATAAAATATGTATAAAATGCTACAAATAATTTTCAATTTTCAAAATAAATTTTTTTTAATATACAATAAAAATTAAATTGCTGATAAAATTAAACCAGAAGATACATCGTAAAATAAAAAAATTGCATTTATTTGAAGGACAAACACAATTTATTCCAAAAATTTTGTTTTTGGTATTTGAAAACAACTGTCCTGTCCAATCCTTATTGTATCTTTAAAAATTATAATATTTTTACGGGGTCGATATTCATCGATTTTCTATACAGGTGTCCCACAACAACTTTTACATAGTTTGGGAGGAGATGGAGGATCCTAAAAGCCAATTAAAAAATTGTATGAAAAGTGGGTTATATTTTTAACACCAAAGGTATTATATAGCATTAAAGTCTTATTATCTTTAAACTTGGTTAATTTTGGTTTATATTTACCAGAATTAGTCAGATATTGGAAGAATAAAAAAGGGAATTTAAAGCCTATTAAGTTATCTTAGTAGCCAACTGCTTCGACTTGGCAGACTTTTTAGTTTTAAAAATAAAATAATCCTCATATTCTATGTAAAAGTTATCACTGGACACCCTGTGCATCAGAAGATTAGTTTTTGGAATTAATTCTTTGAGTTCTTGACTAATTAAGTAAAAGTCTTTAAAAATTTAAATTTAAATTTAAATATTTTGCATACTTTAAGGCGCCTTGCCAATTTCAATAAAAACATGTTTTTCAACTTCTTATACATATTATACATTATTACAGTTTATTTCAAATTTAAATAGCATTTTCAGACGATAGTTTTCTAATTTTTCATAACTTTTTTTTATATTTTTTTCCACATTTACCGAAAACTTACTAACAAAATAAGTAAGTACTTTTTCAAACTTCAAATCACATTTAATGATCCGTAACCTTTTAGTTTTCATATCCCACATACTTAAACTTTCAAAGCAAATATAAAAATAAATTTAAACAATCAAAATGTAGGAAAAATTATTGGAAAATTATTGAAAATACAAAATATTTCCATGTTTCATTCATATTATACAACATTTAATATATATATCATGTTTTTCAATATTATATTTTAGTCTACAGTCTAGACTAATCGAAAAGTAAATGTTCTTATGTAAATTTTAAAAAAAAAAACCATTGAAAAATCACTCTTTTTTTTACTTCCAAACAAGGTAAGTTTCTAATTTATCGCAATAACTCAAATATTACAAGTAAATTAAAAATAATAAAAAAACTTCCTTCAAATAAAAAATTTTATAGAATATTAAAATTTAAAAAAAAATTGTTTTAAGTTAAAATGTTACAATACAATTACAATAACCTTTTATAAAGAAAATTTATTATACTGGATACTGTTAAGCTCGGTATCACAAAAGACACTTTATCAATCTAACAGTAAATCAGAAGTAAAACAACACTACCTCGGGTGATGCGTCAGGTACCTAATCTAACGTCGACCCTCGTGCGATAATTCTCTGAAAGCATTTAAAACAGAAAAATTTCAATTTTAGTATTTTGCATACTTTAAGGAGCTATATATTATAATTAATAAAAAACTAAGAATTTTTAGCAAGGAATAATCAAGTTTAAAGTTTCTTAACAGTAAATCCAAACCAAAAATAATTTTTTGAAACAGTTTGAAACCGAAACAATTCAAATTTAAATATTTTGCATACTTTTAGGAGATATATATTTTAAAAATGAAAAACTAAGGATTTTTAACAAGGAGTCAAAATTTTTTAACGGTAAATCGAAATAAAAACTATTATAAGTTATTTCTTAATTGATTTCATAATAACATATTTTTAATATTTAATATTTGGTTGCATATTAAAAGGGGCTATTCATCATTGGAAATTTAGTTTTTCTTTTTTAAAATTATAATTTTTTATTTATAATTTCTATTTTACTTTTATAAGAATGACTTTCGCAAAAAACATTTTCCAAATAAAAAAACTTCCAACAAAAGAAAATCACTTAGTAATAATAAAGTTGAAAAAGTTATGAAAAACTTGAAAAGAAATTGAAAAAAAAAAAATTGTAAACTTTTGAAATGAAAGAAATAATTGTTAAAAAAAACAAATAAATAAATAAAGAGTCAACCACACCTTCCTTTGTAAATATTGACAGCAATTCAATAGGAAATAATTTATATTTTAGGTGATAAAATACTTTGATTTTATCAATACAATTATAAACCCTTCATTCATTTCTGTCTATTTTTTTTTAAATGCAACAATTTCCCTTCCAAGTTTTTTTGGCTTCTGGAAAATTATAAAAAATTTTGAAATTAAAGAAAAAAAACTGGAAAACTTTCAATTTGCTTTTCTTATTTTCATTTGGGAAAACTATTTTGGACAGTAATTGTAGTTTTTTTTATGATTATAGGAAGAATTCGAAGAATTGTAAATGAATTTTGAAATTTCACCTTACAAAAACTTAAATTGTAATATTGAGACTAATTTGATTGTAAATACTTTCCTTGTTTTTTGAAGTTTTTTGGAAATGTTTTAATTTGAAAAAAAGGACATTTAATGAAATGACAAATTAGTGATTTATAAATATTTTCCAAATATTTTCCAATAAAAATTAATTGTTAAATAGTTTGAATAATAGGATATCTTTTCTTCTTCAGTTTAATAAAATGTGAATAGAAATTTTAAAGAAAACCGGAAAGGAGGATAAAGTACACTGTGCGATATCCGCGAACTCTAAACCCTGTTTTATGATAGCCGCACGTACATAATATATCATAAAGTTAGAATTCACCTCACTTTTGTATAAAGAAAAATAAGTTGAGCTGTAACTATTCGAATTTCCTGTACAACACAAAATATAGTGCTTTTGCAAAATATAGTACACAGTCAAAAAATTTAATTACTTTTGCCAAAATATCATATCCCTTAAAACAAAACAATTCTAATAATTTTCCAATACCTTAAAAATTTTACCATTAAAACTCTTACTTCAAAAATGAAAATTAATTTAATTTTTCCTATTAATTTATCACCACAATTCAAATTTTTTGAGAAAGTCTTTTGCGCCTTAATTTATGCAAAATTTTTAATTTTTACACTTTAAATGCATTAAACCAACATTGCGTGAAATTTTCGTCGCTGTTGTACCCAACTAGAATTGCTTTTCCTATATGACTTCACTCTTTTCAATTTTTGCATCTTTTCCACTTCTCTGAATCCACACATTCTTTATTTTATTTTCTCTCTATTTTTTATTAAATTTCCATCATATGAGGTTTCATTAAAGGTACACATGCTCAATTGTATACTCCAACGAACCCAGCATCAACGAATGGTAAATTAAAAAAATAAAAAAAATAAATAATTCAATGACTGACAATTGATTGCCATTAACCACTTTAAAGCAAATACCAAAATTAATTCACTACAAAAAAACAAAACAAAAAGAGTGAATGCTTTATTCCTTCTATAAGGAAAACAACAAAGACCTAGAATTTGATTGACAAGAAAATTGAAATTAAATGACTTCTGAAATTTCCTTTTGTTGTGCTGGCAAACACGCGTAAATTTTTTCTTCCATTTTTCTAGGATTTTCATGGTTGTTTGGTTGATTTTGAGCTATTCGTTAAATTCGCAAATGTGTTAAAGCACAACATCTAGAAATAAATTAAAAGGAAGAAATTTTTTTTTACAGTTGGCTTTTTGTTAAAGTATTAGATGGTACATGATAGAATTTTTTGCCTTAACTCATTCAAGGATTGAAACTGCTTCAGCCAATTTTAAAATTCAACGAAAAGCCTATTTTCTACAATTCAAAATTACATTTACTCGTAATAAAATTTTATTAAATTTCAAAGCTAGATTTTTCAAGTTAAACACTTTTCAAATCAAATGCCAAAGTCAATTTAATGAAATTTTGACGTTTTATAAAATGACAATTACAATTATCATATATTCTTTTGCTGTCAAACTAAAATCGTACTAGATGTGAGTAAATTTAAATAAAATTGGTTTTAAAAAAATAATACTTTTGTCTTATACACAACTTAAAATTGTATGAGCGAATGAAATTGCTCTTTATCTAAGTCTAAATCACTTTTTATCAAAGTGTTACATTCAATCATTTTTTGATTGTAATTTTAAAAACTAGATTTTTCTTTCTTTAAGTATTAAAGGATTTCTAAAAAATTGAAACACTAAAAGGTGATAACTTTTTTAAAATTTAAATCAAATTTTCATATGATAATGAGAAACATCTTAAAGTTCCCACTTATCAAATTAGGAAATTTAAATGTTTATATTGTAAAACGATTTTGATTAAATTGTATTCCAAAGTCATAACAGTTAAATAAACAGCATTTAAACGCGCGCGATAATATAAAAATTTTTTTTTTTACAAAATTTCCAGCACGTGCATTGATTTAAATGTAAAAGCAAAATTTGTTGTCAGTTTTACTACCCTTAAGTGATTTTATTTTTTTACAACCTAGATTTTATTAAGATTTATTTAGAATATAATTATAGCGATAATTTTAGGTTAAATTTGTTGATTGACATTAAAATTGGGTAGATTTATTTTATTTTTCAGAAATTTTTTTATTATTCTATAAAATGATTTATTTAAAGGGGGTGGTAAAATGGAGGAGTCAAAATAAAGAAACTTAAACTGCATAAGGTTTATGTCAAAATTCTCTTATGGAGGGCTTATGACGTCTTCATAAATTGAAATATTTAAAGTTTATGTTATTGTGTCAATGTCAGAATCAATATGTAGTTGAACAGTCTAAATGTCTCAATGTCAATGTGACTGCTTATGTCTCAAGACCAAATGTCAATAATGTAAACATTTATAAATGTGTCATAGTGTCAATTTCTCAATATGTCAATTTCTCAAAGTGTCAAAATAAAAATATCATATTGTCATTATATCAATTTGTCATGTGTCGATGAATAAAATTGTCACTTTTTTAATGCAAAAATTGTTAAGGTGTCAAAATGTCAATTTTTGAATGTTCAGATGCCAAATAATTTTATTAACAAAATTTTTAAAAATTAAATGATTAACAAAAATGACTACTCTTAGTCTATATTTTAAGTTATAATCACGGGAGACTTTAGATTTTCTAACTTTTGTCATATCGCCCAGTTGTCATAACGCATTCAAAGTTTATTAACTCAGTTCTGTAAAAACCTCAACATACACAATAATTCGGTAAAGTCTTTGAATTCATTTCCGCACCAATTTAATGAAAAGAATTGACAAATTTAAATTACGTTATTTAATATAGCAAATTATATATTGTGTAAAATAATTCTATTACTTGGAAAAATTTATTTTAAAAATTTTATTTTAAAACTATTCATGCAGATTAAAAAAAAAAATTTGAAAGGAAAACCAATAGTCCAATAAAATTTAATTGATCCTGCTACACAAAGACAAAACCAAATAAAAAAATATTTTTTTGAAAAAATACCACCATTGCAGTTTTTTTTTTGTAATTTTTTGTGTAATAATTTATTTTACTATTTAAATTCAGTCAATTTAATATGGAAATCATCTAAGCGGTTTTTGTGTTATACGTAAAATTACAAAAAAAAACTGTGTATTCGGTTTTTTTTGTTAGTAGATAAAAGAAACACGTGAAATTACAACGTGAATTGATAATGTTACTGAAAATGCAACTAAAAATTTTAATTTGCCGGAACTACATTTTTTTTCCGGTTTTCGTTTACAATGCTTTTTTAGCACATTTTCAACAAATTTTAAAAAAATGTGCTTATTATATACTTTTAAATGAATTTGCTTGTGTATATGGCTTTATTTTTCATTCTGTCAGTTAGTGATATATTATATTAGAAATCTGACCATAAATTTATAAGAATTGTATGGTTCAGTGGTTAGCAAAGTGGCTTAGGGTGTAGATCTGAGTTCGATTCTCCTTAAAATGAAAAAAAATTTTTTTTTTACATTCAGCAGAAATAATAAGAAAAATTACAAATAAAATTAAATTATTTGGATAGTCTCTTTAAAAATTTGTAACTTTAAAAACTAAAATACTTCACTTTGATAATATAAAACCATAGACCAAAAAATTATATAAGTAGACGATAAGGTTCATATAAAAAATTTAAAGAGTTTTTTTAAAGTCAATCCGTACATTTTTCGTTCAATAATTTAAAATTTATACAAGTAGGTACTTAAGAAGCGAGTTTGAACCCACGGCCACAATATTTTATAAAATACGAAACATACAAAAAGTAAAATACGTAACTTATTCATCTTGAAATTTTTAAAATGCAACAACAAAAAATTATCAGTCATTTAAGCATAATCTGCGTAATACAAAATGTAACGGTTACGAAATAATTTTATTAAATTGTATTATGTGTCTAAATGTAAGTTTAATTGTATTTTGTAAGATAAAAATCTTATATGAATAAAATAAAATAAAAAAAAATATTTTTTTCAATATATACTTTTATTAAAGTAGGACTAGCCCCTTTAAATGTCGAAAATAAAAAATTTAAGGTAGATCTTGGGAATTTGTTACTACTTTAATATAAAAGTAAATTGCTGGTATAAGAAACAGTTCTTTTAATGTTTGAAAACTTTTAAGCTTAAAATGTTGAAAATTTACATTAACCAAAAATTGATGGTAGATCTTTTGCATTAAAAAGTGTTTTAATATAAAACAAAATTGCTGGATTAAGACTAACAGAAAGAACTATCTCTCATCTATTCAAAAACCACTTTTGACATTAAACAATTGAATTCAAAATTCGTGTAATCTCTTTTTTTGGGCGCAATAATAATGTAGCCCAAATGCGAAATAGGTACGATCGAGAAAAGCGAATGTCCAAACCATTCAAAAATCAGTTTTGACAGTAAAGAGCTTCTGTATTAAAAAATTCGGTCAATCGTTTTTTTCAGAATATTTATATATAGAAACAATAATACAAACAGTATAGTATATAGAGTATGCTTATACCAGATTCTAATTTACTCTGCCTCTGTAGCCAATTCTTGAATCCATTTTAATTCAGAATCTTGAAAATTCCTACTATGCTATAATAATTCCTAATAACATTCTGAAGAAGACCTTAATTTATATCCAATTCTGAATAGCCAAAAATGATTTAGTACTCTTTATCCTATAGTTGTGCTTTGTTTGTAATACGTTTTTATACTTTCCAAATTATTTTGAACATCACAAAAATTGAATTTTCACCTTTTTTGAAAATTACTATGCTGTTACATAGATTTAATAGCTACCAATAATTATTTGGTAGCCAAAAAAAAAACATAAATACATTTTTTTTTTGTATTTACTTCGTTATTTTGTTGATGAAAGCCAAAATTTTAATTTTTTTTTCCGGTTTTATTCGTACGACGAAATATTCAGAAAAAAAACACAAACGGTTAAAATGGTTATTTGGATTTAATACTCTTTCTATTTGTATGATATTTTTGCTAGTACATTATTGTATTTTATATTTATAGAACTGCATTGAAGTATTTTTGACCAGATAACATTGTACTAAAATAAAATACCTTATGTAGATGCAATATTTTAAGAACCCAGATATAATGATAATGATAAGGAAGGTATAAATTTTTATATGTGAAGCTTGCGTTTTCGGGGAATACAATATTGAAAATTAAAAATCGATATTTAAAACTTGAAATTTGAAAAGAATTTTAGAATGGGTTAAAAAAATTGTAAAAAGAAATGTATTATTTATTTATTAAACATTTACAAGTGCATACAATACCTCCCCAAGTTGACGGGCCCTTTTCATTTCGTAAGTGGGCTACTATGCGTATTATCTTATATTTGGTCACCATAGAGATTTGTTAAGTAAAAAGAAATATTAATTTGAAATTGAGGGGAGTTCCTCAAAGCGAAGGAATATTAATATGTTAACATATTTTATTTTCTCTGTCTCTCCTTGTGGAAGCATGAACTTGAGCTTCCTTAGAAGTTCCATTCTAGCACCATTTTGTTTATCTTTTCTGGATGTTTTCTCAAGGTATGATATGTCGAATCCTACTTTTGGCATTTAATTTGACATATTACCCTTGGTGCTGATAATATTGGGCTAGAATATTTTACATATTCAATCTTCGTTGCCACATGAATGGAAAATTACGCATGAACATTTTAAATTTTAACGCGTCCTTCAAAAACATAAACTTTTTAGAAATAAATATCAATCTTCTAAAATTTCATTTTAGATTTTAAAAACTATCATAAAAATAAATACGATAATTTAAAATTTTATTTAACCTTAAAATGGTTTTCGTTTAACGGATTATTTTAAATTTTCTCTATGTTCATGAAAGTTGATCACATGAATACCACAGAATCAATCTTGCTTTAATATTTTAAATTTAAAAATTTAAATTTAAATAAATGTATAATTTTTTCGACAATATTATCAACATCATATTATTTATTAAAATAATGCTCTGGTAATAATTTACGAGACCTACATCTGTACATGGAGAAGAATAGAGTTGGTCTTGTCAATAAAACTTACATGATTCAATAGTTGGATTTTCTGAAAGTTTCCATATTATCGTTTATTTCAGAGTTGATCCGTACTGCATTAATAAAACACTTATATGACACCTTGGAGCCTTACTCGAATTAAGTGAAACTTTAACATAACTTATCTATTTTTAATAGAGGAGTTAAAAAACGGTTTTAACCTTAAAAAGTTAACAATGGTTGTTTGAAGTTATCCGTTTCAATCTTCCAACTCAAAATCTTATTTGCTTACAAAATATGCAAATTATTGTCAGAAAGCTACTTGTAGGTTTAATCGGGTTTCGACTAGCGCCCCATAGGTACCAAAGTGCTGATCTGATTAATTTACTTCAGAATATATCTTTCATATCTACTCCGATGCGATACAAACGTATAACCAACTTTAATATACCAGTGACTATCATTTTTACGGATATAATAAAAAAGACAGTAAAATCATGATAAGAATTTAAAAGAAGTTAAAAGACAATTCAACTAGTTATTATATTTTCAAAAAAAAATATTTTTTGGTTGACTTCTGTCACTCAAACAAATGTCCTTGAGTAATTTTCCGGAAAATATACACTCTGAATACTAAATTTTATATTATATGGGAAAAAAAAAACAAGTTAAATATTAATATTTCAATAAATATTGAATGGAGTTGCTTTATTGCTACATTAAAATTATAGATCTTTGTGTAAGTGGTAAAATCCTAGAATATTAAAATATAAAAATCGTAGAAGAAAATATTTTTCAATATAATCTGATAATAAAAAAAAATAATTTAAACTTTAATTTTGTGTTTTAGATGATTTCTTTAAAATATTATAATATCAGTTATCTAATATAAACTTTTTAATAGCAAATATTTTCTGGAAAATTCTTCAATATTTACTTGAACTTTATTGTCAAAATTTTGGATGCTCTTTGACGTTCATTCAACACTTTTTGACTCCTCTAGAGAACTCCATATAAATTTTGATGGCTTTTCTGATATTTTAGTAGTATCCGCGTAGGACCAAATGACTATATCTAAAAGATAGCTGGTATTGCCAGTTTTCAAAAAATATAGGTTTAATGGCATATTATCCTTTAAAGACGTAAAGGACATTTGAAAGTATCCTTGTTATTTTAGTGTATTTTATAAAAATCATCATATCTAGCGATTTGTTCCATTTAATACATATATTCAATTAATGCTATTAATTAAGATAACGGTCTGCAGAATATTTTAACGTTTATTTTATGACGATAGGTGTTGCCGTTTTGGAGATATTGTAGTTCAATGTTGAAAATTTTTGCAAAAACAAAATGTTTAACATCTTTCTCTAAAAGTCATATTTTTAAAAATTTGTCCAAGAAACTCCCAAAATATTTGTTTTCTTATTACTCTTATTTTTTGCTATAATTTGTGCATACATAGCGTATAGGATAATATACACCATTAAACCTATATATTTTTTTTTTTATTTAGCTGACAACAACAGCTAACTTTTATATATAATAATTTGGTCCAACGCGGATACTACTTAAAACTCAGAATCCCCTCAGTCTGTCACTTAGTGATTATTAAAAAATAAAATAAATAAATTTTTTAACACCCTTTAGTTTAAATATTTTAAAATGTCAAATGTCAAAATTCGCAAATTGCATTAAGTCTAAACAGACCTCGTTTACTTTGCTTCGTGCAATTATTTTTGTAAGGTGATGGAATTTAAATGACCTTAATTATCTCCAATAATATATTTTGTATGTATTGGGTTTTTTTTTTTTAAGAAATCAGAATTGTCTTAATTAACTAATTTTATTACAAAATATAAAACCGCATCAAAATTTTAAGTACCGTATAAGTTGAAAGTACTAGAAGTCTTTGCCATTTCAAATACTTAATTGAATTTGTCCTTTTTAAAACAAACTTTACCAATTTTATGTTAAAGAAATCAAGAAATTAAACGCTTTATTTATCAAAACATTAGACTTCTTTTGAAAAAAATGGTCATCTTAAATGTATTTGATTATTGTCTTTATAATAAAAACAATAATAAAAACAAAACAAATCAAATGAAAATATCCTTGAAATACCCATCTGAAAAGCCATTATTTTTCTTGAAAATTAATCTTTTGGCAAAACATCTTCTTTATATTATGGTTAATAAAATTACAAAATATTACTAGACAATGATAAAATTTGTATTTTAGCATCTTTATTTAAGTATTATTTATATAACTGGGACAGGTATATTAAATTTTGTGTATTAAAAGACATTTTAGAATATTAAACACTAGATAGGATTAGTTGCCTTCAAAGCATATCAATAAAATAAGCTGCACCAAAAAATGGTAGGGTACTGCATGTGTGCTATCACTTTGTGTACATTTCTCGGACGTTTATTAAATAACCGTTCACTCCTCAGAAGTTGGTGTCTGTGGATCCCTACAATATAATAGTATCCCAAACATCTTACGGAATATAACTGTATGTCAAATAGGAATATGTGCAATATAGAAGTACACTGTATAGCCTAAAGAAAGAACGTACAAACTCCTACTCTCAAAATTTTGCAACCTACTTTACTTAGAATACATAAAATGTGGGGAATATAGGCTTTGGATTATAGTGGTTATATGTTTGCCATGATTTGTGAAACTATACATAGGTAACTAAGGTGTTCTCTAAAGATAATATGTATTTATTTTTTTAGATTTCTAATTTTAGATAAAAATTCTAAGTATCTAATGTTAGTATTACCTTCGCTTGCTAAGGCTATTATCTTAAGTTCCGAACTCAAAGTTTTTTAAAGTAAAAGAAAGTTTGACCGTCTGCACTCAAAGTTTTCCAAAGTAAAAGAGAGTTTGATCATCCCTTCTCTTCGTAGAATGGTTAAGATTTGGAGAAAAAAATGTATGGATATTCATGGTTCTACATGTGTCGAGATTATGGAACTCTATATAGCTCGTGACTTCTTAAAGTTGGCAGCTTATTGAGTTATAATACAAAAATATTAAGATTTTTCTTCTGGTCATCTCTCCGAACTTTGTTTTTCTTAATATCCACAAGTCCGAATCCCTTTTTATAAATTTATTTTCCTGAGCCCGAATTTAAATGCGAAGCTCTTTATTTGCAATTAAGGTCTATACATAGGTTAGAATTGGTTTGAGTTAGTAAAAGTTCATGCCTACACAGAAAAACAGTTATTTCATGAAACTCGATGTCTTCCACCAAGCATTTTGGATGTAAAGACACAAAGAAATTAAGTTCTTCTAAAAGACAGTTCTTTCATCAAAAGCGCATTGGTACCATTTAAATCAATACGATAATAATGATAGTAAATGCTTTAAAATTGATTCACCACACTCCTATTTCTGTAAAAAACCTCAAAATCTCCATTGAAACCGAATTATTTGAATCGCAATACCACATAATACAATTGATTAAAATTTCTATTTGTGTTCAATATCTCGTATTTAAAAATCTAATTCATATCTACCTACAATAATACATTTTCTTGTGAATTTATAATATTTTACATTACATACATCTTAATATCAGTATAGCCATCGTTTTTCTTAAAATTTTCTTTTTATTTAGAATTTTTAATCTGAGACACGCATTGTAAAATCTTGGATTTAGTTAAGGTAATGTTTACTTTTTCACATGTGAATGAACTTTAAGATAATACGAGACATTTTCTTTTTTTTAGTATATAGATTAGACCTTTAATTAGAACTGTTTTCATTTTAAAATAACCTTTTCTTCTGTCTAGGCTGAAAATAATAAAGAAAATTTAAAACAAAAGTTTGTAACTAATAATAGAATTCTTTTCATATACAATACACGTCCCCTTTTTTGGGGTGAACTCTAAATCTCATGAAATCAACCACAAAATCAATTTGGGTGGAAAAAAAATATAACCTAATTTTTGACATCTGAAAATAATTGTTAGCTATTAAATTTAAAATTTCAAATTTATTCCAATGTTTTTTATCTGTTTTGCAAAGTTTTTTTTTCAATTTTAATTTCATCACTTCTGTTTTTTATCACATGTTTATAAATTCTGTATTTAAAATAAGTATTTAAAGCAATAATATTTGTTTAAAATGATTTTATTAAAGATTCTTCTAAAGAACACTTTAAAATAAATACTTTTTAACACTGAAGATACTTGGAGGAATTTTTAAAATAAAAGAACTAATGAAACAATTTAAAGTCAGTCGATGCAACCAACTTAGTAATACCCAACTTCTGGTAAATTCAATTGACTATTACATGAACCCCCACAAAAAACGAAAAATAACTACCTAGTACCCAATTTGAAGTTTTTAACTTTATTAATGTCGTAGATATGCTGGTTAGATCTAAAAAGGCTAGTGGCAGCTATCCCAAGCTCTAATTGCACTAATTACATTTGTCATCGAATTTCAGAAACATAAAGATAACAGGACAGAATACTCTTTTACCAAATTTCAAGTTGTTATCTTTATTAATTTCGAAAATACACTTATTAGGTCTTGATAGGTGCGTGGGGGTACCCGAACATATATTATTTACTTTTCTATATCTAGCTTGCTTCCTTTTGGTGGTTACAAACACCGAACGTCTACATAAAATCTAAATTAACTCATATTTCTGAACATAATCCAATGACTCCCCTTGAGTCTGTAGCCTTCTTGTATTCCCTACAGGGTTCTAAACGACAATCAATAATTAAACTATTCATGATTGTGTTAAACACAATCACAAAAGGAATACAGTACCGCGAGTATTCACTGTTATTGTGTGAAAATTTAATTGATGTTTTTGCATAATACATAAAAAATTTATTTTTATTTTAAAGTACTTCTAAAGTATTAAAGCCAATTCTTTACAAATTTTTCAAGTAGGTATTCATTCACTGTTTTTGAAAAGGCCCTGAACTGAATCAAAAGCTTATTATGAAATAAAATGTTCATATATAATTATATTTACTTAGGTTATTGTACTCATTTTACATAGAAAATGTTGGAGTAGTCAGTTTTTTTAAAATATTTTTTTTTATTATTAAATTAACTTTATTTAATAAAAAAAAATGTTTTATTTGTATTTCGGAAAAAAACCTCTATTACCTTGACCTAAAAAATTATGACTATTCAAACCACAGAAAATGATATCTATTCAAAATTTGTACATAGGAGGCTTTAGTAGTAATTTTATTTTATTTAAATATTAAATTCGTTAAATCAAATTTATTAAAATTTAAAAATGGGGATACTTTTAAAAAAAAGGCGGTAGGATACATCTAACATTGTCATAAGTATGGAGGGTTATCATAAATTTGTAAGGATGTGTGGGTGGTTAATCAGTCGTCTCACAGTTGTTTCACTAAAAGTGAAAGTATAGTTCCAAAGCGGAGATATCCTTAGGTTTTAAAGACTTTCTAAACATTTATTAGTATGAATCTAGTCCCTAGGGTTGCTGATGCTAAAACAAATTTTTTTAAACTGAAGCTTTTTTTAAACATGTGGGATACCCATATTGATATAATATAAATATTTTATCATATGTGAAACACAAATAAAAATATAAGTTATATGGCAGCTAGTAGAGCCCTTTGCAGTCAACTAACTGTGTTTTGTGCAGTCTTTGGCTATTTACCCTAAACACTTTTTACAAAATTTCAGATCAGCTTTATTAGGAATTCAGATACGCTCATATTAAAAACGAAGTTGTATGGTGGCTACGGCAGCTTAGTTGTATGGCAACAACTAGCTGGTTTTCAATACCAAAGACGGCTCATGTATATAAACGAGTTTGTAAATCCTATTCCGTTAGTTATTGTACGTAGAGACAAACCGACGGACTTGCGAACAGACGGGTACTCATAGCTTGGATGATTTGATTTTTGATTCTGATATGAATTGTATCTGCATTTATCAACCGTCTTTTAGAGAGTTCAAACATAATGGCAAATTTAGTATACCCTTAATAATTGTGAAAATAGCCTTTTTTTGTTTTGATGTCCTATAATAAAATTAAAAATGGAATTTACTAATTAAAAACTAAAAGTAAATACTCTAGGTGTTAGAACACCAGTTTTTTTTAGTAGCCCTAATCAAAAATACCTGACCCCGCTCCATTCTGAGTAGAAAAGGGACTAAAAAACTTTTATTGATCTCTTTAAATATAATGTTTTCAATGCATTTATGTTGCTTTTAGAAACGCTACCACAATTTGATTAGATGTCTTTCATATAAATAAGTACATAATAAACAAAAATTAGTCCTTCTATGAATCAAAAATTTATTACAAAGTGGATTACTTTATAACCTTTATTTAATTGATTCCAAAAAAAAAAACAAACCTTTGAAAACTTTGGTATTTGTAATTTTGATTTAATTCAAAAGTTTTCCTTTGTTTCTTTTAATTAGAGTGTAAAATAAATTTTTCAAAGGCAATAAATAAAAATGAAAGAAATTTTTTTTAAAAATTCCGAAATAATTAGAAATACAAAATAAAAATTAATTGCTTTCGAATAATTTTACAAAAAACCTGATCAATTTGTGGATTTTAACTTTTAAATAAATTCTGTGAAATTTCTTACTAAAAATTTTTGTTTTTTTTATTAAAACCACGAAATAATTGTCATTTCTAATAAAAGGTATTTGCTTTCAAATATAATCATCAAATGTTAAATTATTTATCCGGACATGAGCGAGTTCCTTATCACATTGCATGCTTAAGGGTAGCATAAATATAAATTAATTGTAGCATGGATTAAATCTCAGCGAATCTGGAGCGCAATTGAGCTCAATTTTCAAAATAAGGTACTTATAATTTAGATGAATAAGATGATAAAACCTGAGAAATAAAAACCAGGTTCTTGGTTTTCTTTGAACTCTCGGGAAAATCAACAGTCGAATGTAGAAAAAACTTCGAAGGTATAAAAAGAACTTTAACTTTTTAAAACAAAGCCAGGGCAATTTATTCGAAATAGAGTATTTCAAGTTCTTGCTATGTTTTATACTATAGAAATAGAGCATCTCAAGTTGTCGTTACTTAATAATTATATAACAAAATCTACATTTGTAAAATTCAAACTTGAAAAATCAAATTGATTTTAAACCAAAAACTTTTAAGGCCTCGAAAACAGAAACAGTGTGTAAGCGAGCGATTTGAAAAATTTCAAATATTGATTTTTATAAAATTGGGCATATAGAAAAGCGATGAACGAATGTAAAATTATAAGTCCTGTTGGTTGCATAAGTATGGATCGCATAAAAATCGCTTGCCACTGTCTGCACATGTTTGAGGCCTTGGAGAAAAAATTAATTATTTCTCCAAATCTATGTTTAACTGAACTATCACGTGGCAAGTTAAAACTTTTACAAAACAATATGAAATTAATATTCAGGGAAGTTCAATACAATTGTAGTTCTTTATATATTTGTAGTCCAGAAAATAGAAAGCATTGCCTGATATTATTATAGTCCTTTGTCTATTTGGAATTTGAACTTCTTATTAAACTATTATAATATACACTATATTATTTTATTAGACATAGTCCGGCCAGGATTTGCACCCTAGATCCTTCGATTAAAAGGCCCACGTCCTAGCCGCTACACCACTGGTCGGATACAGTTAAAGTTTATTGACCCAATAATAATACAAGCAAAAATACTTTGATACATTAGGGATTTTTTTATTATACATTGTGTTATATTTTTGTTTAAGTTTGATATTAAGAAAGTCTTAATGGTTTAAGAATTTTAGATTTGTTTCAATAACTCACATATGAAGTTTTAAAAATTTCCTTAAAAGCAAAATTGTTAAAATATAATATAAAATTAGTTACTTATGTTATTCACCACACTTTACTCCACCCTAAATATAATGTAATTGTAATTCTTTAATGCAATTGTCAAATAATACACATGCATAAATACATGCAATAAAGTTCATTGCAACAGATCCAGGTAATTCCAAAATTACAATGCCTCTCGATGAGTCAAGTACTGCTAGAATGATGTAAGGCTCCTTAAAACATATATAATTTGTCACATTTATTATTTTAAATAAAGCTTTTAGAATCTATACAATCATCTCTAATTTAATACAATCATATGATAAATTCAGTACCATTTATTTTTTTAACAAATTCATCCCTGATTGTTGCTTCAACTAAATCTTTTACTCAATATTTACTTTGAAATTTCTTAAAATTTATTTAAAATTATCTATACTATAGTAAGTTTATTAAAAACAAACATAACAGACCACATACAAGGAAAATTAAGTTAAATTACAATAATGTATAATATACTGATTTGTTTATTACTTGTATTTATATATATATAATATTGTTTTTTTACTCTAACAGATTCTCTCTGGGAATTAAATTGAATTCATGAATCTCATATTATTGAGTTGAAATTTGTCAAAATAATCTGGGTTACTATTACTAGCAATAGTATTAAGTCTGGTATCTATATTTTATTATAACCGTATGACTATTAGTCAAAAAGGTATACTTAATTTGCCTTTACGTTTGTGACGCAGAGAAGTAGGGGGTAGATATAGACTCAAGTGCATGGATCGGATCAGAATCGAAAAAAAAACCGATTTTGCTTTGTATGTCCGTCCGTCCATCCGTCCTTCCGTCCGCACTATAACTCAAAAAACAAAGGAGCTAGGATTTTGCAATTTTCACAAATTCGTTTTTGCAATAGCCGTCATCGCTATTTAAATCCAGCCATTTTGGTCCACGGGTTCGATTACCTGCCATACAACTTCTTTTTTTATATGAGCAATTTACACTGTACTTATTAAAGCTGGTGTCTGAAATTTTGCCAAAATTAGTTTAGTGTAATTGAAAAAGTTACTGCAAAGTTTGGTTGGTCTACTGCAGAGGGTTCAAGTACCTGCCATACAACTTCTTTTTTTATATGAGCAATTTATACTGTACTTAATAAAGCTGAATTTTTGAAATTTTGCCAAAAGTAATTAACTGGATGATATAATATTTATATTACGGTCATACGGGTACCCCAGAGTTGACACAGTCTACTATACTGCACTCTTCCTCGTTTTTCAATTATTTTAATCAAAAGGATTTTGTACATATATTTATACTTTATGCAGACACATAGTGTTTTAAATGTAAATTTTACTGGGTTTGACAACTACATATGTAAAATTTTATAAAAGGATCGAAATATCCGAAAATTGTTTAATTTTTGTAAAATTGAAAGCAAATATGGTTTTTATAAGGAAACTTCATGTCGAATGCTTATAAACTTGTATATATATAAATTTCTTATTCCATTTTATATATCTACATTATATTATATACTCCTAGAAAATGGCATGTATACTTACTTTTAAATAAAATATTTTGAAAGTCTTTACTCTAAAATTGGATGATGGTAGGTATTTAAATATTTTGTTAACAAGAATTGGTTAAATTTTCTTTTAATACCGTAGGCTTTCATTTGAAATTCAAGAAAACATGACCAACAAATATTAAAAAAAAAAGGCATAAAATACGAAGAAGAAGATGATAAACATGTAAGTTTTATGGTTAATTAATTTTATTTATTTCTATATTAAAAATGATTATTTATAGTTCCTTGATAATTTAATCGATAAAGTATACACATAAATAAGGAACCCAAATTGGAATCTAGGTACGTATTAAGTTTAAAGTGTATTAAACCCAAATATTAATTTTTTTATATTTAAAAGGGTAAATTTTACTTGCGAGTATCTTGAGATATCTAGGTCAAGGAAGAAAAGCTCAAAGTTGATTAAATAGTAAAATTTGGAATAGAAATTTGAGGAACATTTACTTGGATTAAGTAATGACATTATAGGTCCTAATAATAATATATTTTTGATTAATGACATATAATATTTAGTGGACATTTAAAATTAAAAGCTTAGTTTAATTATTTTTTCCTGCCTGCCTATTTTTTACCTGCTATGCTATTCCACTTATATAAATTTGGAATATGAAGACATAATATTATATGCTTTATTATTAGAATTGATCTTAATAAATAGCACATACAATTTAAACACATAAGATAGTTACTTGGCCTTAATATATCTATAAATGTCTTAGAATTTGAATAGATACAATTATATATTATGTATTCTAAGAGTATTATATTTTAATTATAAGGTATTTCTGTATCTGTGAGTTATATTATTCAATTAAATTATTTGTTTGTATATTGTATTTTGTTAAAAATATTGTTAATTTAATGTATTTTTATTAAAGTTACCTCTATATAATTATTATCTGATCAATAGCTCATTTGTTAAAGTAGTGACTTTTCCATCGAAATAATAAAATAGTAAATAATCTTAAATAATTTGTAAAAAATTTATAAATAATAAAATCTAAAAAAAAACGAGGAAGATTATAGTTGCCCTTGTCAACTTTTAGATACCCGTGCATACCCACTATGGTGTATAAAATAAACCGTAATTTACTTCCCTTATACATTTAACTCATTACCCCATAATTTTGACGTCAAAAAAAAAAAAAAATTAACAAAAAAAAAAAAAAATTACAAAACAAAAAACAAAATTTTCATTCATTGTCCAATAACTTAAAAAAAAAAAAAAAAAAAAAATTAACAAAAAAAAAAAAACAAAATTTTCATTCATTGTCCCATAACTTTAGCTTAAAAAAAAAAAAAAATCAAAAAAAAAAAAAACAAAAAAAAAAAAAAATTGGCCCACTCTAAAAGTCCGAAGGTCCGAGTGATGTCCAACTTTGCCAAGTAACTTGCCCTATTAATTTATCTGCCCAATTTTAATTTTAACCTTGTAGCTTCATTAGATTCAAAGTTATTGAATTGAAAACTTTGTATGGCAGCCCCCCGAAAATGGGGCCCTAACATTTTGAAACTTCATATAAGTGCTCGATTCATTATATAACTAACCGTGTGTAATTTTCAGCCTCGTAGTACAAATAGTTTTGAAGAAATTCATATTGGTGCAAAGAAGTTGTATGGCAGCCCCCCGAGAATGGGGCCCTAACATTTTGAAACTTCATATAAGTGCTCGATTCATTATATAACTAACCGTGTGTAATTTTCAGCCTCGTAGTGCAATTAGTTTTGAAGAAATTCATATTGGTGCAAGGAAGTTGTATGGCAGCCCCCCGAAAATGGGGCCCTAACATTTTGAAACTTCATATAAGTGCTCGATTCATTATATAACTAACCGTGTGTAATTTTCAGCCTCGTAGTATAATTAGTTTTGAAGAAATTCATATTGGTGCAAAGAAGATGTATGGCAGCCCCCCGAAAATGGGGCCCTAACATTTTGAAACTTCATATAAGTGCTCGATTCATTATATAACTAACCGTGTGTAATTTTCATCCGCGTAGTATAATTAGTTTTGAAGAAATTCATATTGGTGCAAAGAAGTTGTATGGCAGCCCCCCGAAAATGGGGCCCTAACATTTTGAAACTTCATATAAGTGCCGGAGTCATTATAAAACTAACCGTGTGTAATTTTCATCCCCGTAGTATAAATAGTTTTGAAGAAATTCATATTGGTGCAAAAAAGTTGTATGGCAGCTCCCCGAAGCCTTGGTCCGATTTTAACCAAAAACAATAGGGAACCTAGAAATTGTCTAAAAATGACTTTGTGTGAAATTCAAGACTCTAGACCTTTTAGTTTTTGAGTTATCGTGCTGACGGACGGACGGACGGACGGACGGACGGACACACATAGCTAGATCGATTCACTTTTCGATGCTGATTCGATACGTACCCTTGACACTATATCTAGCTCGTCTAGATCGATGCGTTACAAACGGAGGAGTAATTTTAATATACCCGATGTTCATATATGTATGCACGGGTATAATTACGCATTTTTATACATACCTTACATTAATCAACAACATTTTATTTTGGTTACAACTTAAACATAATTTTATGTATAAATTTGAAAATCATATTAAGCTCTGATAGTGAAAGTGATTATGATGATTATTTTATAATAAAGAGAAGTCGTTTATTTAATATAAACTAAATAATTGAACACTCAAATAATAATTATTAGTGACGAGTCTACACTAATAATTTATGCTTTGCAATAATAATTTATTTGTAAAATTTTGTTAGTTGCAGAAAAGTTTTATGAAACAAAAAAGTATTACTCCATATTTATTAGTTCTAATAATTATTATTTTATTAGTATTAGTCTAATAGTTTTATGAAATACGGCCCAGGCAATAGTATGATATGCCAATGATTCCAAAACAGATATGTGCTTGAGACGCATCTGAAGTTCAGTTCTTTAATTTGCACTTATTATTTGATCTAGAATCTTGTATGGACTTCTTATTTACTCTACTTTAACTAATATCTTTAATTTGTAATTTTGATACTCGTTAAAAAAAATGTTCGTACTCTATTTCTTCACATTAAATGTCTTCTCTTTAAAAAATTTAACAAAAAATTCCAAAATTAAATTTATCCATGATTCTATTACAAAATAACATACCACTTATAAATAAACACGTTTTCTATAATTTTTATTATGAATTAAATATAAAGAACCTTTAAACATCGTATAATATTGAATATAATAATATTTAACGAATGGTATTATCATCATTAAAGTAAACTTAACTTGACTTGATTTAATAACTGTTATGCTGGTGAATGAATGAAACCCATTATAATTCTTTTAGTATATATATACGGTTAATCTGCTTTAATGTCAAGCTGATATAATTATGAATATTGTGACTTCCTTACACCAAAATAATAATTTACAACATTAATACAATATACTTACAAAAAAAAATTATTCTTCTATGATACCTTTAGAAGTTCTTATAATATTAGTAAGAGTGTATTAAACATTGTTATATATTTCTTTCCTTTTCTATTTACAAGTTAATGTAATTTTCAAAATAATAATAAATGAAGAAGTAAATTGTATTATTCGAATGATGATGTAATTTTTATTTAGTAAAATCTCATTATTATTAACAGTACTTGTATTTTATTACAGCGCGCGTTTTTGTTTTCTTCAGTTTTTTGTTATATTTTAAGCGCCAACGAAAACGTGCTTATTACATATCCTTTTAATTTCTTTTTTTTTTTATATAACACATATTATAAATACACTAATACTAATGTAATAATAATATTATATGTAATATAATATAATTATTTACGCATACACACGTATACCATAATATACAACATTTTATATTTGATTCATGAACAGAATGTTAATGTTAATTACATTATTGCGCGCCAAAAGTTAAATATTTTTACACACTATGAAAAATTAATTTAAAAAAAAACGGTTTCTACCAATTAAAATTTGACTGTTCGACTGTTTGTTAGTTTGTTAAACTATATGTTTGATGGGAGATTTTCACTCTTCGACTACTTGATGTAAGCGGTTATTTGTCATGAAATTTGAGTGAAAATTAGAATACAACGTTTCTGTATTCATTTCGATGCATATAAAAATGTACGATATCTCCAATACTTTATACACCTTTCTAGTTCCTGATGTTGCCCGACCAACACCACTTTTGCCTTCAATTCCGTTTTGCTCGAAAAGCTGTAGGAGCTCGTACTTTTACCTCGTATCACATGTCCAAAACACAATTTTTTTTTCTTTTGATATCTGTAAGAAGCTCTTATCCTTTATTTATTTTAGAATTGCATTGTGGAACTATTGAATTATATTGAAAATATGTAAGTGATTATGACACGATCTATCCCTGAAATATTTATGTTTCTTCTATAAAGCCATTTTTCAATGGCTTCGAGTTTATTCATATGGTTGGTTGTTAGGGTCCAAAGGTCCACGACGATAAATAACATTTCAAAAAGCATGAACGAAGATCTAAATTCAGATCTCTGGAGCAAAAAACTCTATTGTACTTTATCAATGCACTGATAAAGGATTAGTGAGATTAATTTAAACAAGTGAGGGGAAAAAACCAAGGGTTTTTAAAAAGCACATTTTTAAAATTATATACGGTTTCTTACTGAGTATTTTATCATGTATTTTTATAAAAATATATATTATGATAATATTATAATTTTGTTATTTCATTAATAATTAATTATATGACTAATAGTGAATTACTTAGAATATAACCCCAATGCACTCAAGAAAGCTGTTAATAAGTGCAAAATATAATGTTGGAGCTTCAATGTTAACGTTTAATTTTGGCAAAACTTACAATGGTGAATAAGTTATTGTTTTATAAGAACATAAAAGTTTTAATTTTGAAGACCTAGTAGCCCTTCAGTTGGGAAGGTTCCCAAATTTTTGCTTAGCAAACTTATGATGGATCTGCCCACCCCCTCCTGTCCTCACCCTTCCATTTTTTTCGGTTCTAGGAAATCAATTTTGAACTCCAACAAAATTTGGAATTTTACCTAGAATATTATTATCAAACCAAAAATGGTTAAGACAAAGAACAATTTCTTCAATTTAAAGAGACCCTTTCAAATTTAAGAAAAACCTTTAACGTATGTTGAAATATGATGCTGCAGCTATAAATTTTGCATATTTGTAAAAAAAAATTTGAACAGGTGTTAAAGTTACAGGTGGTTGAAAATAGCAAAATTTCAATTTTCGAGCCCTTATAGCTCCTAAACAGGGGGCGTGACAAAAAAATTTTGTTAACCGACTCCTACTAATTTTAGAGGACCTAACTTCTCCCAAAATTTCAAGACCCTAGGTTGAACAGTTTAGAAGATATATGGGGCCAAAAATTTTGCAAAAGTTGAGTTTAGCTTAATGGTAAATTTTAGTACCGTATGGTAACCCTATACATTTTAGCTTTATATTTTTGTGAAGCTTATAAAACCAGCTATCTTTTGCCGTTTTCAGATTGAAAATACACTTAATAAAACGCTTGTTATAATAATTTAAAAATAGGGCTTTTTCCAACTTTGGGGGGCTGTAGCTCCGTAACGGGTGGGGCTACAGAAAAAAATTCTTCTACGAAATTATTTTTTTTGTAATATCTACCAGTGGTTAAAATATCTTTACTCTATTTCAAACGGTGTAAAAGTTTTTGTAAACATACGGACGGACGGACAAAGTCAAAATTAAGAAAAACCTTTGACACTTATTGAAACCTTTGTTTTGGAGCTTTCAATTTTGTATACAAATAAAAAAAAATTTTAACTGGTATTCAAGTTATAGGTGTTTAAAAGCTAAATTTTTAGCAAAATTTCAATTTTCGACCCCTTACAGCTCCTAAAGAGGGGGCGTGACAAAAAAATTTTGTTAACTGACTCTTACTAATTTCTAAGGATCTAACTTCTCCCAAAATTTCAAGTTTCTAGATTTAGCCGTTCCGAAGTTATGAGGGACCAAAAATTTTGTAAAACTTAGTTTTGAATAACGGTAAATTTTAGTACCGTATGGTAACCCTATACAATTGGTTTTTAAAAATTTGTAAAGCTTAAAAGAACAGCTGTCTGTTACCGTTTTCAGTTTGGAAATATACCTTATAGAACTCTAATTATAACTGTTTAAATATGGGGCTTTTTTCGACTTTGTGGGGCTGTAGCTCCGTAACGGGGGGGGCTACAAAAAAAAGTTTTAACATTAAATTATTTTCATTGCAAAACCTACCCATTTCTGATATTTTTTAGTCAATCGTAGGTAAAAAGGGACGGACGGACGGACGGACGGACGGACAGAGTGAAGCTATATAGGCACATTTTTACAAAATTTTTTGAAAATGTGCTAAAAAGAGTGTTAGATCAAACTAATAATATTGCAATGAATACAGAAGTAATAGGGACAAAAAGCTCATTAGAAGTTTTAACAACACCAAATACTTAAAATCCTAACATAGTTCAACCTAGCCTTCACTCTATAAATAAGATATAATATCAATAAAGACCCTCCAGAAGTATTAGGAGTGCAGGAATACTCATAATTATCTAACCCACTTAATAGAATACTTGATATCTTAGCATATAATGTCAATATTGTTTAATCTAACTTTGAAATGTATCAGAGAACTAATTTTCAAGACAATTCTTAAAAGGTCGGAAGGCTATCTAGAAGGGGTGTTGTTGCAATATGTTAGAAGAAGTGAAGAAGAACGAACTAAGTGAAATTAGCAAAATATTGAAATATAAGATATTACCTTGACTAATAAGTCTTAAGAGTAATTAGTGACTAACAGGAACAACTGTCATAAAAATAACGGAATATTATTTAACTTGTTGAATAACAATTCTTTTACGATTGTATAATATAATTCTTTTTCGGATTTTTGTGGATTGTTGTTTTTAAAAGGGATAATAAGGAACATGTAATAAATTAAAAATGGAAAGAAATAAAAGAGGAAATGAATTAATGATTTGAACATAAACAGAATTTAAATGATCACGAATTTTATAACTTAATTTCAAAATAAAAAAAAAAGAATAATAAAAAATTACTGACCTTCAAAATCTCGTGTTATTTGAGAAAACTGTCATTTATGCATGGTTTGAAAGAAAGTAAACATGAATTTGTGTTATAAAGAAAGTTATTTAAAATTTTGATGTTAATAATACTTTAAATTATTTTGGAACAACTTATATAATGTATTGTAAATTAATTACGATTTTTTTTTTACAATAGAATCTTAAAATTAAAAATACAATCAATAATGAATTTTAATGAATTTAAAAATTATCAATAAATTGTTTATAATCTATTAAAATTCAAATTAACAAAGTATGATTATTAGAATAATTAGAATAACTAACTTAAAAAATTTAACTGAAAATTTATTCTAATTTTATTATTATTATTATTTATATATTTGTCTAAGAAATGAGGTTAACAAACGCATTCAATTAAATTTGTTTTGTTAGATGTGGTCAATTATAAAAAATAAAATATTAAAGTTTTGTTGGATGTGTTTAATTTTAGAAAATAAAATGTCATAAATTATTATTAGCAGGCCAAAAATTGTTTTATTTATTTTTAATAAAAAAACAAAAAAAAAAAAAGAATTTAAATTATTTTAAATTTTTATGAATTAGTTCATTTCAGTTTTTAAAACTCACAGTATATTTCCTGAAAATTTTATATAAATAGTAAAATATTTTGATATTTTAATTTAAGACTATGCTTTACAGGAACATTTCTGTTGTAAGTCTCCATTATTTTCAGTAAAAATCTGAAACAACGGCGAGGCCCAATAAAAGCTTTGTTGCGTTGCTTGCTTTGCTTTAAAAAGCAAGTAAACCAAATAATGTAATCAAAGCAATTTGAAACTTTTCCTCATCCTTGAAATAAAGCCAAATGAAGCGTACCATAGAAATCAAACGAAATATATCTTTTTTAATTTAATTATGTATAATAAAGAAATTTGTAACTTTAAAAACTGATATTCTTCACTTTAATAATTCAAAACAATTTTACGAACATATAAATAGGTACATGATTTAAACATGTTGAGTAGGTACCACAAACAAGTATAATAATTATAATGTTGGCAACAAACAAATTTTGCAATTTGAATCTAAACAAAGGCTGGAAACAATATACATAGCTTATTGTATATATTATAAATATTTTATTAACAAACAAATTTATCGAATTTAATTTTAAAATTTAAACAATTACGTATTTTCTTTATTGTTAATGCAATGTATGTACTATTTTCTACGTAAGCGCACTATTTTCTATTTTATCTAAATAATCCTTCTAATAGATATGATTGTCTCAGGTCTAAATTCCAAGGTTTGGAAATTATGTACTATAACTAAATTTAATACTTTTACATAGAGTCCACCAGGTATATGGAATTAATGGGATGCATGGTTATATTAATTAAATTGATTTTGGTTTATTATACTTTTATTATAATTGATCGTAAAATAGAATTTTAATTAAAATTTTCTGTAATTTTTTCTGGATAATTACCGATATGCACGGTGATCGAATCCGAACTCCCTCGTTTCATACGACAGCTTCTTAACCCCTACATCACCAGGGTCTCTTAAAATGATCTATTCAATAATTGAGGATTTGACAATGAAATTAAAGAAGAATTATTTCAATAAAATTTTAATTTCACTTTAAGAAATTGCATACTTTTAGGGCAAAATAAAATTAACTTTTTATTTGTAATTCAACTTGTAAATGAAATCCTCTTCATTTTTATATTCACACAAAACTTTTCATAATGGTGCTTTTAATTTAATGAATTTATAACCATCTGTTATCGCGATTAAAATTATGGTCGATTGTTCAATTTTTCTTTAGTTTTTTGCACCGTTTTTTTTTTCATAATTATTATTTAAAACGTTTTCGGTTTTCTCAAGTATAAAATTTTTAATTGATTTTTTCGGTAAATTTACCTACAGTATTTAAATTTTTTTCTTTTTTTTGTACAATTATTCAAGTGTAGGTATAAATTAACTGAAAGTATTTTTCAATCCTTTCATATTCCAGCTACTGTTAAATGAAAATAAATTCAAAGTAGATGAAGTGAATAAGTGAAAATTGACATAAAATTAAAAATATAATATAACGGAAGAAAAACAAATGAATTGGAGGAAAAATAAAAAAGAATTTTATACAAATACAAAAGTCTTTTCATATTTAACGGAAAAACGAATAAAGGTGTTTCTTTAAATTGATGTGCCATCAATATATTTAATATAAAATTAATTTTTATTTTTAATATATCAAGCAACATGATTTTAAATATAATTGACAAAAAATAAAAATATTAAAGCTTGCACCTGCATCTACATCTTTGAATTAAATTTTTTTAATTAATTTATTAATATTACAAATCATAAATAATAATACAATATTCTTAAACAATTGGGCTTTGAAAAAATTCCAAATTTAGAGCTTTTTGTAACATTGCATACTTTTAGGACACTATAAAACACTATAATAAATTTGATATATTTACATCGGAACCGCATTTTCAAAATAATTTTGATTTTTTTTAATCATTTGTACTTTTTTACACAACAAATTTAAAGCAATTAACTACGAATAATTAAAATAGTACATATTCCTATAAGATATACTAAAGGTATATTTCATAAGCACGAAAGTTCTCCTTTTAATAATTTATATATGCTCCGTTAAGTCATATGCATTTCAGAACTTGCATGTAGCCCATATGTTATAGTTATATAATAAGAGACATGATTGTAGTCTTGAATATACGGAATTATAACCGAAAATTTGAATCCTAGAGATTTTTAACAAAATTGCATACTTTTAGGAAACTATTTTAAATATTTTAATCTATTTGGATTTCCCATGTTAAAGCTCTGTTTTTACAATGACTCTGATTATTTTTAATCATTTGTTCATCTTTAACAACACTAAAGTAATTAATTATACAGAAAAAAAATAAGTGTCCCTAGATTTCTAGGTTATTTTAAATTTTGAAGTATGATGTGAATAATGAAAAAAGTTTAATTTAAAAGAAAATCAATAAATATATGTGAATAACTTATTTTTTTTGAATATAACCCTATATTTATTACTATACATAAATATATATAATAAATTAATAAATGTTACAAAAAAAAAGTAGTAGAACAAATTAATAACACATTACAGAACAAAAGTATCCTAGGTTTCAAGGTTTTTCAATTATCTTATATATACAATATAAAAACTTTTTTTTAATAATTTTTTGCCTGATTTCATTATTTCCAATTTTAAAAAATATAAATTTACAAAATAAAAAATTCAATACTATATTTTGATTATATTGTCCTATATTTAATATGTATTGTGTATGTTATTTATGAATGAAAGACCAATTTCCATGTAATATTTCATTGAAATATTTTTTTTGAAAAATTTATTCTTGAAAATTTAAAAAAAAAAAGAAAACTTGTCAAAAATTAGAAGATAGGAAAAATGTGGAAAATTTCAAAAGTTTTTGATTAAAAGAAAATTATTGCATATTTAAAAAAAAAAAACTTTTACCAAATCACGTATACCAGAAGAAAAAAAAAATATTATTATTTTGTATACGTGATTTTCAAATTTTTTTTTTTAATTTCAAGGAAAAACTGATTTTTCCATATTTTTAGAAAATTATGTCTTTAGCTTATTATTACTTCATGTACATTTTTAATAATATTATTCATAAAGTTTAGGTAAAAAAAAAATTATTGGAAATTCAATTTTACATTTTGTGTACATTTATAGAATAATCTTTTTTTTTCCAAGTCAAAATTTTGTTTTTTTTTTTGAATAAAATTGGTACATGGAACTTGTTTGAAGATTTTGCTGTCTCACAATTATGTGCTCTGTAATATTTGTGGATTTTTCACACTAATATTAAATATGTACCCATATGTTCCTATTATATCTGCAATATAGAGCAAACAAAAGATACCGTATTTTAAGTGTTTCGTGAGTAAAATATATCAACATTCTATTTTTAAATCCCGACTTTCCAATATCATGTTTTCAAAAACAATATTGTCCGTTTTATTAGACCTCCTCACAAAATCCATCATATTTCTAATAAGTTTTAAGCTATAGCTTCAAAACATATAAGAGCTATGAATATTATTTTAAGTTAAGTGGATTTTGACAAAATTTTAAAAACCAATATTTTTTTTTATACAGGGTGGCGCAAAACGACCGATATGGTTTTAGTAACTTTTTTATTTAATGGGTAATTATTATTATTGTTTTTCTGTTATACAGTATATTAATGGGGAATATTTTTAGCTTAAGTATGAAAAGCTATATCCCGCAAGTGTTGACCATTTTCGGCTTCGCATATTCATGCTCTTCCCATTTTTCCATAACTTTTCTTAAAATTTGCGGTGTTATGGCTTGAATTTCATTGCGAATGTTTTGTTTTAGCAATGGTATGGTCGTTGGCTTGTTTACGTATACCCTTTCTTTCAAATAACCCCAAAGAAAACTGTCTGGCGCAGTTAAATCTAGTAGACGGGGGGGCCAATTGAAATCGAGGCCCCGTAACAGACCCAATGTGTCCCTTGCAGTGTGTGCCGGGGCTCCATCTTGTTAAAACCACAACAGTTGATGGTTTTCTACAGCCGGCCTCAAAAAATTGTCCAGCATCGTTCGATAGTCAGCACCAGTAATCGTAACTGAGGCGCCATGTGCATTTTCAAAGAAATATGGACCAATGATCCTTGCAGTTAATACACCGCACCAATCAGTACACTTAAGTGGGTGTAATTGTCGCTGGATGAACTGTTCTTGTATTCTCCGCAGTCCATATCTTGCAATTTTGCTTGTTTACGAAACCATTCAACTGAAAATGCGCTTCATCACTGATTATCAAAATAAAATTTCAAAATTAAATTAAACATTAGATTTTCAAAATAAAATTCAACAGTTGCTGATCGCTGTCCTGTTGTGTAATGTTCCATTTTCAATTCCCCAAGTTTTCTTCACAAAATTCTGAAATAAAAATAAAAAATATAAGTAAATTTAAATAGTTTATAAACATTCAAAGCATATCGGTCGTTTTGCGCCACCCTGTATTTAAAATAAAAAATTCGATGTACTAACTATCCTATGTAAAATCAAAATCATAAGTAGATATAAATTTAGCGATATACAGAGCAAATTAAAACATTTTGAACAACTTACTAATCACGCTGAACTAAAAATCAAACCGAAACCAAAGCGATGACAATCAACAACAAAAACACCGAACTCTTCGAGCTGAATGAATATAAATAAAATGTGTAAAAAATTCCACTACCTATTGCAACCATTTTGAGAAAAATTTACAGATTCCGGAGTGACACAATTAAGATAATTCCGAGCATGCGGAAAAAGTGTTCTGATATATGACAGCTTAACTTGACTTACAACAAAATGCCTAAACCATAAGTCATAAATTTCCGTAAATAAGTGTTTCGGAATAATATGTAATTAAGAACCTTTGGATATTTAAAGATGAAGAACCCAAAGATAAAATAATCAGGTGCAGGAAGTGGAAATGGATAGAATATAACACAAGAATAAAAAGAAAGTCCTTTGAGTGGAACTTTTTTATATATTTATATTTTTAATTATTTTTATAATAATGATTAATTCAAAATTAGTTCTTATCAAAGATAAAGTAAGAGAATATCAGGTACAGCATTTCATTAACTTTTCAACTCCATCTGTTAACTTTTCATAATGCTTACATCACTTTTAATTTGCTAATTAGATGTTCTAAAAAGTCTTATGAAATCCTTCAATTACAAAATCACCTTTTGATTCGAAAAACATAAAAATAAACGAAATAGGTATATTTCACAGAATTGAATTTACTAAGACCTTCTAAGATCCTATTTCATAAAATAAAATAATTACCAGGTATTCCAAGAATCTCTTAATATTTTCCAATAATTATTGAGTATAACTCTTTTTTTATACTATTAAAATTAAGTTCAGATACAATTTTAACATTAAATTATTAATTAATTATTAGAAATTTCTTTTCTAAATGTTTTACCCACTTTTCCATCATAAATTCCATCCATTATACGTCCTTTAAATTAATTTCCAATTTTTTTTTTGAATCATTTTACTCTTGTTCGTCCTTGGTTTAAATTTGTTTTTTTTTTTTGCAAAAGGACGTTTCGTATCGTTTTAAAAGTTAATTTTTCATACAAAATTACTCCTTTATTGAGTTTTTAAAAAAATGGTGGGAGCAGAAAAAATCTGGACAAAGATAATTATATAGTAATTAGTGTAATCAGTTTTGATGGAGAGTTTTCATTAATTTCATTTACTTGTAAACTTTGTAACTTTGTAAGATTAAATGGAAATTAAAGAAAAACTTATAAAATGATTTGATGTCCTTGAAAAGGGCAATATTTTTAATTAGAGTAAAGGTTAATCCTTTTAAAAAATAACATTAAATTAAAATAAAAAAAATTAACTTAATTGCGATTAGTATTAAAATATTAAGTATATACTTATACTTTGAATTTAAATCAAAGGCTTATAAATTGGAGGTGTTTTAAATGTAAAAATTACAATTTCACAATATGGACCCATTGGAAAAGTCGGAAAATTTCTTAGTTAATTTAAAAGATTATTTTAATAATAATGAAAATCTTAATTTTTACTTAAATTAAATTAAATACCTTTTCGTTATCTTTTAAACATTTTTAGAAATTTAATTAACTTTTAATTAAAACTTTTTGAAAATTAAATAATTTTGCTATAATTTTGAACAGTTCATTCTATGTTTTGAAAATTATAAGCTTAGTAACTTTTAAAATTGAGGGGGGAGAATAAAAAATTAGGATATCGGAATTTCCTCCAGGAATATCTACTGATTCTTTTGTAAATAGATTTCTATTATTTTACTTCTCCTAAGCTTTTCCTAATTTTCCAGATTTTTCTACCCAAGTGTTTTCAGATTAATTGCACCCAAGTGCAATTAGTCAAAAGTAATAATAAAGCTCCCAAAAAATTTTCTACAGAAGATTAAATCTTACTTACATACATTTACAAAAAGTAACCATGGATTCGGCCTAAGGAAACTTTTAAAGGAGGTGGAGGATAAATCTACACCGCCCGAAAACGAAATAAATAACCTAAAATTAAAATAAAAAAATAATTGATAGAAATTTGGTGCAAAGGTGTTCTGTCATTTACCTTTTATAATCTTGAAATTTAAACTGCGTTAGAATAGGTTAGTTTAGCTTCGTCTGGCTGCCGTATACTTCCCAAAACTTTACAAGTGCATCTTCGAAATTAGTTCATAATAGTAACTTGAATCTTTGACCTATCTTAGCATTTTAGCTTAGGGGACTTAGGTAACTCCCATATGAATATATTCTATAAAATTATATTTCTTATTTCTCTGTGACAAAGCTACTAAACGCTTAAATATGTCCAAGTCATCTAATTTTAATTTTCCAGTTCTAGGATCTGATAGTCAGTTCTAAGATCAAAAGATCTGTGGCTGCATCGACTTACAGTTATTTTATTCCAACAATAGAAATTAAAAGAAGGCAATCAACGTGTAAAAAAGTACTCAATTAGTAATTTATTAGATATAAAAATTGCGGTCAAAATTATTTGAATAAAATTAAGTGTCTACTTGAACTTGTGGTATCTAATGCACTTTAACATAAAAATTTATGATTGTTTAGATTATTGATTAAAAATAATTTATAAGACTCATTAAACAATAATTAACTGAAGACTTTTTGTCATGAACGTCAAAAAAAAATTAAATAATTAAATAATTTTTTGTTGGTCAACAATATTATGCAACATAATTGAATATTCGTTATTATTGACCCCCTGAAAAAATTCCGAAAACAAATTATTGTTTATATACCCAAAGAAAAAGAAAATAACACCCCAAAAATTGTGTGGGATTATTTAAATATTTTGGTGATTTCCACCTTAACTTTTTATTTGTGGCCTTACATCATTTGAATCAATCCCCAAACCCAAATAATTAAAAAACTGAAATAACCACTTAAAACCTTAAAATGTAATAAAACAGTCCTAACAGATAAACCGAATTACTTCAAAATATAGCATTTATAAAAATAAATAATAATATTCACAAAAAGGGAAATTCCCTGATTTTAAATTTAACACAAAAACCTCTCATAGGTCAGAAGTTCGCACATTGTTTTGATTATAATATCTTAAAGAAATGCGGGATTATTTCACTTTATTGTAGAAATTTTTCATTTTGAATTTTGTGTCCATAATGAAAGCATTCCCAAATTTTAAGGTATTATTTGATTTTTCTTTTGAAAGCATTATTGCTTGCGGGGCTATTTCAGGCAGACAAAATCATTATTGACTAGTATTAAGGAATTGCATTCAAATATCAAGTAACCAGACTTGAATTATAAAAGTTAGGTACTTAAATATTTATTTCAAGATTTACTCAAAATAATGATGCTCTTTAATTATCTTCTGTAATTAAACAGGTGAGTATCTATTCAGTATAATCCTATGTCATGATGGTAGGCTAACAACTAATTTAGAAATTATAAAAAGAATTTAGTCAAATTTTTCAAAAAAATACAAAAATATCAAAAGACTGCAATATGGACTACAATTATTAATTATGTCTTACAATTTTTCCAAATTTAATGTTTTCTAAAGTCAAAGTCATCATAAAGTCAAATAAAAAATAAATTTTAATACAATTTTTAAAGTTTTAATTGAAAATTTTATACTTTAACATTTTATTTACGTATTATTAGTATAAAAATATAAATTTTTCCAACTTCAATTTTTTATTATATTTCGAAATTTATAAGCTCTTGTTTTGTCCTAAATTATAGTCCTTATACAATATAGAAAACTTGAAATAAAAAATTTTCATACAAGAATTCATTCATTCATTTGATACTTTTAAAGTATTATCATTAAGGAATTTATTTTAATAGGATGAATATAATAATAATATCTGAAGTACAGTGACTCACAAAATAATTGTGTATTTTCACATAAATATCCTAGCCTAGCTACCAAGGAGGCTATGCGTTATTGCTTTTAAGTCCCACATTACCCAAAGAAGCTTACAATATTACTTTATTTCACATAAAATCGTTTCACATACGTATCTTAGTCTCCAAGGAGGCTATGCGTTTAGTGCGTTTAAGTCCAACTACTGAAATGAACGCTGTCCACAGTCCAATGGCCAAATTTCGATGTTTTCCACTTTACTTCGTAAAAACCAAAATTAAAATACTTATTACAGACTGATTTTAAATTTAATTGATAGATTAGATTGAGACAGATTTTTCAAAATATCTTGACTTCGAGTAATCATCAGTCAGAACAAATTTAATAGCAAATATTACGCTTACATCGTAATATTTTAGAAAACAAAAGGACTCTGATTTACAAATTTATAAGTGATTCCATCCAAATATTGAATACCCAAAAGTAAGACCCAAAGTACTCCTACTTGAAATATAAAGGTAGTTCTAAGGCACTTCCAAAAAACAATTATACTGAATCGTACAAGATTTATGAAGGTCTTTTTCTTTTTGAACCCATGAAGCTCTACCTCAGTCTAATTGCCACTTTGTGAATGACCTAAAACTCCTGTTAGAAGTGAGGGTACCACTGTATCTTAATGAATTAAATATAAAATTTTTATTATTAAAATTATAAGATTTTTATAGTTATAATAAACTCAAGAACACTTTAGAATTATACTCCCAGATATATATATATATATATATGTATGTACATTTTATTTAAATTTCCTACATTTAAGAACAAATTAAGTACTATACAGTCCAATGGACTTATTCTTATCAATCAATTGAACTATGTACACAATATGTAAATATGTACTATATTATATTATATAAATATATATATATTATATATATCTATATATATATAAGAAACCATATAATTTTTCTCTTAACTTGAAATATACGTGTATACAAGATTATAAATATAAACAAAAGTTCAAAGTATCCTGTTTTAAATTTTTTTACAATAGTTGTTGATTGTAAAACATTTTTTTTTTTTTTTATAATAGGCACTAAGAAAATCTGAAAAATAAAAAAACAAAAAAAAAAACAAAAACAAAAAGAAAAACTAAATGAAAATTGACCTAAAATAAGGTTTTTTTTATATACTAATAAAAGAATAAGCCTATTGAATTTTAAATGAACTTTAAGAACTAGGTCTTTTGCAACAAAAATTTAAGGAATACTTTAAAGAAAATTTTTTACAAAAACAAAAAAAAATAAAAATTTTTATATCAAAGTACTCTTTAATACTGGCTAGTTACTGAAAGTTGTGGTTTCATGTCCATAGAATCTATTGAATATAAAACGAAATAATTGATAAGTAAAATAAATTTAAAAGAAAAATTATTAAAATAAAGTTTATTAATTTATTTTGTAACTTTATTTGGGGATTGAAATTTTTTTTTGAAATATTGAAAGAAACCACAAATTAATTTAATTGTTCGGAAAGATTAATTTTATTAAAAATTGTCCCTAGTAAAATTTAGGCAATGCTAGGTAATTGACTTACCTTAGAGAAAAATTATTTTTTGAAGACAAAATGTTGTTTTGAAAATGTTCTAATATTAGGACGTATACAGTTATAATAAAATTTCGGATCTAAAAACTTATAACTCATACGAGTAGAGTAAACCTGGGGATTGAACATTTGATCAATAGTCATTTCACATTAAGTAGGCATAAGAATATTTAACAACTCGGCAATTAAAATTTGGACATTTTGCATCTATCACATATATTTATAAAAAACTATTTTGGAATGAGCTTTTTCTAAATACTTTAAGCTTGTAACTAGATTCTGAAATATTTATTAAAACTTTGCAATGCTATGTATTGTACAGCATTGCAACGTTCAAATAAGAATAAAACCTCCACTTGTAACAAAACCATCAAGAAGTCAAGTCGTATTGTACAAAAAGAGCCAAAGTAATTATTATAATTTGGATAATTGAATTTAAATAACTGAAAAATTTAGTAACTAAGAGCATTAACAAATATAACTAATTTAAAATTAATTAACTAAAAAGTTAAAAAGTATAAATAACTTAAAAATTAAATAACTATAAAAAAATTTAACAAGTTTAAATAACATAAAAATTAATTTTTAACAGTTCCGGTTAATAATCAAAAATTATGTCGACCAAGTGGCCTCCCCTACTACTTCGGCAGGCTTCCAATCTTTTACCATAATTCTGAATCACGTTGTTCAATAAACTGTTCTCAGTGGTTGAAATATGCTCGATAATGTTGTTTTTAAGCTGTTGAATTGTTGTGGGATTATTGCTGTACATTTTCGATTTCACAAAACCCCACAAAAAAAAATCCAACGCTGTCAAATCGCACGATCTTGGTGGCCAATTCACTCCTTATATGTATAATATTGTCATATGGTATTTTAATTTAACGAACTTGAAGCTTAATTTTCCAAAATGGTTACCCTCTTATATATTCCAAATTTTTTTAATTAGAAATTTGCAATCACAGTAAATCGAGTTAGATAATTTTAGAATAAGTGTTAGTCATTTAAGAAATTTTTTGTCCATGTTTGCGTTTAGAAGCTGTAATGGGTCATAATGTAATTCAATAATTTTTTACAGCTGTGGTTTTAATATATGTACCTATCTAATGATTTGACTTAAAACATAAGTTAGATAATTTGATAGATGGACCTTTCTTAACTAATATTGTATTATAAAAAAAAAATTAGAGGAATTCGAGGGAGGAATAAATGATTATGCTTATATTTTAATAAAACCAAGCATTAAAGAAAGATGTAATTATGAAAGGTATTATACAAAAACAAATTTCATGATTTCAATAACTTCCTACATTTTGTTTTTTAATATATCTCTTCAATTAATACAAATTAACACGTTAGAATTTTCCCAAAAAGTTTTAAACAAGAAAATACATAAATGGAAGAACCTTTCAAAATAATTGATATGCACTTATTATTTCATTTTTCTTTTCTTACATATTTATACAATTGAACGTGATATGTCTTAATAATTGCAGTTTATAATATAATACTACGTGATAAATATTATGTATTCTTTATATAAAGTTGATCACATATAAAACATCACATATCCAATCAAATTTTTACGGTTACCCTAATCATAATACAATAATATAAAAGTTTTTGCAAAGTTCTTTCATAACATACTAAGGCAAAATCCAATAAGGGGGACGCCTCCTCCCGTGAATAGAAGCGTGAAATTAAAATGCTTAAGAAGAAAAACAGGATATAGTTGATTCCTTTTCTTTTTAGATTAAATGGATTGTTTTGTTTGTTAAGTAATGAATAGGGGAAATCTCCTGCAATTAATAAAGAGGTATGAGTATATGACACGTTTTTGAAAAAAAAAAACACAAAAAAAAAATATGAAATTACTGAAGACAGCAAAATGGAAAAATTCCATTTAGCACGCGATAAATTCATTTGTCTTACAATACAAAAAAATATTTATCAAAAAAAGAAATTTCTAATCGGTAGTAGGTACTAATGACTTACCTTAAGGGAATTTCTTTCTTTTAAAATTAATGAATTAATTAATATTTTTCTCATATTACGTCATAATAAAACAAAAAAAAAAAATAAAATACTTCAGTGGAAAACAACTGAAATTAATCATAAAAATTACTTAATTTAACTTCAGGAAATTTAAAAGGACTATAAGGACGAATTTGGTCAATGTTTTTTTTTTGTAATTGTATGGGATGGTATAATTTTAAAAAATTTAATAAGAATTTTGAAGGAGTATGACCTTTTTTTTTTTTTAAGCCTTAACTGTTCAACAGTACGGCTAATAAGCTTGTATAAACCATAGGTGGATGTTGGAACAGAGGGTCATATTATGTTCGTTTTATTAAAATTGAATTCTTAATGAGTTCCACTTTCAATTTAAACTTGAGATAGACGTCTTAGATTTTCAATAGATACAATTCTATTCTTGTTTATATTGTAATATTTTATGATTATTCTATATCAGTGAGGTATATCATCCAATTAAATTATTTGCTTATACTTTTATGTTAATGTATTTTTTATTACATACGAGGAAAATTATAGTTGCCCTTAACCTGACATTATTTACACAAAACCCACCATCCTCAACTCCACCGTTAAAGAGCACCACATATAGGACAATTACTGATAAGGATCTTCACGCTTACAAAATTTAAACTCAATCGGTCAAACCGTTTTTTATTCAGAATAAAGTAAGAAAATATCAGGAAAAATTGTTGTGCTGCTTCCTTTTGGGCCAAAGTACAACTTACCAAAATTGAAAGTAATTTCCAACGGACTCAACAAAACTTTTTTTTTAAACAAAGCAGTACTTCGAAAAACTGGTCGAAATTTGCTTCCAAAATACTTGTTGACCAACCGTCCGGCCGACATGGATTAACAAATTCCAAATCTGTTAATAGTGTCAATTCAGTTCTCAAACAACATCAAGTATAGAAAATTCGAAGTCAATCGTTCAAGCCGTTTCTGATTTAGAGTAAGGTAATAATAAAACCGTTAAAAATCTGTTTTAATAACTTCATGTCTAAAATAATTCGAGCTAGTCTAGTCTAAAAGTGGGTTAACATAAGTGCCATAGTACAACAAATTTTATAATATGAGCAAAATTTACAATCTGATGAAATTGAGTACCTGAAATTTTGCCAAAAGTAATTAACCGCAGATATAATGTTTATTTTCTATTCATACGGGAATCCTAGAGCTGACACGGTCTACACTACACTCTTTCAGGTTTCTATAATATCAAATAATATCAAATTTAATAATCATAAATTTTAAACCGGAAATGGAAGGTAATTTTAATAAAAAAAATTAATTTGAAAAAACCTTGAAATTAAAATTGATATTTAAAGATACTGATTTCAGTTTAAATTTAAAATAATTTGATATAAAATAATAATTCCATATTTATTATATAATTACACTTGTGGTTCTTTATTAGATTTTTTATTTTAATTCCTTCATTTTCAAAGTAAGAAAAGATCAAACAAAAGTAAATATTAAAAAATTCTAAGTAGAAATATCAATATTTTCATTTTCAAAAATTTTTTCAAAAATCAAAAATACCCCAACAATCGAATCAAATAGCTTCGATTTCCTAGTTCAAAAGATGGTTATAGGTAATTGTTCATTAGACAATCTTTAAATAACTTTCTTTCCAATATTCAAATATTATAAGCATCTATCAGTTTTCATAAATTTTAATCACATTCTTGCATTGAAATCAAATTTAAAAAATTTGTCTTCAAAGAAATAGAAGAAAAAAAGAAATATAGAAGAAAAATTAATTTCTAAATTGAAAGTTACTTCAAAAATACTTTTGGCAATTGGAAACTTTTCGAATTATAAAAAAAAAACAACATAAAAAAATTTCAAGAAAATTTTCTTTTTGAGAATGAAAATTTTTCAATTTTCAAAAGAAAATATTTTGTTTAAACTATTTTAAAGTCAAGGTTTTATTTAACCTTGAAACTTTTGAAATTTTGATAATAATTTTATTTTCTTAGAATAAATTCTTTTATTTGGATACCATGAGAACTTTTAGAATTCTTTTCTGGATTCCAAAAAAAATATTTTATACCTAAATGGTAATAAAGTAAATTTGACTTATGAACTATAATGCCTTGTATTATGAAAGAATTTAAAAATGTCCTTTAAAAGGACTAGTCATATTTAGATACACATTTTAACTAGATCTATCAGAATATCTTCTGGAATTGGCTTATTCTTAAGAGTCAAAAGAAAATAGACCAATATTTGTAAAAATTGAGTATATCTTACTTAACTTACATCGAACTAATCCAAATTTTAATACCTTAAAAAGGGAAACTTAATTAATTTCCACAATGCTTGCGTCACACTATGGCTTCGCAAATGAATATTTTATTATAAGTAATTTTGGAACTAAAAATAAAATAAAATATAATAAAAAAAATATTTTTTTTTTCAATATAAACTTTTATTTAAGTATGACTAGCCCCTAAAATGTAGAAAATAAAAAATTTATAGTAGGTCTTGGGAATTAATTACTTTAATGCTTTAATATGAAAGTAAAATGCTAGTGTAAGAAACAGTTCTTTTAATGCTTGAAAACTTTAAAGCTTAAAATATTGAAAATTTTCATTAACCAAAAATTGATGGTAGATCTTTTGCATTTAAAAGTGTTTTAATATAAAAGTAAATTGCTGGAGTACGGTTAATAGAAAGAAGAATTGTTCTAATTTCAGTAATTTACTTTTATAGTTTATCTATGGTTATTTTAATGAATATTTTCATTAATGACATTAATATTTCTAATTAGATTTACAACCATTTTATTGTCATATTATTATGAGCATATTTGTATGTATATGTATGTTGAAAAATTATAAAAGACCATAAAAAAAGAACTAGGTATATATTGTTTTATTATTCTTTATAGAAATTATCATCAGAATTACTATCAAATAAAATTTGAATAAATGTATAGTACCTATACTAAGTTTTTTTAAAATTGAAGACATATATTCGAACCTGTAAGTACCAACATTAATTAAAGAATGTTAACAACTAATATTTGAATTGTATTTTAGAAAAAGCGGAAATCTAGTTTTAAATCCAACTCTTAAATCTCTCTTAATTCAGAATCTTGCATACACAATTATAATATGAATATTTTGTAAAAGTTGAATCATCCTGATTTTGAATCTATCTCAAAAATACCCCATCAATTCATAACTCCGCAACTTAATACCTATAAATAATGTGGAAAAAGGGAATAACACTGATTTTGAAAACAACTTTTAAAACCCTTCTAATTTTGAAACTCGCAAACAAATTTCATTAAATATCGAATATTTTTTTTTTTGTTGTAAAATTAATTTTATAATTAAAGAAATAAAATTTCTCAGATTTCGTTACGCTCCAATTTCGAGGATATTATGTTTTTGAATATTTGTTTAAAGGGATTTTGTTTTTGAAAATTTTAGCCTTGGGAATCTTGATTTTGAGATTTTTGATTTTGGAATTTTTTTTTTGAGGATTTTGTCCTTGAGGATTTTCATTTTGGGTAATTTGAGCTCGTTCTTTTTTTTTATAAATTTTGCATTTTGTGTTCCAACTAAAAAAAGAATATATTAGAGAAAATTTAAAACAAGTTTATAAACACAACTATTACGAGAAAAAAACATAAGCCCCAATAAATAATGAAGAAATTTTCATTGTAGTAAAATTTACCAAAGGCTTTTATGGAATGCAAAGTGAGTGAATCCATTTTTTGAGTGAATTTAAATTGGAGTGCTCCATATTCATTATGAAATAAGTTATTATTATATTAAAAACCAAGTTGTATAACAGTTACTTAAACCCGCTGTACTAGACCAAACAAACTTTGCAGAAACTTTGACCATAAAACTACACTATTTTTATATGAATATAATTCGGAGTCCTCTTCCTCTTTTAATGTTAAATTTATAATGTGGGCAGATGGACGGATACACGCAGCTAAATCTTTTTACTATTCGAGCTTCATCAGATTTGGAATTTTGAGTCAATATCTAACATCTCTTGTCGACTGCGCCATAAACGAAATGGAAAATTTAGTATACCCTTTAAACAAGCATTTGAACGGGTATAAACAGAGCATAACATTTTAGCCAATCAAATCATATCAGCTATATGAGCAGAAATATCATCACAAATTTGAGGATTACGTAGTCTTAGAGTGGATCCTTATATTTAAATGAAACTCTTGCTTTTGTTATACTTTACAGTTAACTAGAAAATTTAAAAAAAAACAGGATCACCCTTCAAGTAATTCAAAACTTAAAAAAAACAAACTACCAACTAGAATTCGTTGTTTGCAATTAAAAGTACACCATAATTTACTCAGCATTTTTGGTAATAGTGAATTCACTAATTCCTACAGTGTATTACTACAGTGCATATTTAAAATCTAAAACTATAAATAAGAAGATTGTTTATAGAATGGTGGTTTGCTTGCAGCATTTAACTGAAAATATAGAGTTAAGAGTGTACTATAATACCACATTTCCTGTTTTGTATTTTGTTTTTATACAGCATTGTATGTGTTATTAATTTTACAGACATAATATTTAAAATTTTTACATTGAAAGCTGGAAAAGGATATACTTATCTATTAAAAAAAATACGGGGAAACTAGAGGAAAATCATGTACGTAAAAAATAACTGTAAAAGCTGTACAAAAAAAAAACTATACTTAATTTAATATTTATATAATCACTAACAGATGGCACTGAACTATAAGAAATGCATAATATATTATTTTAAAACATTTTCGAGTTTGGTTTTTAATTATATACGCAATTTTTTTAGTTCTTTCAAGAAATGTTTTTGTTTTAAAATGTCCATCCGTTTGTTCCTCTCCCATTTTAGAAAACTTAAATTGCCACAGACACAAAAACAGCGGGCGAATGAGCATTTTATCAGAAATTTCAAATTGTTTCCATACAACGGGCATAATAGAAGAATCGTTCGCAGAAAGATTGCTTGGTTCGCTGTTGGCATGTCTGAGGCCTTAGAAGGTGAACAGCTCAAGTTTCTATTATATAGACACCTATAATTGTTTTTACATATAATAGTAAGCGGTTCCGCTAATCTGCGTTCATGTAATTTTGACATCAGAAAACTTTTTTTTCTAATTTAGACTTGTGTCAAAAATAGTAGAACGTAGTTCGCGAAGTAATTTAAAGCTTATATATCTTTGAATTATTTAGACCTTTATTATGGAAAATTGAAAAAACTGAACTAATCCTATTTAATGACTGAAGAAATTTCTGTGGTACATGTGCCTTACTGCAACTGGAATAAATCTAAAAAGAAATTACAAGGTACTTAAAAAGTTTTATAAACCCAGAAGAAAACATGTAAACGACCCTTAAAATAAGTTTAAGAAAAAAACGAGGAAGAGTGTAGTAGAGTAGACTGTGTCAACTCTGGGATACCCGTATGACCGTAACATATACATTATATCATCCGGTTAATTACTTTTGGCAAAATTTCAAACATTCAGCTTTATTAGGTCTAGAGTAATGCTCATATAAAAGAAGGAGTTGTATGGCAGCAACTCGAACCCTTTGCAGTAGACCAACCAAATTTTGCAGTAACTTTGGCTATTACACTAAACTATTTTAGGCAAAATTTTAGACACCCAGCTTCATTTGGTGTAGTGTAATCCTCATATAAAAAAAGGAGTTGTATGGCAGCTACTCGAACCCTCAGCAGTAGACCAACTAAATTTTGCAGTAACTTTGGCCATTACACTAAACTATTTTTTGCAAAATTTCAGACACCCAGCTTCATCAGGTGTAGTGTAAAGCTCATATAAAAGAAGGAGTTGTATGGCAGCTACTCGAACCCTCTGCAGTAGACCAACCAAATTTTGCAGTAACTTTGGCCATTATACTAAACTACTTTTGGCAAAATTTCAGACACGCAGCTTCCATAGGTATAGAGTAATGCTCATATAAAATTAGAAGTTGTATGGCAGGTACTCGAACCCGTGGACCAAAATGGCTGAATTTCAAACTCGATTCCGTTTTTTGCATAAAAACGAATTTGTGAAAATTTCATAATCCTAGCTCCTTTACTTTTTGAGTTATCGTGATGACGGACGGACGGACGGACAGACGGACGGACGGACGGACGGACGGACGGACATACATAGCTAAATCGATTTATTTTTCGATTCTGATCCGATCCATACACTTGAGTCTATATCTACCCCCCCTCCTTCTCTGCGTCACAAACGTAATGGCAAATTTATTATACCCTTGGACTATATAGTCATACGGGTATAAAAAAGACAGACTTAAAACAGTCAAAGTAATTAAAATTTTTGGATGAAGTAGAATATCATACACTTCCTATGTTGCAACGAATAATATTATATTAAGTGTAAATTTGTTAAAATATAAATATTGTAGAGTAATACATGTAGCATGAAATAAAACATTTTTTTATCGTGTAATATATTTTATTGAAGAAAATCTTCTTAATTTATTAAGACGATAGTTTTATTTAAAATACAATATTTTTGAATAATTTAATTTTCTAAAATGTGTCGTCTTCATAGCAAGATTTTTTTGTGTAAAATTAGTTATGTGCATTCCTTTTTTAAATCTGTCCCACAATATTGTGCCATTTCAGTATTTTTTCTACACATAATGGAAAACAGTACAAATTCTGTAGATTTTGCTTTACGGTGCTTTACTATTAATATAATAACTAGTTTGTAAAACTTATAAAAGTTTCATTCCGTCATCGTCGCTAATACCTAGCTTATAAAAGATGACATTAAATGCTTTGGTAAGCAAATTTAAAATCCCCCGAAACGAAGCCTATTATCATGAAAATTTGTATATAAAATAAATTTTTGATTCAGGGAGTGTTTCTGGGTTAACAATATGGCTCTGACCCAACACACTTTGGTCTTTGGGGCTTTGGTGCAAGTATTTAAACATTTATGTTCTAAAATAAAAATGGTTTGACCGATCGAATTAAATTTTTCTATATGTGATGCTGTTTGACAATGGAGTTGCGTATATTAACGGATCTTAAAATTTTTGACCCATATCGGGCCGATCATTGAAAAAAAAAAAAATTTTTAAAATACATCCAGTTCTACGAAGCTGGAGTTATTTAGTTGACACTTTTTTGATAGAGTCAACAAACTTTCAAATTCTTAACCCATATCAGCACGATGATAGAAAAATCTTTTTAAAAACAATTATTTACAACAGTTTAATACATACTTGAATTAACATTTACATCATGTGTACTTCATGTATTCGTTTTTTTCCCAATAAAATCAACTTCAATTAAAAACCAATTGAGAGAAGCAGCAACGACGCTCATCGGGTTAATGATAAAAAATAATAATTTTTTTTTTTTTGAAAAATTCAAATTATGAGAAACTTCTTCTGCTACTACAACAGTATCTGTATTTAATTATGTTTAATTAATAATAAATTGTATTATAATAATGCTAAGTTCTATTTCTTTTTTACACTTTTTAAGTTTTTAAAATATAAAATTTTTACCCTAACAAACTTAAATCCATTTTTTTTCAGTTTTTTCTCCTATATATTCTACTATGAATAATGAAGTTCTATATTTCCTAATTTATATGCTTACATTATCATGTATCTTAAGATTTTTTTTCTTGTCCTTAGAAAAAAAAAAAATTAAATATGATAGCTATTTCCTCAGCTTTTTGTACATTTTAATATTCTTGAAGGGATGAGAATCCTTGGAGTTGAATAAACTCAAGTGTACTTGAAAATTTTAATTTTTAAAAAATATAAGAACTCTCAAGAAAAATTATGGTATTATTTGTAAGAAACTTGAAGTTTTTTTTTGAAGTAGGAAGGGAAGGAATAATATTATAATAAGAAAATGAAGGGAACTTTTTTTTTTAATATCCTAGCAAGGATTTTGATTATATCTTGTAAGTATAACTTAATCCTATTATAAAATGTGTGTATTATGTGTGTAAAACTTGAAAAAAAAATATGCCTACTGTAATTATTATTTTTAGATTGTATATACTAGAATGTAGAAGAATGTATATACTAAGTACTAGGTTCAAGTTAAAGTTTATTAAATATTATTTAAGGTAATTTTCTAATTATTTGTAATTTTTTACATTTCTTGTATTTTTTTCTAAGAATTTAATGCTAAAAATTTTCAATCCAAGCTCTATATTAGTTTCATATTTTAAGGGGAAGATTTTATATTAAGTAAAATTTTTTTTTTCAATAGATCTGAAGAATTAGAAAGTAAGTTCCTTGAATGATTTTGCAGTTCCTGAAAAATTTTTCCTTTATTTTATTCTAGTTATACACGAAAAGAATAATAATAATAATTGAAAACAAATTTTTAAAGTTTAAAAGTATTAAATTTCCCTTAATATTGTAAAAAATTATAAGAAACTTAATTAATATTTACTAGAGGAGTTATTAAAGAAGTTTCATAAAAATTAACATAATATAATTAAACAAGTTATAAAACAAAGGAAGATATAAGAATTTTTTTTTTATTGTATTTACTAAGGCTTTGTAAAATTTCAAATTAGTTTTCTTTTAGATACGAAAGAAAAAATATAAGTTATAAACTTAGTCATCTATTTTTACAAGCTCGCTCTCTTTCAACGGTACATATTTTGTAAACAATATTTATATCTAACTACATGATGGTTAGGAGAATTGAAATCTTAAAATAGTCCAGAATATGATGATAAAGCTCTATTTACACATAAAATCTTCCCCTCTAAAAGATTTTCCCTTTTAATACATTGCTATAAATTTATAGTTTTTGCATAGTTTAAGGATGTTTTTTTTTTTAAATCTTTTGAATCTTTAATTTTTGCATAATTTTAGGATTTGTTTTTTTTTTGTGTTATGTCAAAATTTGGAATTTGGGGTTTTATCAAATATTTTCATAGCTATTGAAAATTTACAATCAAAAATGGATAATTCAGGACAATTCGTATGGGAAAAGAAATTTGTTTGGGTTTATTAACCAGTTGATGGTTCTAGGAGAATAGAGAGAGGAAATAGGGAGAATTTAAGGCTAGAAGACAGAATAATTATTTCTATTTATTTCAAGGTTATAAAATTGTCGAAGCATTTTTCATAGTTTTTTCCCTAAGTTTTACCTTTCTGAAAAAAAATTTCCTAGAATAATATATTTTGCGGAAACTCTAATATAGGCGAAAGGATGATTTATTGTTTTATGACACTCCATTTCTAGTTTTAAGTAGTTATAGAAATAGTGTAAATGAAATGTTTGCATTATATTTGATAAAGTTGAAAGGAGTTTGAAAAACTTAATTTTTCTGATCTCCTGTTCTAAAATTAAGAAGAAAATTGAAATCCTTATATTTATTTAAATAAATTTCAATTGCATTTGCGGCAGATTATTAGCCTTCATTACATTTAGGCAGGTGATAGTAGGCACTTGATAGTGTGCAATCGCGCTTCGAACGATTTAATGCACTCACTTAACGTGGTCACTTAAACTTCAACGGGCTCAATTATTAAGTGAAATGCATGCCTCCAGAGTTTAAGACTCAAATAATAAGTTACGCAAAAAGTTGAATCGCAATTTTAGCTTTTTAAAACTCTAAAAAAACAATTAAAACTAATTAAAACAAGGAGTAGGTAATATCGAAAAAAGAACTAAATCAAAATCTGAACTCTGGTAAATTTTATTAAGGTGAAGAGTAAACTTATACGTCTTGAATCCACGTGCTTTGCATATAACCAGAAAAGTTTTATATTGATGATGTGAGTTCGAGTAATCAAATATCAAAAGGAAATATAAAATTCTTGGAACTTGTTTTAAAATCTTATTTTCTGCGTAGGAAAACTTTTTATTTTCAAAAGCATATTTTATAATTACTAACGAGGTTTCGTTTAAACTTGAACTTTCAAAGTATAATGCTAATTTAGTACCACTTATTATGTTTTCTTCAATTAATTAAAAAAAAAAAACATAATTTTATAGAATTTAGAACATTAAAAACTATTTTCTTATAAGAATCTTTACTTCCTTTAATCTTCTCTTTATTTCCTATTTTGTTTGGAAAACATTTGAACCAATGAAAGTTGAACATCTCTTTAAATATGTTTATACCCGTATGATTATATAGTCAAAGGGTATAATAAATTTGCCATTACGTTTGTGACGCAGAAAAGAAGGGGGGGTAGATATAGACTCAAGTGTATGGATCGGATCAGAATCGAAAAAAAAATCGATTTAGCTATGTATGTCCGTCCGTCCGTCCGTCCGTCCGTCTGTCCGTCTGTCCGTCTGTCCGTCCGTCCGTCCGTCCGTCCGCACGATAACTCAAAAACTAAAGGAGTTACGATCTTGAAATTTTCGCAAATTCGTTTTTTTGCAATAGCTGTCATCGCTATTTAAATCGAGCCATTTTGGTCCATGGGTTCGGGTGGCTGCCATACAACTTCTTTTTTTATATGAGTATTTCTCTGTACCTATTACAGCTACGTGTCTGAAATTTTGGCAAAAGTAGTTTAGTTTTATGGCCAAAGTTTCTGCAAAATTTGGTTAGTCTGTTGCAGTGAGTTCGAATAGCTGCCATACAACTCCTTCTTTTATATGAGCATTACTCTATACCTATTAAAGCTGGGTGTCTGAAATTTTGCCAAAAATAGTTTAGTGTAATGGCCAAAGTTACTGCAAAATTTGGTTGGTCTACTGCAAAGGGTTCGAGTAGCAACTTTTTATTTTATATGAGCATTACTCTATACCTATTAAAGCTGGGTGTCTGAAATTTTGCCAAAAATAGTTTAGTTTAATGGCCAAAGCTACTGCAAAATTTGGTTGGTCTACTGCAAAGGGTTCGAGTAGCTGCCATACAACTCCTTCTTTTATATGAGCATTATATTTCACCTAATAAAGCTGGTATGTTTGAAATTTTGCCAAAAGTAATTAATGTTTGTAATAATAATGATTTAATGTTTATGTAACGGTCATACGGGTATCCCAGAGTTGACACAGTCTACTCTACTACACTCTTCCTCGTTTTACTTAAATATGATATTATAATGAAAATTCGAAGAAAAATAGGTACCAATTAATAATTCTAGATTCGATCTAAAGTTCGAAGAAAAATTTAATATAATACTTGAAAATCATTAGTTTTCTTTCGAGAAAAACTAACTTGACACTTGAAAATTATTTTTGGTAACTGTGAAGCTATAGAATCAAGAGTGCAGTGTAGACTGCATATCTTGAATGTTGTGGTCCACCTATAGCAGAATAATATCAACTTTAGACTTCACTTTAGACTTCGCCCACTCGGGCAATTGTTTTTCCACAACTTTAATGAGCTTTTTTCTTTCAAAATCCAAAAAATAAAGTCAAATATAAACACTAAGGGTTTAATACAAAATAAAAATAAGAACCCAATTCACATAAGTGTAATGGAATCAAAATAGCACAATCTAGCGCTGAATGTGGCTTTCACTCGATGTGGATCACCACTTTACCTACATAACTACCTAGAATAGACTGTGTCAATTCTGGAATAATCGCATGAACATATAATATTAGCAATGTGTCAGCCGGTTAACTACTTAGTAAGGTTCTTTTACTTTGAAGATTTCAAAATCCAAGCTCCATAAATTTTTGAGTTCTCGTGCGTACGGGCGGACATAGTTTTCGATGTCTTCGACTAATTTTTATATCCTGACCAGATCCAAAGTTTTAGCCTATATATATTGCCCAGCTTTACAGCATCACAAACTTCATGACAAATTTATTACACCTTTTGAACAACGTACAATTATAATAACTAAATTTATATTTTAAATTTCTTAATTAATTTTTAGACTTATCAAATAAAGCCCTTCGATAAACGAAATACCAAAACACTAAATTTTATTTCATTTTATTATTCATAATTCAAAATCCATTGAATTATTTATTTAGGTCAACATTTGATAAGCTTTCCTTCTATGTAGTCTTAAGACTTCTTATGAACAATAAAATCATTCAATCAACTTACACAATCTTATAATTCCAATTAACCATTTATACATTCCATTGAAAAGAAAGGTCCTTGGAAAAATGTTTTACATATATACGAGTATATGTACTTCTTTGAAAAGGACATTTCGATATTCTGAGAATTAAATAATTTTCACTGTTATTTTCATAAATAAACGATAACAAATCTTTTGTTTTTTCAATATGTGTCCTATAAATATGCAATCTTTTAATGAGTTTTATTTTGATTTATGTAAAAATTTCAATACAATATTCTACAATATATTAATTCTAGAGTAATTGTGTGTAAGTTTAATTAAATAAACAGAATTATATAATATAATTTGAACGATTTTGATTTTAATCAGCTTAACTAGTAATATTATTAAGGATTGATAATAGGAATTGAGATTCTAAATAATATTAAAATAGCTTTAACAACATCATTAACGAAAAAATAGCACAGGTTTAATATAAATTACTATTTAAAACATTCTTTATTATTATTTAAAGGTGAATAAAAGAAAAGATAAAGAATTATTGGGGCTTAATTCATCATCTTAAGCTTTTTGGTTATTATTTAATGTACAATTTGTAATGTAGAACGTATCATTATAGGTAATCGTTACTTTAATATTAATACGTGAATGACATGTGGAGTTTGACATTCAAGGCAGTTTGTCGAACTCTACAGCTTTTATTTAGGGAACTTGGTTCAAAATAAAAACAAGGAAGATTAAAGTTGCACTTGTAAACTGTAAGATACCCACTATGATGTTTAAAATAAAATAAACCATTATTTAGTTCCCTTTTGCGAATATAAAAAAAATATATAAAAAAATTAAATAATTAAAAAGTTGTAATTTTAGCTTTCAAAAGTTTTAATTTCAGTTTTAATTTTAACCTCGTACCTTCGTTAGATTCACAGTTATCGAATTGAAAATTTTATATGTCAGATACCCGAAAATGAAACCTGAACATTTTGAAACCACAGTTTGTCCTATTATATAACTAATTGTGTGTAATTTACATTCTCCCATTGTTTTTAGTTTTGAAAAAATTCTATGGCACCTTCTCGAAGCCTTGGTCCGTTTTAAACAAAAGCAATTGAGAATCTAGAAATTGTCTAAAAATGACTTTGTGTGAATTTCAATACTCTAGCACTTTTAGTTTTTGAATTATCGTGCTGGCACACGGACGGAAGGACGAACAGACACACATAGCTAAATCAATTCACTTTTCGATGCTAATTCGAAACATCCTTTTAACACTATATCTAGCATGTCTAGATCAATGCGTTACAAACGGAAGAGTAATTTTAATATACCCGTGGCTTTATTAATATGCACGTGTATAAAAACTAACATTTCCTGGTTTTTCTTTAAATAATTTAATCTGAAAAGTTCATTGCACTGTCTGAGACTTCACACTATATTCTAATATATTGTTATCACAAAATATATCGATATTTACTTTGTTTTATTTTTTGTCAACAAATTTTTGTTTTTTTTTTTTTTTATTATAGAAATATTTCCATATATTAAATAAAATCTATTACTATCTTTTATCATATTTTCTATTGTTATCATCTCTCTGTTACTCTTAAATAACAATAAAGCGGCTTAAATATAAAGAAACATAAAGAAGTGCTAACAAACAAAAAACTGTTATAACAAACAGTAAATATTGTATAACAATAAGAATGTTATCTATTGAATAATAAAAACTTGTGTTATTCTAAATATTCATAATACAAAAGATATGAAAATACACAACACAGTATGTACGAGTATTGAAGTAAAGACAATAGAAAATGGTAAAAGATAAAAATAGAAGTAAATAAAAAATATTTTAACAAATAACAAGCAAGTGATAGAAATCGGATACAATAATCGATTGGAAACTAAAAATGAATAGGAAAAGGTTTTAGTATAAAGAAAATGATAATAAATTATAATTTAAAATAATATTTAAAATAATTGTACAATATACTACTAAAAAAAAGGTTGAGATTTAAAAAACTATTAATTAAATAATATATATATTTATTCAAACTGCTTCGAGAGGTGGAAGTCTGTTGGTGCTAGAAGACTGCTCCTCATAAAATTCATCACTTTCCCGAAAGCGATAAAGAAGGGTTCTGCGAACAGTGAGGCAGTCGATCTGCTTGCACATTAAAATAACTGAGAATTAATGATAAAATAGGAGTAGAACTAAGAAAAACTAAGTTGATATTTTCTCTCTTTAATTTTTAGAAACCATAGCAATAGTTGGGAAACTTATATTGTTGTATTCCCTTTTTTGACTCTTATGAACTAATGAACTTTTATCAATTAATTAATAAATTTGATTTATAAAAGGCCCATGAAAATAAATTTATATTTTATTTTAGTAAAAATCTAAGTTAAAAACAAAAATTATCTGAATTTTTTAGCAGAATTTTGAATTTCAAAAAAAAAACTTGAAACTATATATTTAGTAAAAACGTGAATCTTAAAACAAAATATTTGAATTTATTTAGTAAATATCCAAATATATTAAGAAAAAACATGAATATCTTTAGTTAATTTCTGAATACATTGATAAATACCGAAATATATTTCGAAAATACCTTAATTTGACAAAAAAATGGTATACTAATGGTGCTACTAAAAATGCAAACTTATTTGAATTGTTCTGATTTTTGGACTAAGGGTGAGTTAAGAAAGCTGCAGGAGTTATTACTATTTCAGGAACATTTCTTAAGAATTAGAATTAAGAATTTTAAAACCCCCCAACAACAGCATTGGTATTCATTTGTCTGTGTTGAAGGAACATCTAATATATTATGTTCTATGTAGTGACCTGCAGGATTGTAATATATTTAGCAAGTTAGAGGTATGTGCAATTTTTGACTTAACTTTCTCAGTTTTAGTTTTATGAGTATATAACTAAGGTTTCACGAATGATTGTAATCTACAATTTTCTTTTTTTCCTACTTAATTTTTAGCATTTTATCTTAATTGTAGCATTCATCATTTTAGCAAAAAAAATTTTGTAAAAATGTGCCTATATAGTTTAACGCCCGTCTGCCTGTCCGTATGTCTACAAAAACTTTTACATCGTTTGAAATAGAGTAAAGAAAGTTTAACCAAGGGTAGGTATTGCAAAAAAAATAATTTTATAGAAAAACCTGTTTCTGTAGCCGCACCAGTTAAGGATCTATAGCTCTCAAATGTCGGAAAAGATCCTATATTTAAATCGTTATAACAACAGTTCTGTTAGGTATATTTTCAAACTGGAAACGGTATATATTTCTTAAATTAAACGTTAACATTGAAGCTCCAACATTATATTAACCTTAAAAAGTCTTAAATAATTTAAATTATATTTAAAAATTCAAAAAATTGTCTAGAATTGATATCCAAACTCAATTTACCAAAATTTCCACCAATTATATTGAATTGAATAAAACCTGCAACAAAATCTTAGAAAGCATGAATTTTCAAACATCTATATTTAGTACAAAGAAATGTCAAAGAGTTTTCCAAAGTTATTTTGCAATTATATAATGGTTGAACATTTTAAAAACTCTAATTGAAATTTTATTGTAAAATAAAAATAAAATAAAAAATATTGATGATAATTTTTGAAAAGATTTTTGAAAGGATGGCTCCAATAATTTCCATATTATTATACAAAAGAAATTTCAATATTGAAAAGTAAATAAAACTTATCACAAAAATAATTCAGAGTCAAAAGTTATTATCGAAAATATTGAATATAGTACAATACAAAAGATGAATCCTTCGAAAAATCTTTTGATGTTTAACTGAAAGTACAACGAACACTGATCTGATAGTAACATAACAGTAAATATACAAAAGATAAATTTAATAAAATGTTGCGTGAATATATTCTACCAATTATCTTGCAATTGTATTGTCTATAAAATATTGAAAATCAAACATGAATGAATATGAAATATTCCAGAATCCTTTGATATAATGTTATTTAAAGTTCAATTAAAAATTTAATTGATATTATTTAAAAGAGAATATCAAAGATGTTGTTGTCTATTTGAAAATCAATGTCTATGAAAATAAATATCAAAAATGTATCTGACTACATCAATGGTATGTTATGTTTAAAATTTCCTTTCGTATTTTGTTTATAATAAATTTTATAATTTTAATATGAGAAAAATCCCTGAGTCAAAAGCATCCAAAGGACGTAAGACTCAAGAAAATAAGGTAAAAATCTCTGAGGCATTATTATTCCAATGAGTGAGCCAAAAGTCTCTAAGCATGTAATGAAAAAAACCAAGGGTTTTTAAAAAAGCACATTTTTAAAATAATATAGTGTTGGAACTCCTTCGATAAAATACTGAGTATTTTATAGAAATACAATTTTGGAACTTCAATGTTAACGTTTAATTTTGGAAACATATACGCTGGTGACTAAGTTACTGCTTACTTATAAAAACAGTAAATTTTTAATTTTTAAGTCCTAATAGTTCTCGATGGGGAAGGTTGCCAAATTTTTCGAGGATCTAACACGCCATTTTTATAGGTTCCATCAAAATTTGGAATTTTACTTAGAATTTTACTATCTAAGCAAAAATGCTTAAAACTGAGACACCATTTAAAGAATTTTTCAAACAAATACTTTCATCAATTTAAAGAACCGCTTTTAAATTTAAGAAAAACTTTGACACTTGTTGAAATATAATGTTGGAGCTTTGAATTTTGTGTATTATTAACAAAAATTTTTAACAGGTATTCAAGTTACAGGTGTTTAAAAATAGATTTTCGAGTCCTTATAGCTCCTAAACCGGGGGCGTGACAAAAAATTTTGTAAACCGACTCCAACTAATTTCTGAGGATCTCACTTCTTTCAAAATTTCAAGTCTCTAGCTTGAACCGTGGGCCCAAAAATTTTGCAAAAATTAAGTTTCACATAACGGAAATTTTAGTAAAGTATGGCAATCCTATAAAACTTATAAAAGTAACTGCCTTTCGACGTTTACCAAATTTAAAATGGCGTTGTAAATAATGCAAAATATTTTTCTTATATAATATTATTTTCTATTAAATAAATCCACCATTTTTACTACATAAATATTATTTATTTTTTATTTAATAAATATCTTTTAAAAAATATTTAACTCTTTCTTGTGGAAAATTTTTAAAAAATAGAAAAAACAAATATGTCATAAAATGGGAATCATAATCTAAAATGTAGAATCATAAAATATTAAAAGAAACACACAAACTAATACACGCATACCAATGTTTTATTTATTTTGACATAACTTAAATGTCATTATCACTACATTATTCTTCGTTATAGTCAAATTGTTGGAAATATTATTATCTATCTCTTTTTATCAAATGTTTTTTTATTTTTATTTTTTTCTCTTCTCATTCCTTCATAATCTGAGTTTCTGTTATAATTTACTATGAAATGTTAAGTCAACGTTACGTTGCTGGAAAATGTTGATATTAAAACAAATAAATTACAATAGACTTGAAAAAAAAAACCTAAAAATATTTTATCTAGTATAAAAAAATATAATAAATTTATTTAATAAAATAAAAAAAGGAAAACAAATAATAAATAAATGACATGAACCGCATTATTTTTATGATTCAGCAAAAAAAAAAAAAAAAAATTGTACCTAATACTAATAAAATAATGTGTTGAATGTAGTTGTCATCGGAGTTTAACAAATATTCTACCTACCTAATAATTTAGTAAATTTTTATTAAATAAATAATTCAGCTGAATCAGAATATTTTAAAATAATTATTTAATAATTCCTTTTTAAAGATATCACAAAAACCTGATTTTAGGTTAATAAGAAGACTTTAAACTAGCTCCAATAAAAGCCCATGGAATAATTTCAATCAACTCGCATTAGATTAAATCTTAAGTTTAAATGAAATAACTCAAAGTTACAGAAGATTCTATATTCATCAAATTATATTAAAGTTAAATAAACAATCAAAGTTGTCCATCTCAAGATTATTTATGAATTTGTATGCGTATTTTAAATTTAATACGATTTTAATGTTGATTACGAAATTTTAAAATTTCGGTTATTTGCTGTAATAATGCTCTTTAAATATTTCGTATAATATTTTAAAAACTTTAGTTTACGAAGTCATAATAAAATAAGTATATTAATACTACCTGATAGGTTTTTAATTGAAGTAGACGTAATTGGAATAACTCAACGCAAAAATTACAATATGGTGTAAATGTTATTAATAGAATGTATTATAGTAATTTTTTTAAAACGACTTCCTTTACGTTGTGTTAATACGGGTTAACAAATTTTATGTCTGATAAAATAGTCATATCCATTTTCAAACAGAAACACGTATAAAAAACATCTTTACTTTGAAAGACAAAACTTATAAAAAATTTGGCTTTACTGGAAATTAAAAAATTTTAGTAGTGATCACGAATTAAAGCTAGAATTACTATAATTTTTTTTGACCAATCGACGTGCCGAAATGGGTTAACAAATTCAAGTCTGTAAATACAGTCAACATCATTGTCAAAAATCAACATATATACAAAATTTAATTAACTAATTCTTCAAACCGTTTTTAATTTAAAACAAAAAAGTTTAGATCTAGCGTGACAGCCTCAACTTGGCAGTCCGTTAGATATATTGAATCAATAGAGTTGTCATGGCCGTTATCATGCAGCGTTTTCTGATAATTAGAAGATCGGAAGATAAGTTTTGATATAAAAAATACTCGAAGTTGTATGACAGCTATGACTCTAGCGCCACTTACTAAAAAAAAACAGAAACTATTCATAGCATCAAATGAACATTTGATTATTTTTCATTTAATCGAGCGTGATGAGGTTTCACATTTCCACTAACGATTTTATATAAGATATTTACCTATATATTATTTATATTGAAATCTGAAAATTTTTATTTCTAATTTGGAATTGAAGATCGAATAAAAATGAATCCTTCTGTTGCGGTAAAGCTGCTTTTTATAAGTTCTCTACTATTTCCGTCAAACCGCTTATTCGCTAATGTTCATAGAGAAACCCAGGATCAAGGACATTAGAAGGAATAAATAAAATTTAATAAAAATTACATTATATAAAACTTTACGAATACTTAATTACTTAATTTAAAAACAACAATTAAAACCTTGAAATACCAAAAATTTAACCTTATTTTAACCTTCAGACCTATTCATTTCCCATTTTAACTGTATGTAACCTTTAAAAGAAAATTCTAATTACAAAAAGGAAATAAAACCTCCAAAAAAATTTTTTTCATTAAAAAAATTTCACAACTGAAAAACTTTAATGAAAAATCACTAGACAAAAGTTTTTACGTTATTTCGAATTAAACTCAAAATATTTAAGGCATATTCTAATCGAAAAAAAAGGGTTTTGTTTTTAATTTTTGCTCTCTAGATTCAAAAATACACAAAAATAGTGACTAAAAATTAAAATACAAATAAAACTAATGTAGAACCAAATGAAAATTCAAAATAGTTTTTATTTTTTTCTGAAAATGGAAAATTTTGTAAAATAAATAAGCAAAAATGTGGAAAATTATGCAAAAAAAACAAAAAAAATATGTATATGAGTTTATTATTATTCTACAAAATAATATACTATAGGTATAAATGAATATTATATACGATATGTTAATAGAAAAATTTAGTATTATTATACTTATGAATATATTAAAAAAAAAAACATTTTTCAAGTATACATTCTAGAAATAAAATATTTGCATATAAACTTTTAAATAAATGTTATGTTTTAATTTTTAAATATATAAACAAATAAATAAACAAGCAAACAAACAAACACTAAAAATTTAGATTTTCAAATGAATTATGTAGGACACTATTTTTTTTTTATGAAGGTCTTCGAAATTTAGTTTTCAAGTATTGAATGTTTAAATAACTTTGGATATCATAAACATTTAAGGAATATACTTGGATTTTGATTCGTTGATCCTATATTCTACAAATCCTATATTTCCCAATAACTCTTTCACATCCTTATCCTCGAAACATAGATATAAATTTGTATCACAAGTCCTACCCCATAGTATGGTTAAAAAAGAATTGGGGTTTTGGTGGGTTAAAGTCGCACACTATCTATAGGAAATACGGACAGCTCTCATAGGTGACTTTCGAAGCTTCCATATCGGTCGTAAAAAAAAAGGCCTCGGGGGTGTGACTTACAAAGTAGTGACCTACAATTTATCAACTTAACAGAGGAAGTGTGACTTAAAATGCCGAACCAAACACAAATTTTATTAATCGTTTACCGGTTAAGAAAAATTTAACTTATTATAAATATGAATGAACTTATCCACTTATAAATTAATAAAAATATTGGCACTGGACACAAAATATTGGCATAACATAGGTCGCAAGGCCTGGATTTTAGAATAGGCTATGGCTTATAATCAAATGTATTAAAAACTTTCAAAAATAAAGAAATATAGAATATTAATCTCGGTATTCTAAAAAATATGTGATGCTTCAACACCTCCAATAGTCGTGGAATCGATGAATCTTTTAATATGGGAACTCTATCAAATTAATAATTGATTGAACTGAATCTTAAACTTCGATAAAAGAAACGTCTTTGAACCCCAACACTATAAAAATCAAAAATCACAAAATAGGTTTTTAATAGGCTTATATTACACTTAAACCATATTTCGTAATAACTCAATTATCATTTAATTAGTAAAAAATATTCAATTATCAAAAAAACTGTAATTTGATTAGTAATTAGTAGTAAAAGTGAATTGCACCAACCATCTCCAGGAAAAAAATTACACACACAATTTTCAAAAAAACTACCTAAATTAATTTTTTAAATTATCTACTACGTAACTAATGCAGGACTCTTGAAGTCCTTGAAGGAATAATAGAAGTATTATAATTAGTAAATATCCAAATTTCATACAAATTAATTTTCTGAAATATCTTATAAATAGAATATCAACTTTTAATTATATAATTATAAATCCTGTTTTCTTCTATGTATTCTCTAATTTAAAACTGAGCTTCTATATTGTATTCTCTATAATTTAGAAAAACTATACATATACATAACACTAATACAAGTGGAACTGTACAAAAAAACAAATTTAATGCTTTGATAATGATAATATAGAAAATATAAAAAAAGGATGTTTTGTTAATTTTCAAGGATTAAATATAAAACTACTTTTAATTGGTAGTTAGTTATGGAGTTCAAGGACATTTATTTAAAAAATATATTTTCTATATCACAAAACTAAACCACAACAAAAAAAAAGGATATAAAACAAAAGGACTTTATTATTAAGTTAATTCTGAAAAAATAAACAACAAAAACAAAAAAAAAAAACGGAAATAAAAATGAAAAATGCTTCTAATTTAACTTCCTTTAATTTCAAACTTTTATGTAATTGTAATATTTTAAAATAAAAAAAGTTTTATTTTATTTATTTTTATTTGAATTTTTGTTTTTTTTTTTTTGTTAGTTTTTATTTAAAGTCTGTTTATAATTAAAAAATTTTTCTTTTTATTTTGGAACTTGGAATTTTATGGACGTTTATTTTATTTTTTAACTTGGAGATAATATTAAGCAGTTCATTAAAAAGTCAAAAAATTAAAGAATTATCTAGTTTATTTAAATTTTTAATTTAATATTCTGGTTTTTGTTGTATTAAAATTTTTAAAATTAAATTACATAATTTTATTTATTATATTAAATACTATTTTTAATTGTACTTAATGTAGTGTTAAAATTTTGATGGATTCTTTTTTCGTATAAGGACAATTTTTGATTTTTTGAAAAAGGATTAGGAAGTGAGGGATTGTCAAATCGGCTGATTGAAAGATAGTTGATCGGAAAATATTATTCTAAAAATTTTTGGGATGTTCCACCTGGTAATTTAACTTAAGTATAGGTTTAATTTCAGAATTCCAGTTAAAACAAAAATCAATACTTTGATAAAAATTCACTAAAGTAAATCTGTAAGAGAAGTTAGTTTTAGGAAGCACTATTTTAGTAGATACTTATTATTAGTAGACCTTAGATCTTAAATTCTGTTTTAAAGAAAAAAAAAGCTCTAATTTGAGAAATAAATAACTTTGGAAAAATTTAAAGAAGCACATTTTGAATTGGAATATCTTTCCTCTGAAATATTCCATCCTATTTTCCTCATTCATTATTTTCAATCCTGTTTTCCTCATACTGGAATTTTCCATCTTATTCTTCTCATTCCCTTTTACTTCTCTATAAATCCTATATTTTCTGAACTAAACCCTTAAAACCGATTTCCCAATAATCCTTCAACATCCTTATCCTCAAAGCGAAGCTGTACATTTGTATCACAGGTCTCGACCTAATGTTTGGTTCAAAAAAGGATAGTGATTTTGGTGTGTAAAAACTGCACACTACCTCTAGGAACTACGCTTAGCATCAATAGATGTTCTTCAAAGCTTTAAATGTCTCTCGTCAAAAAAAAAGAAAAAATTCAATTTTATTCAATTCGACATCAAATTTATTTAAAATTCTTTATTTATTTATTTATTTGTAGTATCAGACAATCGCCTGGTATTATAGTTGTTCTTTGTCTATTTGGGATTTACACTTCTTATTAAATCAATTTGATTATAGACTATACTTTTTCTATTAGAAATGATCTGACCAGGGTTTGAACCGAAGACTTTTATATTGAAAAACCAGCCCTCTAAAGACTGAGCTCTCGGTCAGATGAAAATTCTCTATTCATTATTTCGTTGTTTCATTTAATTCATTTATTAATTTAAATTTTTAAAATCAAACAAATTAATTAATATAAAACCGCTTAGCTCAAAAATATTTTCAAAATCTATTTTACAGTTTAACACTTTTGTATGTTTATTTTGTACATTGAAATACAAATACTATCATAGACTATTCAACATCACAATATTCAAATAATTAATATTTCAATCAGCTGTTTACTTGTTCTACTTTCATCCTGCATTAACATTTTTGTAAGTTTATCTCTGATTTTTTTCAATTACTGTCATAACTGCATACGATATACAAATAAGTTTGCAGATCTGCTAAATGTTATGCTGAAAGAGATTTTTAATTGATATACATATATGTGTGTTAAAGTAGATGCAATTATTCGTAAACAAACTGGAAGACAATTTTTAGGTTTGTAAAAACAAATATTGTTTCTTCACTTAAAAAAGTTGTCAAAATAAAGTTGAAACATCTTTTGAAAGTTGAATTCAAGTTTACATTAAAATACTGACCTAGTGCATCACTCATTATCTTCTTACAAAAAATTATGGGGAATCTTTTAATATCGTATATTTAAAACAGAAATCCTGACAAAAGCAAACATATAACAGTATCAAGCAAAGTGACGCAGAAATACATTTAAAAAGAGAGATAGAATGATATAGAGAAGAAAATAAAAAATTCTGAGTATTAAAAAATCTCTTTAGATATTATTGTACGATAAACAACTTTTTTATTAGAGAGTATTTAAATTCTATATAGTAGTAAAAATTTAACGAAACAATAGAATATACTTAACGAAGGGGAAATTTTTCTAACATTTTGCTTACATTGGACTTTTCAATTTAAAAAATAAGATTTCTACATTCAATTACAAACTGTTTGATTCTATTTGCATTGATACTACAAATTTTAAGGAAATGCCGTTATTTTAGTTTCTTTCCTAAATGATTATTAGAAAAATGGTTATTTTTCTTTATGGGATATAATATAATATTATATTTACTGTTAGATTTAATTTTATTAAAGTTATTAAGTTAACTTACTTCAACAGTATTCATTTTGAGGAATAACCGTTATTTTTTATTAAATAAAAAACTTTATCCTCAATCACTTCAAGAATTTACTGTTATTTTTCTTCAAATTAAAAACTCTTCCTTTAACAACTTTGAAGATTTACCGTTATAATTCTACAACTCTTTCTTCAAAAACTTCGAGGATTTACCGTTATTTTTCTTCAAATTGAAACGCTTTCTTCAACAACTTCGAGGGTTTACCGTTATTTTTCTTCAAATTGTAAAAGGATGATAAAATTAATCAATGTTATTATTTTGTTCAACAGTCATAATGTAAATAATATTTTGTAATATTTATAAGATACATATATGACAATGTGCTATGTTTAAAATCTTTTTAACTGTTAAACTTTTCTTTGCTGCAAAGCAGAAAAAAAATTCAAAAGGTGTTATATTCAGAATGTATGATACAAAATATTTTATAATCAAGAGAATATTATTACACCTCATATTCTCAAATCATATTTTAAATTGAAATTTAAATATCGTAATTCTGTAGAGGTTTTATAAAACCCATGATAACACCTAAAAATAACAACATTAATGTACTCAATATTTTAAATATTAATATAGTTACAAAGTCATAGATACTGATTTCAAAACAGTTGTTTCTTAATTTTTATGTATTCCCAATGATCAGATTTTCCATCACATTATTATTGATATTAAGAAATTTTTTTTTAAAAGTCTCTCGTAAATCGTTATGTTGAATTTTGTTTTTGTTTTTCTTTCTTTGCAGCTTCCTTTTGTGTTATTAATTTCTTCTGTAAGGAAAATTTGTATAATATGGCATCCGTTTTCCTAGTTTATTCTTATAGTATTCAGTTTAATTTTAGATATTTACGTTTTAAGAACACGGTTGATTTTTACAGATTTTTTGTTTTTGGTACCGGATTACGTTCAATTTTTTTTAATGTGAAAAATGAGACTATGGATATAATTTAAATTATAATTGAATAATTTAAAGTAATTCTACTTTTGGGATTCTGCTATTTGGAAAACAAGAAAACATGGAATTTTATTAAAATATAAATTTCAAATTTTAAAAAGGAATACTGAGTCAAGTGTTCTGAAGAATAATATTTAATAGAAACATATATGTTGTATTGATTCTTCGAAGTTTAAATGATATGTTAATGAAATCGTTCGAATAAGCGTTCTTGCATTTATAAAGGCATTGCAAAAGCTAAGGTATATGGATTGTCTTCAAAAGAAGGTAAGAATTAAAGCTACTTGCTTCGAAACTAATATGTTGTACTTATGTTACCTTTAATATTTTTATTTGAAAAATTATCTTAAACAATTATATAGATTAACTAGAAGAATTTTAAATTATTGTTAGCGACCTTTTTATATAAAGCGAACAACTTTTGATATTCAATACAAAGCTTTAGACAGATTTTGGTTCTTAAGAGCATCTTAGTTGGATTTCACTTCTTAACTTTTTTTTTAGAGAAATTTCGTATAACTTTTCCGATACTTCCACTACATGATATTCGGGAGATACACATAGATTAATGTTAACTTTCGTTTACTAGACCAATGATATATTGGCTAAGACGCCGACCTTTCAAGTGAAAAGTCTCAGGTTGAAATCCCGCTCAGATTATACCTAATTGAAAAAAATATCCTAAAATTCTTTAATTATAGCGAAATAGTAATATAATATTATAAATCTTTTCTTTTTCAGATACAATATAATATTATATTTACAGTTATATTTAATTTTATTTAATTTATTAAGTTATTCGGAACCTTTTCTTTCAACAACTTCAAGGATTTACCGTTATTATTCCTACATTGAAAACTCTTTCTTTAACAACTTCGAGGATATACCGTTAGTTTTCTTCAAATTGAAAAAGCATTTTAAGTGTTAGATAGATAGATGCCGCAAAAAATTTACTATTTGTGTAGTCATAATATTATATAATGGCTACAGCGGGTAATCAACTGCTTAGCGAATATAAAGGTTAAAGAAACTGTTACCTAGTCTAAGTGACTTGGTGAATGCCCCATTTTCCTTAAAGGAGGAGTGGTAAAGGATTAAGAAAAAAAGACTTCAATGTTGAAATACCTTTAAACCGGCTAAAATTTTAAACTTTTTTTTGGAATATCTTCTAAGAGTGTCGGAAAATCTCTGATTTTAATTAAAGCACATCAGAATTCATTAATGTAATAGCATAGGTTGAATAAATTAGTGAATTTTTACATGTGTCTTTAAAATAAAGAGCTGTGGTAAAATTTCTTAATTAAAACTCAAAATTTTCAAGACTACTACTAGCAAATTAGTTTAGTTTAAGTCCAATTTTCACCCCAAGACATTATTTTTAACAATCCTTTGCTACATTAAAACCAGCTTCCACTGACCCTGATTACCTTACATAATTATTTACCTTGTTTTTTCGATTATGTAGAACTACAATAATTTATTTCATTTGAATTAAGTTTCAGCGCATTAATTTAAGGAACAGGATATTTAAAATAAATTTTAATTGTTATATATATTATCTTACCATCATTAAATAATTAAATTAATTTTTAAATAATTATTAGTTTTATAATTGATTTTCCCATTTCAAACATATTAAAATCAAAACTTATCAAAGTAAATGTAATTAATACTAATTACGATCATTTATTATATATTTAATATCTTTCTTCATTAATTAACACACCTACTATAGTAATATAAGTTATTTTTTTTTTAATTATTTTTAAATCATTATCTTTTATCCAAAACCTCATTAGTAAAAGATTCTAAAATGGTTTATTAAAAAACGATTATTAAAGGAATTTTTCCAAATTAACATTCAAATAATTAAAAATTAATTAATCCGATCTAAAAATGATAATTATTATAATATTATTAGTTATTTAACAGTCATTATCTAATAAATTGATTTGGTTTTTTTCTTTTATAATAGTTTTATTGGTTTTTTTTTTTTTAGTTTAAATATTTATAATTTAAATATTACCTCTTTATTAAATTAAATAATGCTTCTAAATTAATTGGTATCATTATAAAATATAGATAATTACTTTGTTTTTTTTTTTTTAAATAATAATAAAAAATTTATCATAATTAAAAAATAGATTTATTGATATTAAAAAAAATATTATGTATATATATATATAATAAAATAATCAATTATAAGCCTATAAAATATTAAATAAACATATTTATTATTTAACAATATGAATTAATATTTAATTAATACAATTTATATTAAAAAAAAATAAAAACAATTACTAAAATTATTATAAAAGGGATTATTTAAAGTATCATATGACAACTATGTGAGTTATATTGTATTTTATATTATTATAAATAAAAAAATTATTAAAATAATAAATAAATAAATTATGAACAATGAATTAAAAGAGTTCAAAACATATGAATTTTAAAAATAATTAATTCATATTAGCTCTTCTTTTTGTTTGCTAATTTTCCAGCTGTTTATGCTAATAAGCCTTTCTCTTCCATAAAATTTGGGCCTATAATATTTTAATACGTTGCAATAATGTTGTGGTTAGAACGTCAGTCTTTTAAACAAAAGTCTCGGATTCAATCCCTACTTCAGATCATATTCAATAAAAACAATCCAATTTACAATTTATATCATGTTAGCACTCTACATTTCATATTGGAAGCCTAGGTTACAGCTACCTGAAATATAAATAAATTAATAACTTTTTATATATTGTTATTATTTTTATTTCTGTGAGTTGTATTTTTTTAATTAAAATATGTACTAAGTATTTTTCATTTAAATATAAATTTTGTTAAATATAATATTAAGCTATTAGTTAGTTTGAGACCAATGAGGAATGATAGCCAAATTTAGTAATAAGCCAAATTCAAAAAATGTCTTCCATGGCAATCGAAAAGATGCTCTTCGAATAGGAGGTCGACTCTGGAACCCCAGTATTCATGCAGCCTTAATATGTTACTTATAAAAAAGGATGAAGCTATTTCAAGCTAATCCCAAAATATATAATCAATATGAACTTCTACTACATTGAGGTATCTTAATATAAACTAACAAGCCCCTAAAACTTAGATTAAATCAATTTTTTAAATTTTACCCAAATGTATAAGTGTTATAAAAATCCATTAAGTTTGGAGTTCACTTGCTTCTTTCAGTTTATGCTAATAACATGCTAATAAAACTTTTAAATCGCTTTAATGAAAATTTTTAAACCAAATTTAAAAAAAAATGTTTTAAGTCATAGAAACTTAAAACTAAATTATTCATTTATGCAAAAACTTTTAAATTTGACTAAAAGCGTTTTTATAGCTGTTGCACAAAAATTAGCAGTGCAGAATTAAACTATTTTTATAACCAGAAACGATTTTTTTTAAATTAACAAGAATCATTTTTATCGTTTGACATTTTCTTTTTTTAGGTAAAATAATAATATTCACTTTTTATTTACCTATCAGCGCCAAATAAATTTATTATTTAAAATGAATTTCCCGTACTCTCGTTAGACCACATAAATTATTTCAATATCAAACTGTATTTACTTTTATTATTTCAATTGTCGTTATTGCAAAATAACTTTACAAAATTTTAAACTTAAATATAAGATACAATTTTTTCTCCAGACTTTATGTCTAAAGAACAAGAAAAAAAACTATTTATTAAATTATTTCCATTTTTATTTTATACCACCCATGAGTGTTATAAAATCAGACGTTGAATTATATGAGAAAATGTATTATTTTTTTTTTTGAAGGAATTGAAAGAATTTCACAGCTTAAAAAAATAATTCAATAAAATAAAAAAAAATCATTTTAATATTATAAGTTAAGATTAGAATAAATCTGTATTTTAGCAAAGATTTAGTACTTTAGATTTGATCCATTGAATTTTGAATTACTTTGAAAATACTAAATTGCATATTTTTAGGGTAAATTATTATTTTTATTTTTATTTCATTTATTTTTATTACATTTCAGGAATGATAATGCAATAGTTAAACCCATAGGATACTGAGACAATTACCTATAGGTTTGAATCATTTTAATTAGATTATATGAATAGTATTTATTTTATTTATGTAATTATATTTGATTTGAAAGAGGAATAATTCAAATTACAATTTTTCAGTAATTTTCCATTGAAAAAATAACTTAAAATCTGAGTTGGGGAAGAAAACATACTTCTTCGATTGTTACGCCAGATACCCACTATTTCACTATGGCCCCTACTTAATAGTTGATCCATTGAATTTTGAATTCCTTTGAAAACACTAAATTGCATATTTTTAGGCGAAATAATTTTAACATCATGGTTTCATATATTACCACTAAAATAGTTTTTTGAAGGTACTTATAGTTTAAGTTTATTAAAATAAAATAAGAAACTCCTTAAAAATTAAAATAAACCCATTCATTATGGCAACACTGTCTTTCATTTGTGTAAAGTTTTTGATTAAGTGAATATTAAAGTTTTGGTATTATAAATCGATATCAAAAAAATTAATAATACATACTTATATACTGTTAAAAACTTTTTTTTGGTTATTTTGTAACCCTTTCTATTCCCAGCACCTCTAACTTTTTTTTTTATTTTCACAAACTAATAATTCAATAAATTTGCATTGTCTATTATATTTACCTTATTAAATTTATCGAAATATTCTTTGACTTGGAATACTGCACGTTTTGATATAATAAATACCTTTAAGTCATTTCAAAAATAAATCAAAATTATTATTTATCTATATGTAATAAAATTAATTTTTAAATTTTGATTTATAATACAATACTAATATTTTAAATAAACTAATAATTCAAATTATATTGACATCAGATCAATAAACTGAATTAATGAAATAAAATTTAATAAAAAAAAAATTTAATTACCAACTAATATAATTATTTTAAATCTATAATAAAAAATTTTAATTAAACAACTTAATGTTGGCATAAATCAATTTTTTGAGTTTTAAAATAAATTACTTAGATCCTTTTTTATAATTTATTAGTCTAGAACTTGATTTGTGTGGACTAAAATAAACCCAAAATTATATGAGAATTCTTTAAAATTTTATAAATTAAGATTCCTTTAAAATTTATAATTTATTGAAGAGAATATAAGGGAAAACATTTAAGTGGTTTCTTAAATTAATCGTGGGAATATACTTCTAAATAATATATTTAGAATATATATTATTCTCAATGTCAGCTCTCTTTCATTATTTCGCCTTCCAGTTCATATCAACTGTTTAAATAACGTATCTCTGTATTACCAACTGCTCCTCTCGGTTTTGAGCAGATCCCCTCCAATTGGTAATGTACAATTTTTTATGACTGTCGGAGTCTCATCTTCCAAACAAAGATTCAATCTTCTACTTACCTTTTTTTAAGTCTGGCTTTAAATATTCTATTAGCTGAAGCATCGATGATATTCGCTCGATGTGACCAAGCCGTTCAGCAATATATCTTCTCCGCCAGATCGCAGCATTGTTTACTACAAAACCATTAAAAAATTCCTAATTCAAGTTAACTTGCTTTTAGTAGTGTCCACAATTCCTAATCGCCAACCAGGCCTGGGAATATAAGGGTTTTGTACAGTATCACTTTTGTATTTTGTGATAGGAATTTTGATCCAAGCTGTTTTGACAAACTGAAGTAGAATGGTTAAGGGCTTGCCACGGTTATTCTACTTATTATTTCTACATTTTAATTATTGTTTTTCCAATTAGTCCCAAGGTAGATAAAGTCCCTAACGACTTCAGTGATTTTGTTTCCAATAAGATGTTGACTGGATTATGAATTTTATCCGAGCTATAATCGATGACATACACTGTTTGGTTCTCGTTTACACAAAGGTTAAAAGTTTCCCAAAGTCTCAAATACTTGGAAACTAAGTTTTTTTTCAATTTTTTACAAGTAAATATAAATTTTAAATAATTTTCCAATTTAAAAACTCACTATCTAAAAATAATTTCTGCTCAAATTCTATTAAAATTAAATTTTGCGTAACCTGATTTATTATGACCTATAATACCTAATTTTTTATTTAAATTCCAAAATAAATTGGTTTATTATTAAATTTAAATAAATTAAAGAAAAATCCCTGCTTTTTGCTTGTCATGCACTAGTTTTTGAGAGTATAACTAAGGATATTCTAATATCTATCTATATAATATATTATAATAACTAAATCATGACTATTAGGTATCTTATCTAGGACATCTTAAAATGAACTTTAACATATATTTATAGTTTTATCATAATCTTTCTTTCACCTTAACCCCTTCATTACGTCTTAAATAAAGTATTGTACAATTTGGAATAATTTGAATTTGGAAAAATTATTTCCTAAATAAAACCCATCTACCTAAACATTACTTGCAATATTTTTACATTTATTCTAGTATTATAGGAAGCTAATTCTATTTTACTTTTAAAAAGTTGAGATGCTTTACCAGATATAGATTATCTTATTAAAGACGTGTTTAAAAATTTAGAAATGTTTAGCTATAAAAATATTTTTTAAAAGTTAATCTGAAAAGCTATAGAAGCTTAAATTTTAACTGAATTACAATAATAGCTTAACTCAAGGTTTGAGTTCCTTCACGCAGAATTTCATTCAACAATTTTGAGTCAAAATGTATTTCGCTCAACAAATAAAGAAAGTGAGTTGACTCTTCACATTTGAGTTTAATCACTTCAAACTCTGCTAAATTGAACATTAGAAATCAGTGGATTTATTATGTTGTGTGGGCTCAAATTTTTTGAAAAAATTTCCTAGAAGTAGAGTAGTTAATTCAGTTTAAACGAGGAAGAGTGTAGAAGAGTAGACTGTGTCAATTCTGGGATACCCGTATGACCGTCATATAAACATTATATCATTATTATTATAAACATTAATTACTTTTGGCAAAATTTCAAACATACCAGCTTTATTAGGTGTAGTGTAATGCTCATATAAAAGAAGGAGTTGTATGGCAGCTATTCAAACCCTCTGCAGTAGACCAACCAAATTTTGCAGAAACTTTGGCCATAAAACTAAACTACTTTTGCCAAAATTTCAGACACGTAGTTGTAATAGGTACAGAGAAATACTCATATAAAAAAAGAAGTTGTATCGCAGCCACTCGAACCCATGGACCAAAATGGCTGGATTTAAATAGCGATGACGGCTATTACAAAAAAACGAATTTGCGTTACACTACTCTGCGTCACAAACGTAATGGCAAATTTATTATACCCTTTGACTATATAGTCATACGGGTATAATGACTATATGTCATACGGGCATAAAAATAGTAGTTATTTGATTATACTTTAGAAAGTAGCTTAATTTACAATAGTAGCTGAACTTTGAAGTTAAATTAACCTAGTAATTGTACCAGTTGTTATTTAAAAATATAAGTAGTTTTTCCTTTTAGATACTTAAAAATAAAACTGTTAATAATTATCAGTCTTGCATCAATATTTCATGGCGTTTACATACTACTGCTCTTCACTGTTAATATCGTTATATTTAAACGCCAATCACTCCAACAATAAAGAGACGATATTGAGTTTGAATATTGTCTTACTATTTCGCTACTAACATTTTTGGAGTGTCTTGGAAACGGTCAAAAAACCTCTCAAAGACTTCTTTATAATAGGATCTGTGAATTTCTAAACATGGTGTAGTATTAAGTAATTAATATTCATATATAATCGATTATTAAGCTCTTAAGGTAAGTAATTCGGGTTCCAAGCTTCTTCTTAAAAAAAATCTTCTCCTTTTGTTAATTATGATTAAAATATGAGTTTTATTTTGTAGACAGCGCTGTCTTACATTTTCCTTTGACAGTGCTGGCAACAATGCTGACAAATTACAAAACAGTATGAGTTTAAATTACATAGCAACAGTGAATGAACTAGTATGTAAACATCAAAACGCAAAATTATTTATTTGGTAGACCGTATTGGCAGTCCAATCCACAAATACTTTAGAAACGGGTAATTTAAAAATTATGTATCTAAATATATGCAGCTTAAGAAACAAAATTTATGAATTAGAAACATTGATTAATGAATGTAAATAAAATGATTTTGTGATTCTAACAGAAGTATGGATATACAGCAATGAAATCACTACGTAAAATATTCCAAACTATAGGGCAATTTTCAATTGTAGAGATGAGAAAAGGGGTGGTCGAACTGTTATCTTTATAAAAAATTATATGAATTTTACTGAAGTATTAAAAGACGAAAAATATAGTTTTAGTGTAATTGAAATTCTGAATTTTACATCTAGATTAAGAATTGGTACATTTCACAAGGGAAAATAGTAACATATTTATGGAATATTTAGAAAATAGATTAAAAAATAAAGCGAATTAAGTTGTTAAGTATAAAGACATGCTAGCAACAACTGGTTATAAATAAACCAAAAACACAATGTAGAAGAAACACAGCTCATTCCAATACTTTAATTGATCATATTTTAACAAATTCAAATGATAATTTTACAATAGAAAATATCAAGAATAAGGTATAATAGATGTAGTTGATTGAGCCAGTGCTCAAATTTCCATATTAATCAAATTGGTATTTTAATGAATAAAGCTCTTAAAATTCTTTACAAATATAATTACAAAACTAGTACTAAGTATTTGTATAAAAAAAACAAATGAATTAGACATTAACCAATTAATCTATTTTGAAAAAGGTAAATATATTTATAAAGTAATAAATAGTAACATTAAATCAAATATAAATTTAATAAAAAGAGAAAATGTTCATAAATATATATAAAATAACCTTAAAGAAACAAAAAAGTTTAAAATGTAGTGGTATTAAAATTTTTAATTCATTACTACTAAATATTAGGAAAAGTCAAACTTTGGAAATATTTAATAGAAAACTTATAAAATATATAAACAACTTTAGAAATTAAAAATTGGAAATAAGTAAAATTAGAGAATTCAAAATAATTATTTTTAAACAAAAATTAATTGTAATTGTATTTAATTAAATAATTTCTTATACATAATTTTATATATTTTATATATAAAAAAAAAAACACAGAACAGGATATACAAGATTTTTATAGTTCCAAATTAAATTAATTTTAATTAAAATTTTTTTAATCAAATATTCGGACCAACATTTTCTTTTATTGGAAATCCAAAGAACCTAAAAAACCTGTTTAAATTATATAGAAAAATTTAATATCTCTTAAATAAACGTGTGTGTATTTTATGTAAGTATTTGTAAAATCCTTTCTATTCTAATTTTACTTCTAATACTCTTTTTGAATATAAAAAATTTTCTTTCGATGATTTTTTGATTTTATTTAAATAAAAAATTTTCATGTGGTAAATCATAAAAATTTTTTACAATTGTAGCAAAAGGAAATTTGTAGAACTTAAAAAAATAATTTTTTTTACTTTTCTGTAAAAGTTCTTGTGGTACAAATTTTGGTTCAAACTACGAATGAATTATAACCTCAAGATTATTTTATACTTTAAAAAGGATTTTGGGTTTTATAAAAAGAAATTTTCCATTTGTATTAAAAGAATCTTTAATTTTTGGAAAAAAAATGTTCTGTAGAAGCTGGTTTTAAATGATAACAGAATGCAATTTTACAAAATAACATATATATAATATACAAAAGTAATCATCTATATACTATCAAATATCTTTTCAACATATTTTAGACCAAAAATGGAATGCACAAAATATATTGGCTGGAACTCCGGAATATCATACCGGAATATCTCGATAAATTGCGAACAGTGTTACCTCAACGGTTAGTTCCCATAGCCATCGGCGTACAATTTGATCTATAAACCCTTTTTTAAAGATATCTAGTCAAAACGAACACCTTCCCTAAGGAAATAAAACAATAAATGCCTCCATTTAAAGTTTTTCAACGTGGAACAAGGAATGCTACAGAAGGTCACTCTTACACTGTTGAACTGGTGAGATGGTGTAACATGGCATATGGAAATTCGACTGTTTTAAACATTTTACGGGTTTACGGGTTTATGGAACCATATTCCATCCCATGTTCTCCTTAAAACTAGTAATTCAAATGTGTATAACTTAGTTCATTTGAAGAACGAATACCTGCGTTAAAGAAATTAACATAATTTTCAAATACCATTTATTCTGGATGATCCATCATTTAAAATCCAGTTAATCTAGTCAATTTTCCTACAATTTTTTTTCAAAATTTCCACTTTCACATTGCACTTTCGAACTTTTATTACTAGAAACTTTGGAATTCAAAAATATCAAAAGCCCAAATATGTATAAAATTCTCCTTCTTTCAAGTGAGTTTACTGACACCATTTCAGAAAACTTAAATCTAAGTACATTAAAAATCCTATTTAGATCCAACAGTTTTGAACCTGCTTCAGATAATAATGACAAAGTTCAACTAGATTCTTTCTAAACAAAATACCCAAATAAATCCACTTCATCTTGGAGCCATTTTGACTTTAAATTTTGCATAATACCAGGAAAACTTTTCTTAAAATTATGAAAATTACATGCTACATTTATCATGAAAAAAAAAGAATTATCTTTGGTTAATGAATTCAGTTCCCTTATGATCCCACTTGAGTTTTATATACCGGTTTTTATGTAGTACTTACCTGTTAAAGTAAAAGCATATTCTTGAAAATAAAATCCATGTAATTTTCGTTTGCTTTATTTTGCTGGCATTTTATTGAAATTTCTTTTTTCCATTCCAAGGTCCTGAGGGAAATAATAATAGGCCTGTTAAAAGTGATTTTGTTTGTGATTGTAGGAACAAAGTGCAAAAACCTTTTGATAAGCAAAATAAAAATATAACAAAACAATATCGTGTAGTCTTTAAAATGAAAAAAATGGTTTTTGTAAAATTCTATACTGAAAATTTAAACAAAATCGTGAATCAACAGAAAATACAAATTTATTTATGAGTTTTTCTTTTTAAAAACGATTTTTACTTAGACAAAATGAACTAAATTTTTACCTTAGGAAAGATTTTTCCTAGTTTTAGGAATTAACAGAAATAATTATGGTATAAGTGGAAACTGAATTAGTCTCCTAACAGTATTTTGTTGAGATCTTCCAAGCCACCTTCAGTTTCATGGAAAAATTTTAAACAAATAATGAAAATTATAGATTTTGGAGTTCTATAAATTGTTTTAAAAGCATCTTGAGCTATTTTTAACGGTTTTCCTGATCCTCGGGAAAATTTAAAATGAATCCTGCTTTTTTATAATATAAAAAACTACAAAATGTAAGTAAACCCTTAATATTAATGAAATTAAAATTTGGTGAGCCTTAAAATATGCAATCTTTGTAAATTTAGTTATTTCGAAGTTAACACCATATGTTCTTTTTAACGGGATTTTCCTTATCCTTATGCATATTTGAAATGAGCCATGTCTTCTTTCTATTTTAAGAACCATAAACTACAAGCACAGCTTTAGTTTTATGAAATTATAACTTTAATGCACCTAAAAGTATGCAATCTATGTAAATTTAGTTATTTCTCTGAATATTGCTTAAATACATTTTTCAATATTACTTTTAAGACCTGTTTATAAAGGTCTTGTAAAAAATAACCCTTAACACCTTGGAAAATGATTAAAAACCGTTATTTTTATACAAAAAGACTTAATAGAAACATGTAAGTGAAATCTTCTGTAATCTATCTTTATCGCAAACATTTACTTATATTTGTTTTTATTATTTCATATTTCGCACAATAAATAGAAAAATTAAAAGTTACAGGATTTTTAAGAAAATTTAAATATATAGCAGAAACTTTTAAGTTTTACAATGAGATCTTTGACCTTTTGTATTTTACTGTATTTAAGACTTGCTACTACAACCAAATAGAACAAAAACTATTCTTGGAAAAATCTGTTTTTAAAATTTACCTTTGGGTGTTTAATTTTTTTATTTTTCATCTGTAAAGATATTGTTATTTCCCTTTAAGTAAACATTTTCCAAGAAAAACCTTTTAAAATGACCTTTTAAAAGTCTATGAGAATATCACAAGTCAATCTTTATATAATAAAACAGACTTCTGTGCTTGCACCTTTGAACTTTTAAAGTAGTTTTATTAGAGTGTTGAGGCATACACTCTTTTTTAGTCATTGAATAATATCAAATTACTTACACTTCTATCATCCAGGTTGTTAATTATATTGTAAGGAATATTCCTACGTGTTTAAAGAAAGGAGCTACAAATAAATTCTGTAATGAAAAATAAAAAAAAATTGCATTAATTAGTTTTAAAAGTATTTATAATATTTCAACACCTCCTACAAAAAATTTGTATTAAAAAAGTTTTTTCAGAAAAAAATAAGCCGATGTTTATGTTTTCTTTTCAAACTGAATGTAATTAACGTATATTTTAAATATTTTATGAGATCCAGACGTTTTTTGACATTAATTACCATTTTTTATGCATTATTGAAACAGTTTATACACTTAATCCTTAAAATCCTTTTTTTTTCTTTTGTAATTTGCTCATTTTTTTTTTAAAACATGTATGTATGTGTAAATCGTTGGAAAATTTTCTAATTTGATTTTTTAATTTGTCGGCTAAATATAAATTTTAATGCTTTATTTGACTTTGAAATTATATTTTTATATTTCAAAATATTTGATGCACCTACGCGGCTTTCTTGTATTACATCAAATGTTCTAAAATCTAAGGTTTGAGATTTATATAATATAAAAATTAAAAAAAAAAAAAATTTTATTAAAAATAATTAATTTTATTAATTAATAAACAAAGACGAATAATTTGCTGGCATTAAACTTGTGGTATATTTTCCCCATCTCCCATAATCCAGAAATCCCAAATAACTTCCATCATAATCCCAAATCCTTCCATATCCTCATCCCAGTAGCCAAGCTGTATTTGTATGGCAGGTTCCCTCCTAAAGTTAAGCTCAAAAAGGGTGTGGTTTTGGTGTGTTAAAATCCTACACTACCCAAAAAAAAAACCGCACAGTTTCTTAAAGTAGAATTTAGATGTTGTAACTCTGTGGAAGCCTTATAAAAATAAATAAATTAATATAAGCTAATAAAATTAAATATAAAGTGGCACAAACCACGGCTATTAGTTTTCAATTATTAAACAGCTTTGAGGTCCTTATGCCACGAAGCATAATTTAACTTAACTAGAAAGAATTTCGAACAAAGCCAAGAAATGAAATTTTAAGCACAAATCTATTCGCCTTTAAAATTTTGTTAAAAATTGTTAAAATTTTCACTTGTTCCATAAATTATCTTAGAACTCTTTTTTAAAATCTTAAATTTTTACCAATTAATATTTTTAATATTTTATTTCTTCATATTTAGACTAACCCAAATTTTTAATTGTAGTCAAATTTAAATTAAGCACTTTAAGAACAAAACAAATTAAAACATAATTTATCCCATATTTTAATTGAGAAAGAATTTATAAAGTCTATTTGAACATTTTACTCTTTAATATTTATATAATTCAAATGTTATGGGTTCTTTGAAATATTAAATGCAAAATAAATTTTTTAAATACTTTGTGTATTAAATTTAAAATGAATGTTGTGGTTTACATTTTAATGAATGTATAAGTGGGAAAATACCGTTCCACAGGTATTATTTTAATAAATATAAACATTTAATTTAAAATATACGTATATAAGTGTTATATAATTACCCTTTATATATTATTTAATGCATAAATTCGCTTTAAAATTAATATAAAAAGTTTTTTACATAAGATAATTATTATTGCATATTTCTAGGATAAAAGGCAAAAACAGTGTTCATTTGCAGGGAAACTGAATACAAATAAAATTAAGGTGGTAATTGCAGTTATAAAAGTTAATACTTTTTATTATTACTAAAAATAGTTAGTTAATAATAGTTGAGTTAACTTTTGAAATGAAAATAAAAAGCGAAAACGGTTGGCTAGCGCCTAAGTATATGCAAAAGGCAAAATTGCTTTCTCTTAATTTGATTTACTCAAGTAAGAGTATTCATAAAATTAATATTATAAAATGGAAATCGAAAAGGTGAGTTACATAGGCATTTTTTAGCTTTCCTCCTTTAAGCTAACTGAAGCTTCTGAATGAATTAGATTAGTTGTTTCAAAATAATATAAAAACTTAATTTGAAAAATTATTCAATTTGTTAAATTAAAATTATATTAAAAATATTTCCAAAAAAAGATATTATTTCATTGTATGCTTGTGGAGCTGTCATTAAAAAACTCTTTAATATTATTAAATTACATTAAATTTTCAAATTATAAAATAAAAAAAAATTTACACAAAATAAAGCCATACTGTCAATATCATCAATAAAAAAATCTTCTTAATTCAAATGATCAATGAAAGCTTACATGTACATGTACATATCCAAAAATCCATACATACATTATACATATTAGAGTTTCTTAACTTTTGTCATATCTTTTATGTCTATATATACTGAGCTTTAGAATTTTGTAAAATGACAAATTTGACTCTATCATAAAATTTAAATATGTGTGATAGGCGTATAATGGCAATCATGGTAATCTTCTCATGTCTAGTACAACAATGACATTTAAAATTCAATTCTATACAACAAAAATTATACAAGAAAAATAAAAAAAAAACTTTTTTTGTAAATTGTAAAGGAAAAATTGAAAATCTTTTTGGAATGAAAAATAAAAACCTCATTGTTCAAAAATGCCTACAAAAAATCAAATAAAAATTAAATGAAAAATAAAAAATAATGTTTTTGAATGATTATAACGTTGAATCGTTCATTGAATGAATCAAACAACTTTAGTTTCACAATATATCCTATAGCATTTTGGCAGGGTTTTATTTCGCAATTAGAATCCCTTAACTTAAGAACAGATGGATAAAATTTAGAATTGTGAATCCAATTTAAAAGCATTCCATAATCGATTTTATTCGATATTTATCTAGCTTAAACCAAATTTAAATTTATCTAAACTTATCTAATTTTATAAGCTTGAAATACAATAAATGTTTTTAGATAATATATTAAGATGTATTTAGCCATCAATAAACTATTCTTATTAGTTTAATCTTATTTATGAACATGACATATTTAAGCATATATTTAGCATATGAAATAGTATAGGGACATGATTTTAATTTTGAATATATCCATATTTGTCTAAGAAGATGAAATGCTTAGAAATTAGAAAATCCGTGATCAAAGTCAACTTAATTTACTCCTCATTGCGGTAAAATATAAATGATATTAAACTATTTTCAAAAGTTTTTAATAGTTTAAGCAGACTTTAAGAATTAATCTGTCATAATGACATCTGATTAATTTGACCGTAAATTTATCTATTCTCATGATTTTTACTTCCTTGTACAAATATTTGTTGGAATAAAAATGTTTCCATTCGAACTCAGACTTTTTGTGTTTATTTATAATTATTAATTACGAATGATTTGTTAGCACTATTTTTTTGGCTATACACTAAATTTTTTTTTAAAATACAACATATTTTTAATCAATATAATTAAGTGAAGCGGGATATTATATTTTCTTTACTTCTATAGATTGAACCATCCAACCAAACTGAGTTGAAAGTATTAAAGTAGAATTCATAATGTCATAGTGCCAGAAAAATCTTTAATATATTGCATAGGCACCTGAAGGATATTTTATTTTATATTATATTCATATTTTTAAAGGAATATGAAATTCCCCTAGTGTTAAGCAATAATAATATCAAAATTTAATATTATCTAAAAAATATACAATTCAAATAACTACCAAAAAACACTATATTAATAATTCAATTCAAAAAAAAAAAAAACATAAAAATACTCAACCCTTGAGAAAAATTGAAAATTTAAATAAAACACAAATAATTTTCATTTTTTTTCAAATAAAAACAAATTTAAAATTTTGTAAAACATGAAAATTTTGAAAAAAAAAATACATTTCAGGTGTCTCATATGACTTTTCTGTTTTGTTCATGTAAAATCATGTTTTTGTTTTTTTGCTAAACTTGATTTTGACAAAAAGAAATTTCGTGTTTTAATAGTGGTAGTAGTAAGTACCTACTATTACTGACACCATTTTTTTTTTTTAAGTCAATATAATCATTTTTTTTTTTTTTATTATGTGAAAATTTTTTCTAGTTTTTGCCACATGTTTTAACTTGAAAAAAACAAAAATAAACCAACAACAACAATGCTTGACATAGTTTAAATGTTAATATCACATGTTTGTACGTATGTTACTTTATTTGCATAAATATACATACATTATGATAAATATTTAGTAATAGGAGACAAAGAAAAGTTAACATTCAGTGATTTTTTGAGAGTGTAGGTACATATATATTGTATGTTGAATTAAAACAGTAGGAAAAAAGCCCTTGAAATGCCTTCAACATTTTTTTTATTTTTTTTTGTTTATTGAAATTTTGATTTTGAAGTAAAAATGAAAATATACTTATAATGTACATATATGTATAAGGTGTGTCTATTTTAATAACTTTTAATCTTGAAAATAACCTACACTTAAAATCAAGGTTAAAATATTTTTAAAACAAAGCATATATAGGTACTTATGTTTTTGTCACAAAATTTGAGACTGAAATAAAGGTACTCATATTTATAAATTAAATATAGGTAGGTATGGGTTCATGTAAAATTTAATATTCTAGGAAAAATATATTATAATTAATTTTGAATTTGAATGTTATTTAATTAAATATTCAAAAATGATTCTGCAAAAAAATAAGGTTCTATAAGTAAGCAAATTTTCTTTAATTAATAAAAATCTGGAATATTTTAAGGCAATTTAAACAATCGATGTTCAAAAATTTTGGTAGGTTATAATATATTAGATACTGTCTAAAGCGACATTTGGAGGAATGGCAAAAATATGAAGATCATACCAAATAGAAAGAAAAATCAAGCTAAAAATATTCCAAGCATGCATAAAATCCGTCCTCTTATATTGTAGTGAAACTTGACTGATTAATATTCTTGGAAATGCAGAAACTCCGATATTCTTAAAAAATCGTCTTCGAATTCTAATATATAGAATATACTGACCAAATAAAGTAAGCAACAAATATCTCTGCAAAGCTGCTGATGAAGAACCAAAGTTAATAGCGAGCAAGAGAAAGGAATTCTGCTGGATAGGTAAGATTAATAGAAGATCTCGAAACTGCACAGAAAGACAGGCACTAGAATGGAGTCCTCTCTCAAGGAAAGAGAAATATTGTATGCTTTTTTGCTCCCAAAGGAAGGAAAAAAAGAAAAAAAAATTATTTTGATAGATAGCTCCTAGGACGTCGTTTTTAGTCATCTTGAGTTCTATATTCGTCGGAGACCTCAAATCGTTCCAACTAAGATATTCGGAATGCTACTGATCAAGAACTAATGTTAAAAGCAAATAAGAGAAAGAAGTTCAGATGGATAGGTAATATTCTGAGAAGATTTCCAAACTGCATAGCAAGGCTGGCACTAGAATGAAGTCTTCAAGGAAAGAGAAATATTGGAAGACTTTGTGCTCCTAAAGGAAGTAGAAAAACAAAAAAAAATAATTATATTAGATAACTTCTGGGATGTCTGTTTTATTCATTTTAAGTTCTTCATTCGCCTGAAAGCTCAAATCGTTTTAGATTACTTCGTTTCGTATTTCGTTTCTTAGATAGTAAGAGGATTTTTATTTCCATTAGATTGGTACTGTAGAGAATTGTGGAAATAATTTCAAAGAGGATTCCATTCGAGATTTTCTGGAATTCAGTTCTTTTCCAACTTCTCAGATTAGGGTATCCCGTTAATAAAGCTTCAATTAAGCATTAACGATCTCACAATTTTAAATTTTAAATCAATCGTTTTAAAAATTATTGGCTTCAATCTGAATATTCATATTAAATATTTAAATTTAAAGATAATACTGTTTTAAATAGAACATAATAGTACAATATAATCAAATTAAAAGTACAATGAAATTATTATTAAAATAAATTCTATAATAATATTTTAAAACAATTCTTTCTTTATTTTATTTAATTACTCAGTTTTTTTAAGTGTAATTTATTATAAAATTAAATTATATATAATTTATATTCATTTTTAAATATTAACTTAATTAACACCATTTTAAACAAGAGAATATTAAAATAGCAACATAATAATCTTGATTGTTCATTTCTTTTTTACTTCATTTTGCATAATTATAAAAATTATTATTATTTTTTATATGCATATGTATACTTATATATAATTAAAATATATGCATATATAATATAATATATTGAAAAAATAAAACATGGCCCCATACTATATAATATATTGCTGTTTCAGCTGATTTATAAAAAAAATTTTAACATTATATTCTTTATAATTTCTTTTATATTCGGATTTGACTGAAGTTCTATATAAAATCCAATAATTAAATCTGGTCTGATTCAATAAATCATATATTACAATTTTTCGGACCGGGTTGACAAAACCAGTTTTTTAAAAAATATTTATTTAATAGGAATTATATTGGAAAATACAGCAAATTACTAAGCAATTTTAGTTCACACTTTATGACGTTGTTTAATAGCCTTCTTCTTGGATACTATCAATACAGGCTATTCAATATTTTTTTCCTGTTACTCCACTTGGAAGCATAGGGCTTCAACGTGAAGTCACCATTTATTTTTATTCATAATTTTTTATATTATTTTCAATCCAGGATATATGTTTCGCCTAAATGATACAAGGCTAGCGCCATTCTTCTAAGGACGCGTTTATGTGCAGCTGCGATAAGTGATAAGAGCTTCGATAAGAGCATAGCGTAGAAAATTTATATTGTTTATCGATGATCAAAGCGGTGCTCCAAAATAAAATCCTCTATTCACCTTCATTTCTTTCTGGTCATTTGCTTCACTATTGGTTCTTCGTTTGTTAGTACCCACAAGTCTGAATTCTCATTTCTATTCAGTTCGGTCAGAATATTTGACATATTATTTTGTGATTTTTATTTATGAAGACAACCATAATTCGCAGCCATAATGTTAATGTAATTTTTAATATTGTTGGTGTGGCTCGTCTTGATATTTGCAACTGTTCCATAAGGACGAAGTCTATCGAAAGCTACATCTTCATTGGTGCCATTTGAAGACGATATCATATTCTCTAGATAAGAGAAACTAGTTTTTCATTCAATGGCTCGATCATTTTATTGGAATGGGTTGTCATTAGTAAGATGAGGATCTTCAATTTATATATTTCAAAATTATTCTGTATTAATTTTGCAATATACATTTTTTTTAAAATGGCTTACGGTATTCTAAGGAACTTATCAAATTGAACCAACTACCTATAAAGATTTATAAAAATCAGACTTTAATGCTATGCAGATGCAGATTCTAGACCTACGAATATATGCAGTTAAGTAATAATGATGGCTCCTTTGCATTTTAAAATATCCCATGGTGCTAGAGCACAGTGATTGATCTTAATCGTTACCACAATTCTTATAATTACTCTAAGAACCCTAGCGATTAACTGCATTTAAAGAACTACACAATATTGGTAAATTCCCTATGTTCAATTACTTATTTTAAGCAACTCCTAAAAAAATTAATAACCAGTACACCATCATTAAATATAACAATTTTTTTAAATTTTTTTAATTTATGATTTTCTAAAATCCCAAAACAACATAAGTGTACTAAACAGCATGACACATTTTCTTGTATTCGAAGTTTTATTCATGTAATCTATACATAAATTTAAAAACATACCTATATATACTACTATATATTATATAATTTTATATAAATTCTTATTATGTAAAAAACATTTATTATATTAAAACAGAAAGTGGTGCACCACACAGCTTTATACAATTAAAATAAAACAATAGTAACAAGAACTTAAAATTTACTAAAGAAACAACATGCATTATGGTTTATTTTTTACCTTCTGAATAAATTCTGGTTATAAATAAAAATTTTTAAAATTCTTAAACACTTTTTTGTTCGTGAAATTAAAACAAAGAAACCATATTTAGAGAATTTCATAAGAATTCGAAATCAGAGAAATAGTTAAGTATCTACTTAAAAAAATTTCAACTTTATTGTATTAAACATAACAACAATTTAGATTATACCAAATCTGAAATTACAAATTTTTCCAAGATTTGTTAGATTTTGATAATTATGTATAGTAAAATTTTCATAATTAGTAAGGGTATTGTTCAATTTTAAAGTAATACCCTAATTGCTTTTAGATATGAATTAGAAAAATGTCTAGCATCGAAGATCGAAGACTAGTTTTGCTGCGAAGGTTGAGTCCACACTTTCCTTTGCAAATGTATTCAAATTTCGAGAAAGATTTACAAAATTTAATAGATTTCCTATGGGATGCTTTGTAAACTTAGAAACATAGCCCGATTATAGCCCAAATGGCTTTAGTATGGCTTTCCTATGGGATGTTTTGTAAACTTAGTAACATAGCCCGATTATAGCCCAAATGGCTTTAGTATGGACTGCAAGAAACAAAAAGATGATAACTGGCGCCATAAAACATTAACTGGCGCAGAGCAATCCACCGAGAGTTTGCAAAATTTTGCATTTCTATGAAATGGAACTATCTGGAAAAAACCCTACGAAATTAAGGAGATATAAAAATTATTAAAATACACATAGATCAAAGCTCCAAAGTATATTTTAAGAATACTCTTAACTGTATTCATTTTCTAAAATTCAAAATCATCTACAAAATATAATTTTTGATCCCTAGACTGATAATAAATCGACATTATATACTTAGTATTTTAATTTCTAATATACAACATAAATACCTCACTTGAATTAGACTTTTATTATCCTGCATTTATTTAATGAAAGCGTAACATTTTTGTTTTTTGGAAAATTTTTTTAACACTTACCTAATAATTTTGTTTTGCAACTGTGCCATATGAAAAAAATTAAATAAAATTTTCTTTCATTTCTTTTTTGTAATAAATTCCATTTGCTTTCTTTTAAATCTTTGGAATTTTCTTTTAAACCTTTAGTCTTTCAAAAAAAAAAACAATATACAACACATTGCGCATTATGCAGTATCGTATATTATACATAAAAGTGAATTTAAAACAATCCTATAATCTCATAATATCATACACGAACAAACACCTATTCATACACCAAATCAAAATACAGAACTCCAAACACATAAATACAATAAGTCGAGTAGGTATTTAGATTATTCTAAAAAAAAAAAAGAGAAAATGGTTTTCCAGGTTATCTCACAGGTGCTTTGATTCATTAGAATTTATCAGAATGAATTTCTGTGTCATAATGGCTGACCTTGGTAACCAAAATGTTCAGTATATCAAACATCATCAACAATAGCTCCAAAGCATATAATCATAGTAAATTATTAAAGAAAATTGCTTCATATAATGGGTAATTTGTGATCTGTTTTATATTTCAAAATATTCTGTTTTAAACTGCATAAATGTTTTGGAATGCTTTTCTTCTGTTTAATAGGAAATTTAATATGAAGGTTGTTTAATATGAAGCTTGTGTTAAAACTCAACAGATCAAATGTATCGGTAATTATTATCCTTAATGCATCACAAGATTTAAAATTGAATCTGAATTTAAAATGATATGAAATATCTTCCGTAACATATGTACGACTCCATTTCATTACTATCCCGCAGTGTTTTTTTGCAACATAGGTGCGCTGCGACTTTAAGCCCAGGTTTTATATAATTCCTTCACGGTATGCAAAATCGGATCGTCTTTCTAATGTTAAGTGCTATACTCCACGTCCCAAGGCCTTGGTACTCAAAGATTAAAGCAGGCGTCCGGAACGAAACGATAGTGGAGCAAAATTCAATTGTTCCTTATTCTCTATAGAGCAAGAAAAAAAAACAAATTGTTTTTTGAATTTTCCCAAAATTGCAACCTTATTTTGAGGGCTGCGACCTTATTTTGAGCTTTGTTGGGGCAGGATTCAGACTTGAACTTTTTTAATTCCTTTTTTCCGAATTTAGGTTTTACTAAAAATTCGGTGATTACTTTTTTTTTAATTTTGTTAATCCACCTAATAGATCCCGGGAAATGGAAACTCTTCCATTTCAAAAAATTGTAAAAGATGAGGATTTTTATTTTCATCCGAAATCGGAATTTTTTGGTTTTTGTGATTAAAGTTCCAAAAGGAATGTTAAAAATATTCAATTTTAATAAGGTTCCGGAACGATATTTTAAATGCATTTCGTTTCGTTCCATTTAGTTTCGAACTCCTTGTTAAACAGTTTTTAATTCTTTTTAATTAAATTATTCTGAAATCAGAACTGGAAATTATTTTTATTTTTTAATAGGAAGTTCCTGATCTTAAATGGTCCTCTTGAATAATTTGTACGCATACTAAATGCATATGCTGATGTGTTAGTATACAGATCATACTTAATCCGTACTTTTTCCGAAAAATTCTACATACCTTCCTTTTTTAATTTCCCAAAAATTTCCTTACATTTCTGGGAAATTGAATAGTTATTCCAATTATTTCTGATATCATATACCAGGTACTTTACTATATAATAGAGAGTTAAATTTCTGAAATGAAATTAAAGCTGAACAATGGTTCATTATGTAGACCACTATGCATTGCATAATATTATGTAGAATTGTTGAATATTGTTTTAAATTAAATTAAAATATACTTGGAAATTCAAAAAGAAAGAATATTTAATGGAAAAATTATTTTAAAAGAACAGATATTTAAAAAACATAAAATGATAATTAGAAAATTAACAAATTCTACGAAGCAACTCTTTAAATTTGATTCTGAATTTTTTAAAATAGTTGTGATTAAATACTTTTAATACTGGATCCATAATCATAGAAAAAAATCCGTCAAGAGTCTTCAATCTATTTATATTTAAAAGAATATAATTATATTTGGAAGAATTTATCTCTTTTCCTTTCAAACAGTTTAACAGCCATCAATTCCGAGTTTGATATGCTATAATTTAACATTTATTAAAGCTGCTTGTTATCTGTTAAAGATACATGAGATAGGTCTAACCAATTTTTATTATTTCTTCAAATACAAAATCAATATTTGTGGTTTCTGCTTCCGAATCATGTTTTAAGGAAGTTCCCTTATTTTTTAAAAATATATTATAAAAACTTAGAAATTAATCTGGTTGGATTGTATAAGCTTTTCTTCTTCAATAATTTTAGGTTGCCAAAATGTTTAAAGATAGGATAAATTTAACATAGGATCTGTTGATGGATGCCTACCAATTGTCTATGTTTTTGAATTTGAACTTATTCTAATTATAAGAACTTAATATTATAACTCCCGGCTGCTGCTGTGCCTATAATAATGGATTCAATTTTAGTATATAGCCTAAGAACTCGACATAGATATTTATTGAAAGTCCATGATCCAAATATGAGCCCAATCTGACAATTGGCAATTACTTTAAAAACATGTTGGTTTTTTCTGGGATCCCGTCGATACCGCGGTCCAGTTTTGTCCATCTCTGACATCATTCTTACTTTTGACCAAAAAATCACTCATACTAAAATTGGATTGAAATCGGTTGAGATTTTGATGAATTTTTAGAACTTGAGATTCCTGGAACCCCCAGAATCTCGAAACCTCATAATACTATAGAATCAATTTTGATTAGAGCTATTCATAGATGCTCAACAATATCCAATGTACAAAATTTAAGTTCCTTTTGACGGTTACAACTCAAGATTTCTGGAAAAATCTGGTATTTTTGTATGGGAGCCTCTCGATCCCCAGATCCGATTTAGCCCAACTTTTGTTAGGGCAGAAAAAATTATATTTTTTTTATTGTAGAACTTCTTACCTTTTCTTCCGCAATATTGACACTGAAGCATATTCATATTTCTATTAAACTTTTCTGGTATATTCAAGAACCGGAAGTTAATCATACTACAACCGGAAATAATGCAGTAAACTTAATATATAATGTGTTCAGACATCATTATTAAAATAAATTCTTTCATTTTGTAAAAATATTTAATAATTTTTATAATATTAACCAGAATTAACCTTGACAATTTCCTATACCTAATTGTATTACTCGGTTTATTATTACAGTCAGCTTCTCCATTTAAAAAACAAGAAGTTCACAAACACTTCTTCATAAAAGTTATACTATAAGAACACATAATAATAACAAAGTCAAAGCCAAGGTTATAATAAAATTTTTTAATAATAATAACAATAATATTTTTTTTCCTATTATAATTTTCTATCATCCATTTGGTCCCAAATTTAAATTTTTTTCAAATATATTCAAAATTTAACAAAATTATTATAAATATTTATTTTTCTGCAATATGAAAAAAAAATTTGAATATCAAATTATTGGTTGAGTTTTTCTTCAGAAATATTGGAAAATTTACCAGAAATGGAAATTCTTAATATTTAGAAAAACTTTGAATCAAGCAATTCAAGCAACAAAACAATTTTTTTCTGAAAATAATAAAAATTTTAAAATATTTTAATGAGAAAACTTTTGTCAATATTCTCTTTTTAAAAAAATATAAAATTATTTGAAAAAGAACGAAACTCAGGAATTTTGAAATCTTTTCTTATGTTCCTACAAGAATAAATTATGGGAGGAATTAAGGAATAGAAACTCAAATGGAATAAAATTATTTAAAATTATTAATAAAATTGTTAATAAAAATTTTTAGAAATAATGTATTCATAATCAAAAATCGGAATGGAAATTAAAATAATTAAAATAATTTATTAACTTTTAATTATGTACGTGGTGTAAAATTTGCCTTCAAAAAAATTAAGTTGCTCAACTTTTGCATCTAGAAATTTTTTATCAATATTATACATTAAGTATCTTTCTGCATTGTTGAGAACTACATTTTAGTAGCAATTGATCAATGATTGTGATAGCGGTGTGCGTAGAAATTGCTTCGAGTGGAAAAAAAACCGTCATATACAAAGTAGTGTAATTTTTTGTTGCAGTAATTTTTCTTCCACATACAAAACTGTGTAAATATTACGTAGATGTTTTTGTACGTCAGGTACATAAAATTGTAAGTATTTCTTGGAAGCATTTATGACTCATATACAGTATACAGTTATATATTTTTGTTTCTTTTTTACTAGAATTTATTTTAAAATTAAAAATGGAATTTAGACGTATCAATGTTAATGAAAGTAATTTTGAAGAAATAATTTGCAATGAACTTGAAGATTTTTCAGATGACAACGTTATTTTAGACCCGGATTTTTGTTTGGAAAGTGCACACGAAACCGACACAGAAGAAGAATATGAGTCTGATGAATCCAATAACAACAGAATTCTCAAAATCAATACAACTTATAAAACCTGCCAAATACGGCATTAAAATTTTAGCAATGACTGATGCCCGAACAAATTATTTATCAAATGCTTATATCTACTAGGGAAAAGATTCTGATGGAATTAGTTTAACAGAAGAAGAAAAGAAATTTTCTGTACCTACTCAGTCGATATTGCAGTTAAGTAAAATAATTGAAGGAACCAATAGAAACATAACTGCTGACAATTGGTTTACGTCAGTGGAGCTGGTAAATGAACTAAGAAAAAGAAAACTAACATTTCTGGGAACTGTAAAAAAAAAAATAAACGAGATATACCTCCTGAATTCCTACCAGATAAAAATAGACAAGTCGGAAGCTCTTTATATGGGTTTACTAAAGATATGACTTTATTATCTTATGTTCCTAAAAAACATAGAGCTGTACTTTTATTGTCAAGTATGCATCATCGAAAAGAAGATGATCCTCAATTGAAAAAACCGTGCATGATAACTGATTATAACAATTTTAAGAGTGGAGTGGACGAAATTGACAAAAAGTGTGCAATTTATTCATGTAGTCGACGTACTAGGCGTTAGCCTTGTGCAATATTTTATCAACTATTAGATATTAGTGCTGTGAATGCCTTTGTACTTTGTCGTTCATCTTCTTCGGGCAAATATAATAGTATCTCCAGGGGAAATTTTTTACTAAATTTAGGACGGAGTTTAGTTTTAGAACAATTGAATAGGCGTGCAGTAAATCCCAGAATTTCAAGATTACTAAGAGAAAATATTATTGGGATCCTTGGAAAGCAAAATCTAGTAAGCGCATTTACTGGTAGTGATATTCCAACCGCTGGCACATCCGAGAAATCAAAAAAAACATGTTATATATGTCCACCACGCCTAAAAAGAAGAACTTTCCAAATTTGCATAAAATGCGATAAACCAATATGTCTTGCATGTACCAAAAGAGTATGCAAATATTGTGCCAAAGATGAAAGTGATTAATGAAAAATTAAAAAAAAAATTAAAAGTTATATTACCGTATTTTTTTTATTTTTAAAGATATTGAAGTCGAGTTTTATTTTTATTGTAATTTTATTATTTTTCTTTAAATATGTGTATTTAGAATTTTCCTATGTTTATTATATGTTTTGTTTTTGTTTAATGAATAAGGTTATGTTTTTATTTTTCTAAAATTTACAGCTAATGAATTAAAGCTAAATATAGTCTGAAAAAATTAAATATTTTGAAAAATTATGAGTTTTTTTTTATTTATTAATACTTATAGCAACAAATTAGTACCACTATTAGGAATTGCATAAAAAATTTCTATCATAATTATAGCAACAAAAAATAATGGCAAAATTTACGTCACGTACAAGACAATGTAAGAGCTAATCCACGTACATAGTTAAAGGTTAAAATTACTTTCTTTTGTTAATTTTGAATAATTTTAAATTTGTTTTTAAGGTGAAATAACAAAACACTTAAACTTAAAGATTAAAATTAATACCACAAATTAACACAATATTTTGATTCACGTTTTATAACTCACAATAATATATGTTAATTTTTAAGATATTTAAGATTTATTTAATTCTTTAACAAAACTCAAAGAGTTTTATGATAATAGTTAAATTTTAATTAATATAAAACGATTTAATAAACTATATCTAGTATACCTTCAAAATGTGTGGTGCAAGAGTACCCTAGGCAACAAGTGCATAAATTAAAACTATGAACTTGATTCTAAACAACGATCTCATTCGCGGCGGGCTGGTCAGTTTTTGTAGGAAAGCATCAGATATAAACACATTATATACACATACACACATACAGTAATGTATACGTAGGAGAAATTTCTAGAATATTTATCTATATGTATAATCAGTTCCAAAATAAATGATTTAATTTAGAGTCCTAAGTTTTGAACTCCTTGGAGTAATTTTCAAAGAAAACAATGGCTTTAGCGCACAATCAATTTTGGCCCTATTACCAAATATAAAAGAGAAGTAAGGACACCATCTTTATACCCGTATGACTATATAGTCCAAGGGTATAATAAATTTGCCATTACGTTTGTGACGCAGAGAAGGAGGGGGGGGTAGATATAGACTCAAGTGTATGGATCGGATCAGAATCAAAAAATAAATCGATTTAGCTCCGTCCGTCCGTCTGTCCGTCTGTCCGTCTGTCTGTCCGTCCGTCCGTCCGTCATCACGATAACTCAAAAAGTAAAGGAACTAGGATTATGAAATTTTCACAAATTCGTTTTTATGCAAAAAACGGAATCGAGTTTTAAATTCAGCCATTTTGGTCCACGGGTTCGAGTACCTGCCATACAACTTCTAATTTTATATGAGCTTTACACTACACCTGATGAAGCTGGGTTTCTGAAATTTTGCAAAAAATAGTTTAGTGTAATGGCCAAAGTTACTGCAAAATTTAGTTGGTCTACTGCAGAGGGTTCGAGTAGCTGCCATACAACTCCACTACACCAAATGAAGCTGGGTGTCTGAAATTTTGCAAAAAATAGTTTAGTGTAATAGCCAAAGTTACTACAAAATTTGGTTGGTCTACTGCAAAGGGTTCGAGTAGCTGCCATACAACTCCTTCTTTAATATGAGCATTACTCTACACCTAATAAAGCTGAATGTTTGAAATTTTGCCAAAAGTAATTAACCGGATGATATAATGTATATGTTACGGTCATACGGGTATCCCAGAGTTGACACAGTCAACTCTACTACACTCTTCCTCGTTTTATGAATATATTTCCATTCCAAACTGAAATTTTTGTCTACGGAGCTGTTGTAACTTCCAATGATAAATTAATTTTTTTCCAGTGTTCCAAATGATGTATAATACACACTATGATGTATAAAATAAAATTAATCGTTATTTATTTACACAAGGAAAATGCGAAATGTTACCTACATAATAAAAAAAACATAAAAAAAAAATTTAAAAAAAACCAAAAAAAGAAGTTGGTCCGAGTGTTCAACTTTGCCGTGTGCATTAATTAATTGAAGTTTTATTGCCCCAGACGAAATGGAAGAAGAAGAACTTTATAGATACATTTGGCTTCAAAACGATGCATACCAGAACCTGGCATCAGAAATAGAGGTATTTTGACTTGATTACCAAGATCATTAAATGTGAGAAAAAAAGTATACAATACTCAAGTCTGCCATGCCTTGTAAATTCGATAGACAAAGACGAAGTGGAAAAACATCATGGATAAATAACTTCAAAAGAGAAGAGATATGTCCGAACTCCGAAGCACAGAGGAATGAGAACAGCTTACAAATTTTTCAAATTTTGCATTGCAGTTCAATAAATTTTTTGAAATTTTAAAATTAACTTGTAGTAGATCATCTGTATGTAGTATATATTTACATTATTAAAAGACTTTAAATAAATAAAATCTTATAAATACACAAGAATAGGAAAATTTTATATTAAAAATTAAGAACAATGTTGAAAGGAAACTAAAAACCTCTAAAATCTACAAAAAAGTCTGTTAATAGAGAATACTAATAAAGAAAGAGAAAGAAACAAAAGAACAATGCCTTATTTACAAAACTATAGTTAATTAATATTCTCTGGTTCATTGAAACTTCTGGTAAAATTATTAAGTAAATTCTGGTTTAGTTTTTAGTTAATTATTATTATATACAAATATTATATACTTTATTATATTATACTATATATAATTAAAATAGATACATATTATAAAAAGGATAAAATACAATAAGAAGATTTTGCAATATCATCGCACCAATTATTAATCGCTATTTGTAAATATGTAATTTTTTAAAATATATTCAAAATGGTGGAGGAGTTGAACTAGTTTTATTATTCTGGTTTAATATAACACAGTACAACCTAATATTAGTGTCATTAATTATTTTTAATTTTTGGCTGCTTAAATTATAAAAACTCGGTATGCAATAACATGGCTCAGAGTATAATTAATAAATTTATAAATAATACTCTTCTCACGTGAACTTGGTATTTTTTCACATGAAATTGGTACTTTTTGAAACAGCTCTATTTTCCAGAGTTCAGGCACCCAAATACAGTAAAAAGAAATTTCGACTGTTAAGCCCACCCTAAAAAATAGCTCCCAAAAATATAAGTGCCTTGTTTTAGGGCTTAGATTAATATTTTTTTCTCTTATTCGGCTCTAAAACAGAATTGGGAAGTAGGTTTCTTAAATTCTTCCGGGTTTTAAAATTCGTTGGTGTTTTTAAAAAAAAGACCTAACTAATTTAAAACAAAAATGACATATTTCATTGGTTTGGCCTAAAATCTCGGTTTAATAAATGCTGTTTTCAGATTTTACAAAAAACCTTTTTTTTTATATTTTGGAAAAAGCTCTTAATTTTGATTTGGATTAAAAATCTCGCTTAAATTCTTCAAAAATATAATTATTTAGTATTATTTATGTAGTATTATATATGTAGTATTTTCTAAGAACGAGATTTTCTAAGTCAATTTCATTAACTGAAAATTTGCGATCAATTTATATTGAAAAAAGATCAAATTGATTTGAAAATAGACAAATTTAATTTGGAAAAGGACCAAATTCGTGTGAAAAGAGTATATATAAACTTTCTATAATATTATTTTATATTATTAATTTGTTTTTTTTTTTGACATTATTTTAAAATAAATAAATTTTTAATTTAATTGTTTTTTATTAAATAGTTTAGAGTGTAGAGTCTACTATCTGTAGAGACACTAATTGTACAAATACTGTAGTGCATGGTATCATGTTACAATGTGCTAATATTTCTTCATATTTAAAATTTAATTAAATTTTAAATATAAGTAATTTTTTGCTATATTTTCTCTCTCTAATTTGTTCATAATTTGTTTAATCCCCAAGAGAAAAAAATCCCTTTCCTAAAATCATTTGTATTTTTATGTAAAAACTCGCTTGTGCCACCCTGTACAAAACGACGTGGTGGATTGAATGTTTGATCATTTTTATTTAATGGTTAATTATTATTATTTAATTCAAAATATATAAATGTAATTTTTGATCGCTGTTTTGTTGTGTACTATTCCAGTTCCAATTCCCCAAGTTTTTTCCACAAAATTCTGAACAATGAGGAATTACATTGTGAATGGAATGGAATTACACTATACTTTTTACTCTAGGGATTTAATATTCTTAATCATGCCACTTTTATTTTGGAGGTCCAGATTGTCTAATAATTAACGAAAAGATTTTACCATTTTCTCAAATATTTGGTGGGTCAATAAATGGATTAATGCAATATTTTGGTCATACAGATCTTCTTATGGGTTTGATTAAATGAGTTCTTTAAAGATTTGGAAGTTTTTTTATTTCATTACTTCAACAAGTCTTTGTTGGTGTTGGTTGTTTCGAGTAGTTGGACTGATCCCTATGGTCGTGCTTCCGAATAGCGCGCTGGTACAGTTATGCTACCACTACCATGACTGACCACTGAGCTTCAATTAAAGCTGTCCAAGTTCCATTTTAGATTCATTTCATATCAGCTAGAAACCTTTCCATTTTCCTATGTTTATTAGCTGCTAGACTGTTTGGATCATTGACTTCCTCATTAATGACTTCCTAATGTTACTCTTCTGAGCAAAATTTATTAAAGAAATTGTTCCATTGTGTAATGGTGTTTAAAATATTTCCAAAATACATAAAGAAAAAGAGAATTGTAAATCATTTCCTTTATTTATTGTATTAATATTAGTCTAATAGTCTATGCTATTATTTATTTGTTCAAAATAATATTCTTTCTTTCTTATATACTATATTTTTATATAGTTCAATGAAACTGTTTTCTCTTATATATTTTTTATTTACATATATACCAAAGTATACAATATACAATACATATTCATTGTTCGCAATACATTTACTAAATTTATATTATCTAATAGTTTACTATTAATTTTTACATAGGGATATAAAATATACATTTGATATCAATGCATAATTTACTTTATTTATCTATCCTTTGGTTTATTTATAATATACTAGTATCGCCCTGTGCTCGAAATTCGAGCTATTTTTGCTTTTAAGTTAACATATAAAATTCGTTTTGCGTAAATTATATTAGACTATACATAATAAAAATTATGCCAACAGTGTTGTCAACAATTCTTGCGCTTGAAATTTGCTTAAAAAAAATTTATAATTTTTCTTAATTATTAAAACATTGTTAAGTACCGATTTTTGAGTTTTATTTCTATAGCTTAAGCCGGTTGAAAGAGAGGATAAATTGGTACAGTTAAATTAAATTAAAATTCTAAATACATATAAATAGTATTCTAATAAATACATATTTCTAAACATATACATATATTTATTGAAATCAAGATTCCAAAATTCGAGTTAATGCTGTCCTTCATATAGCAAACCGTACTTTTTTTAAAAAATTTTAGTACGATTTGAACTATGTTGTACGTATTCTGTATTAAATTGTACTTATTAAAAAACTCTATGAATACATAATATGTACAACAAAATTAAACAATAAGTTTAGTATTTAGTTAGTATTATATAATATTGAAGCTGCCAGAAGTACAAATAATAGTCAAGTTGACCGAAGTCTTTTTTTAAATCTCAATCTTAAGATTTATAGCAAAAAAAAAAGTTTTTCAATAAATCAAAGAATAAATTTTTCCTACCCTTTTTTCATTTTTAAATTTAAAAGCTACATAGGTAAATTTTTACTACTATATAATATATGCCTATTTAAAGTTCTGAAAACATGCGAAAAATGATTCTGAATTCCTTAGTTTACTTTATACCTTTTTGTCTAGTTTGTTTATTTAATTTTTCCTAAGTTTTTTATTGACAAAAATATATTTCTATATAAATATTATTGCTTTTATTCCTTTATGAGGAGTAAACTTTTTTCTACTCTCAACTATTGCCAGCTACTCCAGAGTATATAACAGAGTAGATAAATAATTTCCTGCAGATGGCTTTAATTAAAATTCTCTTGAATTCTGTTAAATCATATTTTTTATTTGATAACCAATAAGCACTTACCCCCTTCCATTTTAAAAAATATTCTTTATATTTATATCAGCAATAAACCTTAATTTTTTCACTTTATTAATATTTAAATACTATTAAATATAATTAACTTCTCAAATGACAGGTAGTTTTAAAATGTCAAATATATATATATATATATATATATATGACAATTAATCTGACAACTATGTACTCCTGAAACAAAAATTAGCGTTCCATTTTCAAACTACGCCTATCTAATCTTCATGTACACTTTTTATACCCGTATGACTATATAGTCAAAGGGTATAATAAATTTGCCACTACGTTTGTGACGCAGAGAAGGAGGGGGGGTAGATATAGACTCAAGTGTATGGATCGGATCAGAATCGAAAAATAAATCGATTTAGCTATGTATGTCCGTCCGTCCGTCCGTCCGTCTGTCCGTACGTCTGTCCGTCCGTCTGTCCGTCCGCACGATAACTCAAAAACTAAAGGAGCTAGGATCTTGAAATTTTTGCAAATTCGTTTTTTTACAATAGCCGTCATCGCTATTTAAATCCAGCCATTTTGGTCCATGGGTTCGGGTAGCTGCCATACAACTTCTTATTTTATATGAGCATTACTCTCCACCTAATGAAGCTGGGTGTCTGAAGTTTTGCCAACAATTGTTTAGTGTAATGGCCAAAGTTTCTGCAAAATTTGGTTGGTCTGCTGCAGAGGGTTCGAGTAACTGCCATACAACTCCTTATTTTATATGAGCATTACTCTCCACCTAATGAAGTTGGGTGTCTGAATTTTTGCCAAAAATTGTTTAGTGTAATGGCCAAAGTTTCTGCAAAAATTGGTTGGTCGACGACAGAGGGTTCGAGTAGCTGCCATACAACTCTTTATTTTATATGAGTATTCCACTACACTTAATAAAGCCAAAAGTAATTAACCGGATGATATAATGTATATGTTACGGTCATACGGGTATCCCAAAGTTGACACAGTCTACTCTACTACACTCTTCCTCGTTGATATATAAAATTCGTTCGTTTTGTCAAAGTAAAACTAAAAATAGTTTTTTTATTATAAAAAAACATTATTCGATGTTGAAAGTGTGAAATAAACTTTTCAATTATTAGAATGAAATCAAAACATACGACGTAAAATTTTTATACGGCAGTACGTCAATACGTCTGTCTACATATTCATTAACGGTAAATCGATACGCGCGTACAATATTTAATTTATCAAAAATATTTATTTGAATGTTTTAATTTAGTACCTACAAAAATATTTTTAATTTCATATTATAGGTATTTTGAATATAAGATATTTTTTAATAAAATTTATTGTAAAAAAATATTATTTTTTAAAACATAATATTAGAAATATAAGAAAATCCAATAATAATATTTTTATACATTTTGTCAATATTTGTAAATTTTAAAAATCCGAGATACTGTACATTGCGTTACGCGTATTTTCGCTGCTCTTTTGTAAATTTATGTACCTATTTATTTCTCAATTTTTTTATAGAAATTATACGCTGTACGCTTTTTAGTTAGGACCTAAGGAATAAATAATTTTTTTTGAGAAAGATAATTTTTTTAGTTTTGCAAACATATTGTCTTGTAGGTATTTTCAATTTATTTGAATATTTGTATGTTTTAAACTAAATTATGTATTTAAAAAAAAATGTTATTTTAAAATATTTTATTTTTAAAATTTAATCGCAGCAGCATAACAAAAAACAATGTCAATATGTATTCTTATACACTTTGTCAATTTTTAAATATTAAAACTCTGAGGTACAGTACGTCGCGTATGCTTTCATGTAAATTTTTTTACATAACTAATTATTTCAAAATTTTTTGACAGAAACTGAATGCCGTACATGCTGATTTTGGCTGATCCATAAGAAACAAATCATTTTTCTTAAGAAATATTATTTTTTTTTAAGTTTCTGCAAACATATTATAGGTATTTTTTAATAAACAAATATTTTACAAAGATATTATTTTAAAGTTTCTATTTTTATTTTTCGCTTTGTCATTTTGTAAATCCGAGGTACCAGTACGTTGCGTATTTCGATTGCTCACATGTAAATTCATGTACCTAACTATTTATTTCAAAATTTTCTAGAAATTTCCAGAAATTATACACCGTACGCGTTGGTTAGGTCCTAAGTAACAAATCATTTAAAATACGTACAAATTATTTTTTTAAGAAAGATTATTTGTTTAACTGTTTTGCAAAAGATATATATATTTTAATATCATGACTCTCAAACGTAGAATATATTTCAGAAGTCGGTTTTTATTGTACATAAAACTTAACAAAAAGCAACAAAGCAACAATTTACGATTTACAAAAAATTTTTTTTTTTATAACTGTATTATAATAAGTTACAAACAAAAACAAAATACAGTACTTTTCGGTTATAACGACCATGATGGGACGGAAAATAATTGTCGTAATAAACGAATGTCGTTTTAAAAGAATGCTGTGAATTTTGAAAAATTAGTATAAGACTTGAACATTGTAGAATGTGATGATTCTAGAATGAACACTTCGAACTCATTTGCTAGAATTTTATTTGATGTGTCAGTCTCAAGCCTATGTATAGTGCTTTTTCTTCTATTGAAATTTTTTTTTGTATTTTTGATGCGTTATTATGATTTTTTTTGTATTCAAAACTAAATAAAAAAGACTTAATTAATCGCCAAGCAACATATTTAGGTATTTAAAGTTTAAATAAAAGAAATATCAATGTAATATAATGTAAGTTTTTTACATTTTTAGATAAAATTTAATTTTTTAGCAAAAAGTGTAAAGTTTATTATAATTAAAATTGAACCGAGTTCGTTATAAATAAAAACTACTGTATAAACCAAATGTATTACTTTTCGAAAAGAACTCATTTTTTTCGTTCACTTTTTAAGATAAAGAAAAAAAAAAAACAAAAAAAAAAATTTAAAAAAATTTAAATCTCCTTGTTCATTGAACATTTGAAGTAAAAAAAAAAAAAAAGAAAGACATAAGTCGGCGCCTATAATATATAGTTTGATTGAGCTGCGAATACAACCGAAAATGCATTACTTTTACCCAGAAAGTCGGCGCATAATATTAGAGTCATAAGCCTTAATTTTTAACAGCGTGACCGTTAAATTCAAATTTACGTTAAATTAAAGACGGGTTTTCATCTGAAAAAACGCAATATTCTAAAAAAAAATATCATTGTCCTATGAAAACAAAAAAAACCTTTCTTTTGGTTGTTGTTTCATTAAAATTGGTTAAATAGTTTGTCCTAAAAAAGGATGTTTATATTTGTATGGAAAAAAATAAGCCGATTAAATATTATGATATATAATGTGTATATAAGTAAATAAATATATTTATATATTTTGTATTAACTCCTAGTACAAGAGAGGGAATGGTAAAAAATTCCAACACATCAAAGTAAAATCTTTAGGTTCCGACCGATCAAAGAAAGGGAAAGACATAATGATGTAATATGTATATTATTTAAATATAAAGTTTTAATATTCCTTTTAAATCTGAAAAAAACTTTTAGGGACAGGTCTTTGGACTTTATTTTATTAAGGTCCTCGATTTTGATTAGACTGTATTACTCTTCACCAACATTTGCTTCGAATAAATTTGAATATAGTATCTATCGCTTAACACATTATTTTGGGTTTCGATATGTATGTACAGCCACTTTATGTAATTGTATACATATATACATTAGATGTATATATGTGTTGTTGATTTTATATAAAAGAATTTGATATATTGTTAATCTAACAATAAAAGAATTGTGAGAAATTGATAAATTATTGATGATAATAAACAATAGTTCTATATAAATAAATCTTTTATACATGGAATTTATTTTTAAATTTTAACTGGAATTTTAGTATAATTTTTTTTTAATTCCAAGTGATTCGGAGTCGTTTATATTGTCAGTCTGTTTGATGGAAAAGTTTTATTGGCTTAATAATCTCATTAAATTATAAAAATACCAAACAAAATATAGGAAAGCTATGCGTCCGAAAGGATAAAAGGGGGTTTCAACAATTAACCTTTGATAAATACAAACTACCTTCCAGATTTGAGACCTTTTAGTCCCTTAGATTGTTTGATCTTTTATATTAATTAGAATTTTATAAACGCACGTCTTTCGATACTGGCTACCCAATTTATTCGTTTTTTATTGATTTCAAAATATACTCTAAATGGCTTCCCAGGAAATGCCGTTATAATAGGAGCAGGATTAAGGTAGGAAATTGGATAACTAGAAAGAGTTAGAGGGTAGGTTCGAAACGAATTAATGACTTCAGTTTGTTATCGATTTGAAAATAAATTTCAAATGGTATCCGAGGAAATGCCGGTTTAATAAACGTGAGCAGAATCAAAGTAGGTAATAGGATAGCTAGAAAGAGTTAGAGAGTAGTATGTATAACTTTTTTTTAACCCGTTATATTGAAAGAATTTGTAGTTGAGAGACTTAATGAAATTTTTCAATTTAGCAGTTCTCACAAAAGATGAATTTTTATAACCAGTTTGAATCCACAGTGATATTGGAATTGCATTGAAATGGATAATTGAAGCTAAAAGTTACGTTCGGATAATTTGAAAGAATGAATTATCGATTCTAATACAATACAGTAAGTATAAATTTTTTAGATACCTGTCTTAAAAATATAATTACTTCTCCTAAGCATGCTAGGAAGATTGCTAATTGTTCACCTTTGACGTAGAGACGTCAGACAGGCATTTTGGTTTATAGCTTGTGTCAATTTTTAAGAAATAACTAAAAAATAGAGTTATTGTTCCTTTATTTCCAAGTGTGACAAGATAAGTGCAAATTATACTGCTTAGACTTCCTAAATTAAATTTAAGTGGCTCTAACCAATGCAGGTTACTAAACTTATTAACCAATTTGTTTTTGGAGTATATTTTGAAAATTTGGTTTTAAAATTACGTAAAATACTTGAATATTACTTAAAGAACAAATTAAATAATTCCGCTAGTGGCCATTTTATTCTCCCTTTGATTTTTTTTTTTTTATTTTCTTATTACTTTCATTGGATTTTACTGATATAAGAAACATATTTTAGCTACACACACTTATATCAAAAAGGACGAAATAAAGTTTTTATATCCTACCCATATACAAAGAATATAAAATTTATTATTCTGCTTTCAGATATTTATTTTTATTTGTATATGAAGAGTGCAGGCAAATAACAATCAACGTCACTTTTTTTAGAAATTGAGAAAATTCAATTAATATTTTCAAAGACTTCTTGCGTATAAAAATGTTCTGAAAGTGTCTGTAAACAAGCTTCATAATTAATGTTTATCCTATTCTTAAAGAAATACAATACAAAAAAATTAAAATAATTTAATATTTTCTTATTTTATTTACAAAAAAAAAAACTTAGTTTCAAAAAAATTCAGTTTTGTACGAAAAAACAATCAAATATTAAAAATTTAGGAAAAAATAATCAAACAAAAAATAATTTAATAAAAAATAAAAACATAAATAGTTCAAATTAAGTAATTAAATAAAATAACAAAAAATAATTTAACAAAAAATAAAAACATAAATAGTTCAAATTAAGTAATTCATTAAGTTTAAATTTTTATAACGTTAAAACGTATGGATTTGCTTAATTATTATCGTCTGTGTCCGAAACTTGATTCGAATGCGGCAGTGCTTCAAAAAACCGCTGCGCTTCGTCTCTGCAAAATTCTTTAAGTACCATGAAATCATTATATTTTCCAGATGAAAGTGGAATTAGGCTAGTGTAAGAAGGCTTTAAATTTTGTAAACTGTTACCAGTATTTTTATATCTGATTATGTACGAATTCCATGGGCCGTTATATGTGTTTCTTAATTGGAGTGTCCGACTGTGTTCCTTTGTTATGTAGATTTCAGAAATTGGCCTCGTTGCAAATGGAGATTTTTTTTTATAATGATTATTTTCCAAATAACTGCCCCAGTTTTTGAAAATATCTTGTTTACTTTTAATATTGACAAAGGGCGAGGGTTTGACCCGTGAAGATTTAACATGATCGTTCCATTCATCAGGCAATTCTATTTTAAGATTTTGTTTTATTAATCCCATATTTTTGTCACATTCCATGTAACTATGGCCTCGAACGGGAAATGTTATTTTAAATTCCCGTTAGAACATTTTTATTTGTAATAGTCAAGTCAAGTCAATAAGAACAATTCAAAATTTGCCATATTAAAAAAAACTGACATTGATTGTTTTTTCCATTAAAACTGTGACATTGATTGTTCTTTCCCTGTACAGGAAATTTTGAACAGGCTAAAACTTTCATCTCGTTCGGTTTTACATTATTTATTGTTGATAGAACGAAAGATCTCATTTTTGCCTTTCCAATGATACCCATATTGCATTTTCGAAAAAATTTGACATTGATTGTTATTTGCCTGCACTCTTCATATATATTTGAATTTTTCAAACAATTTATTTATTTTTATGCTGATCGTTTATTTTTTGAATAAAAGTCTGGTTTTATGTATTAAAAATTAATTTATTTTTTTTTTTTGTTAAAATCCATTATATGAATAAAAACATCATTATTTTTAATATGTCATATTTTTATAAGATTTTTTAATGTACACCTGTATAGGTATACATCTATACAACAACAAAAAGAAAAAATAAACCTATAGACGAGGAAAATTTTTTAATTAAAATTTTATAAATACTCGTATTTAGTTATACGCGGCACAATGATCTTTTTATTTTCCGAAAAGAGCAGGCGAGTTTATAAATTTTCTTTGAGATAAGTCGGTAGAATGGGTTTTCAAAAAAACAGTCTAGACGTTATAATACACTCAAAAATATGAGTCCTACATACCTTGTATATTTACATATGTTTGAAAAGCTTGAAATACCTAAAATAAATTAATTTTCCAAAAGGTAAATAAATTTTTCATCTTTTTGAAGTTGTTTTAATAATTTTATTTCCTTTAAGGCGCAATCAAAATAACTATTATGAAAATTTTCTACATTTTCACTGTATATGTGTTTTATACATTACTAATCAAGGACATTTTGAATTTTCTTTTAGTTCTGTATTTTTTTTTTTTTAATGTAAATATTGCGTAATTTATATCGTATTAATTTTTAGTTGTTTGTTTTTAAGGCATAATACTAATTCGTATATTATCATTAAAAATTTATAATTGGGTTGAGTAGTAATTAAAGGATATTTTTCAAGGACATTTTTAATTCTGCTAACGGGCATCCATTAGTTTTATATATAAGATCTGTAATATATTCGTGAACATATTTTATCTTAACATAATCTCTTTACATATATACCTATGAATAAATTGTATCTGTACAACACTCTGAATTGGATTTTTTGCAAAGCTTATTAATTTGTTTAAGTGTAGATTTGAATTTATTAATTCTATAAAGTATTTGAAAGTATTTTCTGGTTCTGAAGATTTAAAAGTTTATTCAAATAGTCATTTTTAAATCTTTATATGATTTTGTGACTCAGTTTAAATGGGAATTTTAAATAATTTCGTTATAACCCAAGTAATGTTTAAATTTTTAAGTGAAAATCGTTTGGCAAATACCTAATAATACATCTAACAAAACTAATTATGAGAATAAATTGTAAAATATGCTTTAAATGGTTTGAGAGGAAACGCCGTTTTAATTACTACTTTTTGCCTGGTAAATTTGAAACAGTTTTAATTCACCGGGTACCATTTTATATTCCAAAATGGGTAGACTTAAGGGTATTAGATTGTTAATCTACACTAGATATAAATCAATTTTCTATCATTAGATCCCTATCTATTTTGGTTAAATCCTTTAATGAGCATTTCAAGAGTTAGAGGGCCTTATTTGGAATTATTTCGCTAGAACCGGAATATTATTTTAATATTTTAGTGGAAATCAGTTGGGGACTGTCAGGTCATATTTTTTACAAACTAATTTGTAGATTAGATTAAAAAATGCACCATAAATCATTGCAGAGGAAATGCCGTTATAATTATTATATTTTGCATCGCAAGTTTGAAATAGATTTAATTCACCAAGTAATATTCCATATTTCAAATCTGTAGACTAAAAAATATTAGCATGTTGATCCGCTATGCGTTTAAGCAAATTTTTAGTATTAGATTCCAGTCTATTTGTGTTGAAACCTGTTGTTATGAGCATCCCAATTAGAGTTCGCAGTCCTCATTTGAAATTATTTCGTTAAAATGAGAATTTTATTTAATTTTTTTATTAAGACTTTGTTAAGAACTGTCATTTTGTTTATTTTATAAACACAATTCGGAGAATATATTGAAAATTATACTTTAAAAGTTTCCGAGGAAATGTCGTTATAATTTTTTAAAATACGTTCTATCGTTGATATTAATTTTCTCACATATACTAATGAAAAATTGCTTTCAATTTTTAATGAATTTATCTTAGAGGAATTTTCATATAAAATATAATGTACATAAAATTTATATATATATATAATAAATAAACTTTTGTATACATTTACTTATATACACTCTTGCTCATTCCATACAATATGTACATAATATGAATAAATTATCTGTCACATAGTTTTAAAAAAATAAATGTTCCTTTAAAATGTACATAATTCATATATCAGAATGACATTGAATTTGCATAACGTCTAGGCAATAATAACAGTTTTTTTTTATTTTTATTATTATTACTCTAGCCATTTTAGAATATACTAGAAATAAAAAATGGTTCATATAATTTACATTTTTGCAACTGTTGACTATCAATCAAGCTAATAAAACACAGTTGGGTGTAAAACATTAGCATTTATATGACTGTCTAAAAGTTTTTGTTTCTACGTTTAATATAATATTATAAAAGTAGTATATAGGATGTCCTGCAGTGAACTTTTTACATGGAATTCAAATATATAGAAAAATTATAATATTATACAATAAAATTATTCAGATGAAAAAAATATGTTAAACTGCAGGATAATAAAAGTTTAGAACAACCATTTTAATTAAGTTTCGTCTAAAAATAATATCTTTACTTAAATTAATTTTTAATATTAAAAGCATATGTAATATACGTGTAATTTTATATGCTATAACTCTATACGCAATAAAATTTTTTACATTAAACTTGAATTTGCATAACGTCTAGGTAAATCCATATTACCTATAAGTTATGCAAATTCAATTCCTCAACATTATTCAATTTCGTGTAACATATTTTTAGGATACTATTAACCTACATTTGGATAGACATGTTCTAAAGTAATAGATCACAGCAGTTGTTATTTAGATTAGATGTGTTAGATGTGTTTACTAAAACTTTGACTTTAACTTTGGCTCCCCAAAACTTGTTTGATAGGATGTTTACGACGTCATAATCAAAAAAGACGTTTCCCAACCCTAATGTGGAAGTTTGAAGATTTTTGAAATCCTTAAACTCTTATAAAATTCAACCACTTTAATTTGTATATTATTAATGTTTACAATAATTTTATTTTGAATATAAAAAGAAAGTCATGTGCTTTTGTATTTTGCATGTGTATTTGTTTGTATAAGGACCCAATCTATTTTGGTTGAATCATGTAATTGGCATTTTAATTAGAGATAGCTGGGCTAATTTAGAATTATTTTGCTAGAACCAGAACATTATTTTAATATTTTAGTGGAAATCAGTTGGGGACTGTCAGATTATATATTTTATAAACCAATTTGGAGATTAGATTAGAAAATACACAATAAATCATTGCAGAGGAAATGCCGTTATAATAATTATATTTTGCATCGTATGTTGGAAATAGATTTAATTCACCAAGTAATATTCCATATTTTAAATCTATAGACTGTATGTTCTTTTCTTACATAATATATTTTATAAATTATTCAAATAGTTTGTAGTATAATATTTTAAAATATTTGTTACGATTATTTAAATAAACACTTTGAAAATAAATTCTACATGACACTATTTTACAGGATACTTTTCAAAGGGTAATTTTTTTTGAAGTTAAATATTTTTTCACATGATATGAAAGGATTTTTAAAGGATATTTTTTTAAAGAATTTATTTTATAGTTTGCTATTTTGATATTATTCTTTTGTTACACAAAAATATTCGAAGGAAAAAACCTGATAAAATTTCAAAATAATTTCAAATTTATGCATTAACAGAATGAAGAGAAACATGAGGCGATATCATATAAAATGAAAAGGATTAGAATAGTATCCATTGAAAGGATTGAAAAGGATTCACGAAGAAGTAAACATTTGAATATCGATATTGTCTGAGACAATTTTTTTGGGGTTTTGATTACTTATTTGAATTTTGAAAATAAAATTGAGAAAATTTTAAGAGGAATTTAAAAGCAGAAAAAAAAATTAAATATAGGATATAAAAGATTATTAAAATATGTACTTATTTTTGTCTGTGAATAATTTTGTAATTTTATAGACCTAATCTTATTCCATATTATAGTTTTTAAGTATTGAAGATTAGTTGAATAAATTGTTTTTATATTTCTTTAAATACACATTCTGATTTAAATTTTAAATTAAAATATTTTAGTAATCGCCATTTGTATTAAGCTTTATAAATCGAATACAAAATTTTATATTATTTTCAGACTATTTTGACACCAAATGCGCCTGTTATCAAATCAGAGTTGTCTAAATTTCCAAATCAAAATAGTTCTTCCTCCATTCCTCAAATCGAATTTGTCTTTTATGAAAATGCCTCCGTATACGAAAGTCAAATCAAAGTTGTCTAAATTTTCAATTCAAAATAGTTCTTCCTCCATTCCTAAAATCGAATTAGTCTCTTATCAAAATGCTTCCTAATGTTGAGATACGAAAGTCAAAACAACATATAATATAAAAACCAAAGCCCCGATTTTGTAGTGGAAGTTAAGAATGGAAAAAAAGATCAGCAAATTATCAGGGACTATTTTTTGGAAAAGTACAAAACATTTTTTAAATCATGTCAATTTGATTTATGGTTCCGAAGATACCGCGGCATTTTTGAAAAAATTACCAATTAGATTTAAAAAGTTGAATTTTTTTATTAGAAACCCAATGCATTTGATGTGAAAAAAGTATATATAGTTATACTTATTATTTATCCCATCAAAGGTATGAGTCTACTAGACTTCAGTTCCTCTAAGCTAGGCTTCTGATTTATCGAACTAAACTTTTGTTTAAGTTTCTTAAAAAAAGAAACTAGATCAATAAAAACATTACTTAAAGTACTGTTAATAATAACTTAAATCAAATTATTAAAATATATAATTAAAACATATTTAATTTCAAATAGTCAAGTTTTAATATTCAATTCAAATGGGCTTACAAATCAATATTAGAATCCTGTTTTATAAAAATTAAATATTGATACACTTCTATAAGTTACTGCAATTAAACGAAAGTTTTAAGGTATTCAAAAAGAATACACATTCTAGACATAAGATTCAATATTATCAATTAGAGCCATATGTAGTTAGGATATAATATAATAAAGATTTCACTTAAAATACGTTTCTGATACTAAAAATTAAGGTATAACACATGTTTAGGCCATACTCATGACGAAATCCAGTTTAAGCTTAGGACCAATGAGGTAACTCACTAAACAATAAAACTCTTTAAATTTTTAATAAAAAATGATTTTAATTACATTTTTAAAATATTTTTAAAATATTAAATAATATTTTGACCATCAAATAAATTTTTTTATTTTAAAACGATGACAAAAGTACAAAAACATTTAATACAATTATTTTCATCAACTCCACAAAAAATAACTTCCAGAAATTGTATTCACTAGGACATCGTTTAAAACATCGTTTATGAACATATCATATTAGCTTCTATTCAAATTAATAATTAAAGTTAAAGCGACACTGACAGTTTTCCATTAGTTTTAAATTTACAAAAAATTAAAAAAGAAAAAACTAAAAAATAGAGAAGAAAAAATTTTAAAACGATAAACAAATCGATTAACGTTTTTTCACCTTTTAAAAATTTTTTTTACGAAAAAATCATCAAAGGTGAAGCGATTTTGAAATTCTCGCTTACATTATGGATTTTATAATCCGATAATAACAATACTAAAAAATTAAATTTAAAGCATGATATTGCAAAACGCGATGTTTTAAACGGATCTGTTAAAATTTAGGGAATTTTATAATCATAACTGATTTTGTTATGGACAAGTAAAAGGATCTTTTAAACCGTGTTAATAAATCGATTCTTCTATTGTTGAAATGAGTTCCAGTGGGTAGACTGGTTGATATAACAAAAACATCCGTGAGATTCTAAATTGGAAGAGATTTTAGAGTTGGTCAATAGGTTCAGCTGAGGGATAATATTAATATTCGTTCGTTCTATTAAAGATTCCAGCTACGACGGCATATGTTGGGATCGAGGCATACGATATGGTTACATGTGACTCATCCTTGACGTTGCAAGCAATATGGGAGCAAGTCAACGCAAAGACTTTATCCTACTTATAGAAGACTTGACGTCTTAAGTTACCACTTTATGTGTTGCCTAATACTTATGAATTATGATTTAGAAAAATGTAAGTGAGAAACCACCTTATTCAACCCTTGTTAGATATTTATGTCTTGTTGCTACTTTTCAGTCATTATACTGCCGAAGCAGCTATGGTGCTTATCGCATTATTTTGACTATAGGGGGAGGTTGTTTTGGTATTATAAAAGAATATAAGTCCTATGGCAGTCAGACTAATTGAATTGAGTCAGTAGTTTCAATGGTTCTGACAATCAGACTTCTGACAAGTCACCACTTTTTATTTCCTACTAAGATTTCAAATCCAGCTTACAGTAATATTTTGATCTATTGATAATAACATAATACCGTTTCAAGGTACCCTTTAGTACAAAGAATCATGACACATATATTTATACAATTCTAATTCCATTATTTTGTGTATCCTTCACCTAAAAAACGAAAAACTTTTTAAATGTCAGGATAACAAATAAACTAGTGAGGTCACTAACTTTGTACCTTGTTAATATGTTGTTTTTGTTGTTATTTTCAAAATACTGAAACAAAAGGAACACGAAACAAAATTAAATTGAAACGGAAATAAAAAAAAACGAGGAAGATTATAGTTGCCCTTGTCAACTTTTAGATACCCGTGCATACCCACTATGGTGTATAAAATAAACCGTAATTTACTTCTCTTATACATTTAACTCATTACCCCATAATTTTGACGTAAAAAAAAAAAAAAAAATTAACAAAAAAAAAAAAAAAGTCACAAAACAAAAAACAAAATTTTCATTCATTGTCGCATAACTTTAGCTTAAAAAAAAAAAAAAAAAATTAACAAAAAAAAAAAAAAAATCACAAAAAAAAAAAAAAAAGTTTTCATTCATTGTCCCATAACTTAAGCTTAAAAAAAAAAAAAAAAAAAACAAAAAAAAAAAATTGGCCCACCCTAAAAGTCCGATGGTCCGAGTGATGTCCAACTTTGCCAAGTAACTTGCCCTATTAATTTACCTGCCCAATTTTAATTTTAACCTTGTAGCTTTATTAGATTCACAGTTATTGAATCGAAAACTTTGTATGGCAGCCCTCCGAAAATGGGGCCCTAACATTTTGAAACTTCATATAAGTGCTCGATTCATTATATAACTAACCGTGTGTAGTTTTCAGCCTCGTAGTATAATTAGTTTTGAAGAAATTCATATTGGTGCAAAGAAGTTGTATGGCAGCCCCCCATAAATGGGGCCCTAACATTTTGAAACTTCATATAAGTGCTCGATTCATTATATAACTAACCGTGTGTAATTTTCATCCGCGTAGTATAATTAGTTTTGAAGAAATTCATATTGGTGCAAGGAAGTTGTATGGCAGCCCCCCGAAAATGGGGCCCTAACATTTTGAAACTTCATATAAGTGCCGGAGTCAATATAAAACTAACCGTGTGTAATTTTCATCCCCGTAGTATAAATAGTTTTGAAGAAATTCATATTGGTGCAAAAAAGTTGTATGGCAGCTCCCCGAAGCCTTGGTCCGATTTTAACCAAAAACAATAGGGAACCTAGAAATTGTCTAAAAATGACTTTGTGTGAATTTCAAGACTCTAGCCCTTTTAGTTTTTGAGTTATCGTGATGACACACGGACGGACGGACGGACGGACGGACAGACACACATAGCTAGATCGACTAATTTTTCGATTCTGAGCCGATACGTACCCTTGACACTATATCTAGCTCGTCTAGATCGATGCGTTACAAACGGAGGAGCAAATCTAATATACCCGATGTTCATATATATATGCACGGGTATAAAGAAATAAAACACTGAACAAATCGTTTTAAAGGAAAATTAATGGATGCAATTAATTTAAGTTGCAACAAAATTTAAAAATAAAAATTTTGAAGGAAAAGGAAAAAAAATACGAAAAAGAGACAGATAGAAAGTTTGAAGCTAATAGTAGATTTGGCTATATAATATATGTGTATGTAAAATTAGAATGCGAATTTTAGTTTCCTTGAAATATTAATATTTTTGGTGTCCTTCATTCCATTTTGACTAATTTACAATGAAAATGAAATATTTTTTTTTGAAAGTAGAAATTAAGGATTGGGATTTTCCTAAAAAAAAAAATACCGTTAATGTGCAGAAAGTGAATTAATTGTTGTTCGTTAATTCAAACTGAACTTAAGGAGTGTTTCTGACTTTGAAAAAAAAAGCAAAATAAATTTTTGTCATTTGTTTTTGTTTTTTTAATTGTCATAACCTTGAAGGAAAACACTTCACTTTTCTTTGGTATTAGATTCAACGTCGTGGTATAGAAATTTTTAGAATGAAGTTCAAACTAAATGGAATGAAATAATTCACTCAGTCTCATTTTTATCTTCGATTAATATTCTGAAATCTAGGAGTAAGCTATTATAAAATGGGCTAGCATAGAGTTTTAAAATAATTGATCGAAAATAACCATAGGAATGTGTGAAACTTAGAACAAGTGCTGTTTTATGGTCTCCGATCTCCAGTGACTCAAGGGTGCAGTTTTTTATATACTTTTTAATATCCCCTTGTCTGTCATAGCTATTAAAACTTTCCACTAGTGATTTATTAGAACTCATACTCAAAAACATGGTAGGCAACGGGTTAAAATATAAAAAAACCGTTCTATTATAGGATAAAAATTAAAGTCTCGACTCTCAACAAAGTTTAGCCTCCACAAACCGTTCTAATTAAAAATCCGCAATTGAAACATTTTACAATTTCAATGAAATTAAAATGAAATCTTTCGATTGAATTTACCCTCTTTAAAAAGTTTTTATACCCGTATGACTATATAGTCAAAGGGTATAATAAATTTTCCATTACGTTTGTGACGCAGAGAAGGAGGGGGGGTAGATATGGACTCAAGTTAATGGATCGGATCAGAATCGAAAAATAAATCGATTTAGCTATGTATGTCCGTCCGTCCGTCCGTCTGTCCGTCCGCACGATAACTCAAAAACTAAAGGAGCTAGGATCTTGAAATTTTCGCAAATTCGTTTTTTTGCAATAGCCGTCATCGCTATTTAAATCCAGCCATTTTGGTCCATGGGTTCGGGTAGCTGCCATACAACTTCTTTTTTTATATGAACATTACTCTGTATCTATTACAGCTGCGTGTCTGAAATTTTTCCAAAAGTAGTTTAGTTTTATGGCCAAAGTTTCTGCAAAATTTGGTTGGTCTAGTGGAGTGGGTTCGAGTAGCTGCCATACAACTTCTTATTTTATATGAGCATTACTCTCCACCTAATGAAGCTGAGTGTCTGAATTTTTGCCAAAAATTGTTTAGTGTAATGACCAAAGTTTCTGCAAAATTTGGTTGGTCTACGACAGAGGGTTCGAGTAGCTGCCATAAAATTCTTTATTTTATATGAGTATTCCACTACACTAAATAAAGCCAAAAGTAATTAACCGGATGATATAATGTATATGTTACGGTCATACGGGTATCCCAGAGTTGACACAGTCTACTCTACTACACTCTTCCTCGTTTTATTAATTTTTATACCCTTTTCCTCTTCTATTCAATTATAAATAAAATAAAAATTGCAATAAAATTTAAAATACATTAAACTCATATATTTAAATACGAATCTTCTGTTAATGTACCATATTTAAATCCCACATCATCCACTGTTAATAATCCCCAAAAAAAGTAACGATTTTCTCTGTTATTTTATAGCATTTTCATGGATCGGTACTCCATTTAAACATATTTTCTTAAATATTTTAACAGCTATGTAAAATCTATAACTAAAACCCATAATCTTAATCTTTTTTTTCACTCTCTCTTACTTTTATTCAAATTTGAATCTTTTGGTATTTTTATTTGAATGTATAAAATATTTAAAGGAATCATAGATGGTTTGGTTTGGTTTGGTTTGGTTTGGTTTTAAAATATGTTTTAAACTGTGGATTTTATGGTTATTTAAAGATATTTATTATTTCAAATATTCACATTTTCAAATGGGAATGTGGCTTTTATTGATGATGTGGTTAAAATATTGAATATTATTTTAATATTTGATTATGAATAGGTAAAAAATTGTTTAAAGAATTACCAATGTTTAGTTGAATTATTCAATAAATATTTAAATGAGATTTCTATATTGAAATATTATTTAAATCACATTTAATTTTTGTTACGGTCATATTGATTTTGCATAAAATTTATAAATTTATGGTGTTCTAATAAAAATTACGCTTCTAAAGACTTTAAAAACGAGTTTAAAGTTTTCAAAGACAAAAATTATAAAAAATTTGATTTTACATGGAAATGATGAAATTTTAAAAGTGATCACGAATTAAAGTTAGAATCACTCTAAAACGCTTCTAAATGGCTTAAAATTGAGTTTTAAATCGAGGTTCGATTTTTTGTGCCCCTCGAACTATTGAGAGTGCTATGATTATTTTTTGAACTCTAGCCATATAGTTGTATAACGGTTAATTAAGGAAAAAAGATATGAGTATTTAAAGTTTTTATGATAAGTGGATATTATAATATCAAATTGTAACCTCAAGTATTGGATGAAATTCACAGTCGTTTTTCCAATTGCCTCCACGAAATTTCGCTTTACATAGAGTGGGGCTTCACGGTATTAAATTTCATTTCATTAGCTTCATGGTACTGATTTTCATTTAATTAGCTGCATATGTAAAAATGATTTAAAAAAAATTTTCCGAGGGATTTGGATTTACGAAAATTCATATTTGAGATCACAAATACAGCGTATTAATGAAATGAATTATTTTGAAATATTTAAAATTTTAACTGGCGCATTTTTTATTTGAGCAATATTACTGGCGCATCAACTGCAGAGCTTTATTAAATTAATTTTTAATACTCATAAGGGAGAATTTGATGGGTTTTTAAACATTATAGAGATTTTTGGTACATAATAATCGTTAGTAACGAGTCCAATGACATCTTATCTTGAACAAAAGTTTGTTTTCAGTATAAGTACGTAATTCGATTTAGCTTTGCTATGCACCTTAATCACTGTAGCCTTTTCCTATGTCGTCTGCGATCTTCCAACCAAACAAGATTAGCCTATTGATTGGAAATTGTACATGAAGGAAAAGGAAACAAGCTATACTAATAAATTTCATTAGCTCAATGCACCAAGTTCGAAAAGAGAGTATGAAACCTTATTTTTCTACCAACTGAAAACATTTTATACCAAAGCATTACCTAAACTGTTTGCAGCATAATATCATGGAATACAATTCCTAAGCTTTGTTCGTTTGATTCTAATTTATTGCACTTCCTGAAACAATAGACAAATTGAAATATAAAAAAATTTTGGAACCCTATAATATATTGGATATAGTGGAATTTCTATAATATATAGTATTTATGAAAAAATTTTACAATTTTAATAAATTTTTAATAAATTTCTAAGTAAATTCTGTATTGAATATATGTACTGGAATTAATTTAAATTTTAATTTAAAAAGGAAACTTAATTGATAGTTGAAAATTTTAAATTTCACAAATTGTGATAAAATAAAATATTAATTTAATTAACTGAACTTTGTTTCAACTATTTTTATTATAAATTTATGTCACTTTTTTTTTAAAATAAAAAAAATATTTTAATAAAATTAAACAAATTTTTTTTTATTGATTTAAATTGAAACAATCAATGATGTTTTTTTTTTCCTTCAATAAAAATTAATTGATCAAAAATGAACTTTTTTTTTCAAAAAATAAACTTCTATAATTAAAGGGTCCCTTTTTTTAATAAAGGACCACTTAAATCCTTTACAATCACCTTTTTCTTTCCTTAATATTCTAAAGGGTTTATATGAAATAACTTCTCTTATACCAACGTATTATTAGTACGTACCATTAGTACCAGCCAAATTAAATTTCAAATTTATCAGAATGAGAAAAGTTTTTATGTAAAAGTATTATTGTAAGCATTGAACCTATAACAACGGTCATTGTTATTATTAATCGATTAATTGATGTCCAATTAAAGTTAATATTATTTTAAAAAAGAGATATATTTTCAATAATTGGAGTTATTTTAACTCTTGAAGGTCCCAGACATTTAAATATGTTTTTTTTTTCAGTTAATTATCATGGTGTTTAAAACTGAATTTTAAATGTTACTTTAAAATAAATATTATAAAAAGGGTAAAAAAAATGGTTGAGTAGCAAAAGAATAATTGATTAAAAGTTTTGTATTTTTTTTTAAATAAATGAATTTTTAATTTACGCGCTTCATAAGTATGGGTTGGATTTAAAAAAAAAAAAGAAAAGTCAAACGTTTATATAACAAAAAAATAAAGTGGAAAAAATCGTGATGTTTGAAAAGAATGGCAAAGTTTTTTTTTTATTACATTATTTTATTTACATATAAAATTGTTTTTAAAGGCACGTTTTTACTATATCACCCCTGAAGTTGTCGAAAAAGATAAATACTTAACATCAGTATAATTCATAAATCAATAATCAAATACTGAATATATTTATTAAGATAAATGGAATAAACTTTATTAAAAATTATAAATAAATTTATAAAAACTATTAATTACTCGTAATTTTAATGAAAATTTGAATTAAGGCATAACCTATTTAAAAATTTCCAATATAAGATGCATAATTTTAGGATGAAATCTTATCCTAAAAGTATGCAAAAAAAAATAGCTGAGGCTTATGGTCGATATGTACCTTCACCCATTTAAAATGATAAATATAAATTTTCAAATAATACGAGTTAGTTATTAAAACATATATTAAATTCTTTTGGTTTAAATTACATACATGGTAGAATATATTTTATTATGAAAATTTTAACTCCTTATTAAATTAAGTTGTTTTGTAATAACTACTGTTAAAATAGCTTACAACTTATTTTGACTCCTGTTGAAAGCTTTTTCTTTAACTACTGTTAAAAATAAGTTCCAAGCTATTTTGATAAATAATCTTTCTAATAAATAAAACTTTCAAAAAAAAAATTGCATACCTTAAGGATGATAAATTTGCCTAAACATATTATGCAAAAAAGTGGAAATTGGCTAATTTTTATATACAGATAATGTATATTAAGCAATCCTAAATGGTAAATATAGATGTTCAAATAATATAAGTCTATATATTTTTTTTAAATTTACATATTCAAAGTAAAAATATATTTTATTAAATTAACTTGGAATTTTTTGCATTACAAAAACTTTTTTAAAAAATTATAAAACAAAAAAAAAATTTATGATTAAATATAATTATTTTGTGTTAAATATTTTTATTTTCTGAATGAAAATGAACTTGAATTAATTGCATTTTTTTTTAAAAATTAATTAAATTAAAAAATAAAAATGTGTATGATGAAATAAATCTATGCATGCTTAAGAATTAAGTACAAAAATATTTATATAGGATTTAAATTCTATTGTTTCAGTTAAAAATCATTATGTTAAAATTTAATCTTTAATTAAAATATTTTTCAAAAATATAAATAAAATTATTTCTTAAATTACAAGTTTCCATAGCACCACCGAGTTTGAGTTGTTCTGATGTGCAACCAGAATTCAGGAACTTAATTTTAATATTAAAAAAAAAATTATTCGAAACAATCTTCCTTTAAAAGAATGAAATTTTTAAAATTTTTATTATCCTTAAAAATTTAAAATTTTTTTTAAATTTTATCCGGAACTTTAAATTTCTATCATAAATTTTAAGTAGTTTGGGGAACATTCGGTCACTGTATTTTTACAACATAAAAATAATCAACATTTTATAACAAGTCATTCCACTGCACTTTTGGTGGAATGGTGGAAATCACTATAATAAAACGAAAGAATTGCGAAGGACTAAAAAGAAAATGAAAGGACTTTTAAAGTTAAAAACTTTTTAAATGAAATGTTCTCGTAAATGTCATAAAAGTTTTATGTTGGGGTAGTTGACGCCACAAACTAAATGTGTAATTGCACATTATATAAAAATAATACTTTTTATAAAATTTTAAACTTACAAAATGAGCAACTTGGATTTGGTTTTTAATTTTATTTACAATTTAAAATGTCAAATAAGAAACCACTATGAACAGAATAAACAGTGTAGGAAAATTGCTCAAAATAGAAATTCAAACCTGTTGCATTTTAGAGGAAAAAATATTTTATAAAAAAAGGGAAATAAAATAATCATACAACATATAATGCGGTTTTTTATATGGTTTTTGAGAATTATATGCTAATTTCATTTAACAAAATAAGTAATTTGTTTTAAAAAAGAAAAATTTATTTGGTTTTAAGAAGAAAATAAATTTGTATACTAATAAAATATTTTATTTTTATTTTAAAAATTAGGAAAAAATTTACGATAATGTGTTCATTTTAACTGGCAGAGGTTACATATTATCTACAAATTAGTATCAGCATATTATTTCTTATATTTGCATATTTTTAGGCGAAATGTTCATCCTAGCAGTATGCAATTTTTTACTAGGTATTGTAATTCATGGTTCTTAATTTGAATTCAAATTTTCATTCGGTATCGAAGAAACGATTTATTGCTAAGACTTAAATAAATCAGATTTATATTTTTTTTAAATCGGGTAGAATCTCACAGGAATCATATAAAATATCTCTTGTCCTTCGTGTTATAGAACTATATCCTTTTAAATTTTAAATATTAAATCATTATTTCTTGTAATTCAGGCGTCCAATTTCTCAACTGTGTTTTCCCGAAATTATTAGACTTGCCACTAGCATCGTGGGTTGTTGGAACTTAAATTTTTCTTATATCTCTACCCCAATGATATATTAACTACATATTCTTAAAAAAAATTGGTTGGAATCACAGTTGTTCTGATATCTTCTTGTCAAATTTTATTTCCTAGTACTTTCCCAGTGGCTGTTTTACAACATCATTGATATAACAAAAAATAGAGCACATTTAGAAAGAGAAAATTATTTTAAAAAATTGCATATAATTAGGCGTTAAATAATTATTATTTTGTTTATAAACTAATTTTATTTTTTCTTTTCTATTTCTAGATTCATCAAATAGATTATCTGGGAATGCGATCCCAACAGATTGTGAAACAAACAGCCATTTAAAATAATGGGCCTTAATAAAGAACGATAATATAGTGAATTTTTACAATAAATTGTTCCAAATAATTAAAAACATAATTTAATTTTGGGAAGACTATTAAATGTATTGAAAATATTTTAAGTTATTTTATTTCATTGAACCTTTCCTTACATTTGCGATAGACTAAAGAAATAATCAATTTAATTTAAACAATATTACTTTGATTGATTAATACTTAAAAATATTTTAATTTATTTATACAGAAAACTAGAACACCATAATATCGTACACGAACTAAACTGTTCTACAAGTTTCTTTAATTGTATTTTAATCAAAGTATATAAATTTTCAGTTAAATAATAAGATACAGGTATTAAGATTCCTTTGAGTTTCATTAAAGACTAATGGTTTTAAAATCAAAAAATGACTTTGAGAAAAATGGAAAATAAAACTAGGACAAGGCGAAACAAGAAATCGTGTTATGGTGTTACTATTAAATTTAGACCTCGAAAATATATTTTTGCACTTTTAAAAATCGATTTTTTTTTTTTTATAATAAAATTTATCATATGGAAGTTAAAAAAGACCTACCACCATAAAATATTGGCCATATATGATAATATATACCATTATAATATTCTTGTATATTCAATGGTAGTACTTTTAATTTACATTTTCAATTCGGTACCATCCAAATAAATAGTTATAAATCATTTTAAGGAAGCATTTATTTTGTAAAACATTTCTGAACATGGCAGAAAATATGACGTGACATAGAATTTTAAAATTATATTAATACATACAATCGACGGTTTAAAGACATCTTTGGGAAAACTTTTGATTTTCTTTAGAACAGTAGATGAATATAAGCTGAATAGTTGAGTACAATCTATGGAGCTGAGTACAAGAGTTGAGTATAAGCTGAGTAACTGAGTACAAGCTGAGTACAAGAGTTGAGTATAAGCTGAGTAACTGAGTACAAGCTGAGTAGCTGAGTACAATCTGAGTAGCTGAGTATAAAATTTATGAATTAATAAGAGATAATAAATTTAAACTCAATAAATATTGAATGTGCTAAATGAAATAATAATAGAACCGTTTTATCTAAAGCTAATGTAAAAACTAATTAGATTTAGATTTCAGTCACGTCGTCTATAGTGGCTGAAAGTTTTAACAATTTAGGATCAAACAAGTTTTTTAACGAGTCATACCGCTCTCAAGCGTGTGGAAAATTTGAGCTGATTTCGCGCATCCTCAGACCGACTACCTTAAGATCTGAGTTCTTTAGTTATAAAGTTAACAAATTAACATTGTGAGCCAAACTTAAAGCCACCATGACTAGACTGTTGGGCTTATTTAATATTTTGAGGGTCTTATCGCTCAAAAGTTTATTTAACTTTTTAAACTTTTAAAAACTTAAGCCTACAGTTCATTTAAAACAGTTATAACAAGTTCCAATAATACCAAATAATAAATTTTCCATAGTTTATTTTTATACATATTTCAAATTCCTAAAATTTTTTAGTTAAAACTTTTAAATTTACATTCGATACAAAATTTTTTTATTTTATTTTTAACCATGATAAGTAAATCAACAATACTATTCTATATTATACTTGTTGTTCAAGGAATGTTAAAGGTTCCTTGTTTCTTGCAATTACATCCGGTCAAAAAGTTTTTTAAAAATCGAAATTTTATACTATTATTCAATTGCAGGTGCTATTTAAGGTATGGTAATTTTACAAGGAAATATAAGTAGTCATATTAATTTTATTTAATAGCATAATACATAATATTTGGGAGCTATACAAATGTTCGTATCTAAAAATCTTGTTTTATCAAAATCACGGTTTTTAGAATATTTGAAAATCTCTTTTTTTTTTCAGAAAATACAAAAATGGGTTTGGTAAATAGTAGGTAAATTCTTACCGACTAAGCCACACCCTTCCCTTATTAAAACTAGTCGAACTGTCTAACCATTAATTTTTAGCTATTTTTGGTTTGATTGTAGGTTTTGTGTACTTTCCCTTAGGAAATCTGTAGTTTATGCTATATTATCTAAAGGTCTTTTTCTTTTAAGCCTTCCTATTATAATCAAATTATTTATTAACTAAGCAGCTTCAATATTTATATGCCCTTCTAGTCGAGCTTTACGTTTTATGGCATATCTACTTATTTCATCTATAACTCTGGGAATTTGTAAATCTCTATGTATGTCACTATTACGTACATATCAGGAAGCACTTACTATGTTACGTAGGACTTTATTCTGAAAGATTTGTATGTTTTTAATATTCGTTTGCTTGGCACAACCCCAAAGTTGAATGCCATTTACCCATGTAGGTTTGATTACTTGGTTGTAAATTAACTCTTTATTATATATTGTTAATTTAGACTTACGCCTAGGAGCCAGTAATTTTCTCTATATATATTTTCAAGTTCTAATTTTTTCTTTTTAACATGTTCATTCCACCTAGCTTGACATCCAGTGTCATTCCTAGGTATTTTGCTGAATTTTCGATTGATACAAATACATCATTTAATTTTATTTTAGTTGGATTTCTTATATTTCTATTACTAAAATTAATATTTTTTACAATTAGGTGATTTTAAGAATCGAAATTTTGGAATCCAATTATTCGTATCTTATCCATAATATTTACTTTTACTTCATTAAATTTGGGTAATGCATTCTTTAAATTAAGGTTTTCTTAAAAATTTTTACAAAATTAAACACGAAAACCATATTCAAATGGTAAAGGTATAATATTCCATTCGTTTAAATTTAAATAGAGCTTTTAGTATAAGGTTGGTATATTATTAGTATGAACTAATTTCTGAAAATTATTTTCCTTGGAATTTAAAATATCATATTAATTTAATTAAACAAGCTTTTACTTAATAATATATGACCATAAAGGAAATTATAAAAATTGGAATATTAATGGAAAACTAATGCTTTAGTATGAATTTTGAGTTAAAATTTTCATAATGAAATTATTTTTAAAATTCAATTAAATTGGAACTAATTTCAGTTTAAAAGGAAAATGAAAACGACATAATTTTGATGACTGGTTCTAGCCAAATTATAATAAAATCTAGCCATTATTCCTCATTAGATTTGATTAACTTTAATAATAGAATGTATTGGAAGTTGGATTCTCAAGGGGCCGCAGACCAAGACTTCTGGCAGCTTGTGACAATTTGTTTCTATTTATGACCATCTATTTTTAAGTTATTCTAGATTGTTATAGATTTTGTAGTATCTTTACTGCAATACCAATTTTAAACTAAGTCGTTCACATATTAAACATTCTATTCTATTTTATAATAAATTTTATTTTTACCATCCCAAAATTTGTATAATAATATCAAATTATTTTATATTTATTTTAAAATTTTTTTTTAAAGTTTTCTATGAATTGCAAACGGTTGCACAATAAAAATTCAGTAGTTTATGTGGTTGTAGTTTATTTTATATGCAAATACTAACATTCTGAAAAAATTCTTTCAAATTGAATGCTGTCAAATAAAATACAGTTAAGTAAAAGTTTTATAATACAGGCAAATTATACATAAATAAATTACAATCAAATAACTCAACAGGCTTATTATGACATATTCCTTTCCGTTTATTATTTTGACTTCATAGATGTTCTTCTGACTACAGATTGTAATTACTCAACTTTTTTAAAATTTCAAGACATCGAAACTTTTTTGAATCGCTGTCTTTTTCCCAACTTAAAATTTTCAATTAAAGATTTTTCACAAATTTTTTTTTTTTGTCATATTGTCGAGATTTTTTGACCAGCATTTCGACTTAGAATGTACACTCAAAATGTGACCGATTCTTAATCATTTAAATTTCCCAAGAATCGATACATTCAATATTTAAAAAAATGTTTTTTGAATCTACTTTTCCCAATTTGCACTTCCAACTGAATTTAAAAAATTTAACCTACAAAGTATTTTAATCGGTTTTTAATTAAGCAAAAAGGTGTTTACTAATGAACTGTCACTGTCAGAAGTGGACAAAGAAATTAATCGCTTCTTTTGAAATTTAAATGAGTTTTTAAATTCAAAAATATAATTTTAAATAATTTTTTATACAAAAAAACAAATTGAATATAATGTTTACAACACTATATATTTTTGACATAATAAACTGTCACTTAACTGTCACAGTTACATTTTAAGTCTATTTTATATTGTCACAAGTATCATTTTCAAAAGTGGATATTAATAATCTCAGCTAAAACTTAAGTTGCTGTTAAAATAAAGTCGAATGGAGACAATCTGAAAAATTTAAGAACTTTGAATTTTCAAAACAGTCAAAGTCACAACTAACAGACAAAACTTTTGTGCTACTAAATTTCTAAAATATTTTTTCCATTAATTCTCTTAAAAGTTTAGTAAAAAAAATTGAATGGAATTAAATATTTTGTTATACTTAAAATATTATCAAAATATTTATATATATATATCTATATTATTATGTATATATGTATATAGCAAAATTTATTTCAATATATACAATAACAACACAATATTATATTAAGTTTACAACATTATTTTCATGTTTTATATCCTAGATAACTTTGTTATCCATGTTTGGGATTAATTTTCTGATTTTAAAATATTCAAGGATAAAATTCTTAAAGTGACAATAATTGCATTCTGTTGTTTTATATGTACACTATATAATATAAATATATATAATATATAAAATATACAAATTTATATTTTTTAAGTAAATAATATTATAACATTATACAATAAATAGATTATATACATATGCAAAAATGTGATATTAGATTGTGGGTGGAAAGGATTAAAAAAAAAAAACAAAAAAAAATAAATTTATTTTATCTTAATATCATGTGAAAAAACTAGAAAACTAAATACTTAAGATAGGCATTTAAAGTATGAAAGAGATAGATATAGGAATTAAAATTGCAAAATAAAAAACCATTGAATAATATTGAATTATACAATTTTTTGAATACTGTATGGATATAATCCGATTGTAAAGAAATTAAAAGGATTCATTACGGTTTAATGGATAGATTTAAAAATTTTATTATGTCCATTGTGGCAAAATAGAGTACTTTCGATTTTCAACCTTGATATTATTATAATTCTTTTTTTTTTTTTGAAAATTTAATTAAGATCATTTAAAGAGAGTGTTTTAAGTTATAATTAAAATGTATATTTTAATAATATTTAAATATTTATCTTAAGAAGTTTCAGTTTAAGCCACATGGTAAATCTTAAATACATTTTAAATCAAATAAATAATTTTCAATTTATTTGATTTAAGTAAATGCAATTTAATTTTAGAGAATATTGTAAAGAGGAGTTTTTTACTTTAGTAATTTATAATTGCTTTTAACGAACGGCATATCACTACTTATGTGTTAAAGAAAGTGATCACAATATCTTGATCTGCTAGTGACATTTACAAAGAAATATTTCATAGAATATTTCGTGTATTTACTTTCAAAAACTTGGATATATCTGTAACTTTTCGGATACACAGTAGCTCTTTTTATTTTCTATGCTCATATTTTCTATATAAGTTTTTAAATGTGCCAAGAGTGCAGGATGCAGCAACATGCAGGATTTCCTTGAAGAATATCTTCACTTAACGAATATCTTAACTTAAAGTAAAAAACATTTACTTAAGTTAAAAATCCCTCCAGTTATACAGGGTGGCCCAAACAGCCGTTATGGTTTGAATGTTTAATAACTTTTTTATTTAATTGTTAATTATTATTATTATTTTTTTGTTATACAGTATATTAATGGAGAATATTTTTAGCTTAAGTAGAAAATTATATCCCGCTAGGGGTGACCAACTCCGCCGTAGCCGGTCCCAAGCCCGGTTGAGAAAGGAGGAGGGAAGAATAGTTGCAACCTGAATGGCCACATACATCGGCGTCTCAGGAAGTAGGAATACGCTATATAATGCAGTTTAACTCGTAACATAGTTATGAGAACTTCAACGCATTATATGGCAAATTCTGAAGCAACTCTTCAAACCCAACGGCCCTCCAAAGATGGGAGTTTGGCATACGGTTAACAGCCCTATCCAGTAAAAAATATTGTTACGAAACCTAAATCAAAGCCTCGGATACAAATGGAAACACGGCACCGACCCAAGCAACAGAAAATGGTCAGGAGGCCAAGGTTCAACAACGGACTGTAGCGCCATAGAAGAAGAAGAAGTGGTGATCTTTTTCGGCTTCTCACAATCGTGCTCTTTCTAGTACAATTTCCATAACTTTTCCTAATTTTTGATCGATGTTCTGTTGTGTACTGTTCCATTTCCAATTCCCCAAGTTTTCTTCACAAAATTCTGAAATAAATATAAAAAAAATATATATTATACAGGGTGGATATTGCTGAAAATATATTTTCTAAAATTAAAAATGTTTACTTACATTAAAATTATTTTAGTTTAAAAAAGTAATATAAGTACCTATAGAACTGACTGATGATTAAGTACCAGTAATAATACCAGAAAAAATACTCAGTAAAATTAAAATACTTACACTAGTACTCGAACAAATATAAATACCAGTTAATACCCAACAGTACTTTTTAAGTATCAATCATGAGGTAACAGTTCAAACCAGTACTTACCAGTAACAACAAGTACTTAGAGTATCCACATGTACTTACCAATATCAACCAGTACTTACTAGTACGAACTAGTAACCACCAGTTTTAATCAGTATTTACCATGTATAAGTAATAGAAAAATATTCTAAAAATAATGGTTTCTTAATTAAAACTGTTGGTAAGTACTTGATACTGGTAAGTACAGATTTATACTAGTAAGTACTGGATTTTATTGGTACGTGATGGTTGATACTGGAAAAATACTACTATAGTCAGTACTAGTATTTTTAATATTACTTATATTTTTTCCAGTTATCGGTGCTGCTACAAGTTTTCTCCTTCAAGTACCAAAATATTTGAAAATTACTAGCTCTGTACTTATAAAATTATTTGCAATATAATAATATAAAATAATATATGTTGGGTTGAGTTTAAAAATATGTAATTCATCAAAACCGAAAAGGTCTAAGGTCTCAAGGGTTGACGTTTCTGATTTATCAACTATATACCTCCAACTCCATAATTTTTACCCTACCTACAACCCCTATTGAACATGTATCTCAACTATCACTACCAATTTTTGAATTTCTAATAAATAATTTAATTCTTATTATTTACTGCAAATGATACAACTAAGGTCCCATTAAACATAAACCTTGTTACAATAAACATTTTTTTTTCTTAATAATTACATTAAAAATATGTATGAAATGATGCAAAATGACAGTAGTTATAATAATATACACATATACGTTACATAAATTTCCTGTCCATTAAAAATTTATTCATTTTTTGACAAATTAATTAAATTTATTTAGGTTAATTTTTTTGCGAAAAAAAAAATCCCAAACGCATCATTTATATTAAAATCATTGCTGAAAGGTGTCATGACATTTAAATTTTTGTTTTTGTTTTTATTTTTTGTACTCTTTAAATACTTTTCAATATGACACCGATCCATCTATTCATATTGCCATCATTATAAATTTATGCATGAGCATAAAGGAGGCTTTTTTTTCTCTTATTCTGTAGTTTGTAAAAAAATTCCTCGTATATAAAAATGTGTAAAAATTTATATTTAATGTAAAATATATGTACATGTATCATGAATAGATCTTATTTAAATGAATTCAGAAATGAAGGACTTTAACGCATAATTTTTTTTGCATAAAAGTTGTGGTACAATAGAAAAATAAAGCAAATGATGAAAATAACCAAGGGTTTTTAAAAAAGCACATTTCCAAAATTAGACAATATTTCATATTGAGTTTTGGAAAAATATTTATTAAAATAAATTGATAATATTATTTTTTATTTATTTCATTAATTAATTTTACATTATAAATAATATTTAAATACATATTTAGAATGTAAGTCCAATGCAATCAAGAAAATCTATTAACGTGTGTTGAAACATGATGTTATAGATTCAGTGTAAAGGTTTGACCTGCGAAATATAGCCAAACTTGCCTAATGTGGTTAAACTTTAGTTTTTAAAAATAGTAAAACTTTTAATGTTTTAATCTGGAAGCGTCCGAAATGTTTTTTGATCAAAATAATACTAATTATAAAAGATTTATCTCCCTCCTTCCAAAATTTTTGCATTCAGAGAAATAAAATGTTACTTGCACCAAAATTTGGATATTTTCTTAAAATTTTTTGTGTAAGCTAAAATGGTTTAAAATCAAGAGGCACTTTCTACAATTTTCAGGAAGACCTTTAAAATAAAAGAAAAACAAAACTTTAAAGCATGTTAAAATATAAAATAAAACTTTAATTTTTTATTTTTTTTAAGCAAATATGAACCGGTATTCAAATTACATGTGCTTAAAACTAGTAAAATTTCAATTTTGGCCCCATTACAACTCCTTAATAGGAGAACACAAGAAAACTTATAAAATGAACCATATTAATCTTTATCATCATGTTTCTTCAAAAATTTCAAATTTCTAACTTAAGCCGTTTAGAAGAAGGGTGAAAATTTTTAAATAAATTGAGTTTCGCATATTGATAAATTAAAATACCGTATGGCAGCCCTATATATTTAATTTACATACATAAATAGTTAGTTTATAAGAGCAACTGTTTTTTAGAGTTCTCAAATTGAAATTATTATTTACAGAACTCTTTGCAAGCTCCACAGGACTTTTGAGGGCTGTAACATCATAATGAGTGGATCTACAAGTTTCCCCATGAAATTATTTTTTTTGCTATAACTCTTCGTACTATGAATTTAATTCTTTTATTTCAAACAGTATTGAAGTTTTGTCAACACACGACCTTTCGGACGCACATAATGAAACTAAATTTTTTTAAAATGTGCTAAAAAAAAAAGCAAATAAAAAATTAATTCGTTTTATTACACTTTTCAATTTTCGTTTCACTATTTCTGTGAGCAGTGAAAAATTGAATTATTTTTGTTTATTTTTTTTTTACATCTGATGAAAATAAAATTTTAACCTTGACTGAATTTATCATTTGGAACATATTTTTAAGTCTTCCTCTGATGTTTTTTTTTTGTAACTAGTGCGTACGTAACATTAACGTACGCTTGGATCACAAGTTCAAAATATTTAAAAAAAATTGATTTTCAATTTCATTTGATGGATATTTATTTATTATAGCTGATGCATACATATGTATGTATGTATTTAATGAAAAATTTTCCATCATTTTAAGATGATATGTGAAAACCAAAAAAGTGACAATTTTTTTTTGAATACCAGATGATGAAATTTTATGTCTGAATCAAAATAATTTTATTTTTATTTTTTTAGTTAATTTAAATTGATGTTAAGCAAGAAATGATTTTTAATGTGACACTTCAGGTGGATGTGACATTAATCGATTTAAAGTAAAAAAAAAACTGTAAAAAACAAAGCGAATATGTAAAAATAAATTAAGGAATTCTGAATATAAATCGAATAATTTTTTTTTTAATCGAAAATCGAAATATTTAAAGTTGAGTAATGCAGCATATGTGTGTCAGCATATATTAAAGTTAAAGTTTTTCTGTGTATTTAACTACTTTTTTATTAATTTAAAATTATGATATTTAATATGGATAGTCCTAATAGTTAATATGGATTTGAGCGCATTTTTAGATTTCCAGAAATTTGTAAAATAATTTAAATAATTAGGAAATTTTTTAATTGTGAGACCAACAACCTTCGTATCTTCATTACTGGGTATTTTTAAAATTTTATTATCTCAAAATTTAATTATTAATTTTTAAAAGAAATATTGAGTTCAATTATTAATTTAAAATCGATTGATTAATAAAATTTCGATTTAATCATTAATGATGGAGTGATAATTAAAATAAATTCTGTAATTTTATGCTGAAAGGTTTAAAATCTTAGAGATTATTCCAGATTATTATTTACTAAAAGTTTTACAGAAATGTCCCTTTGAAATGTCTCAACTTCTCAATAATGAATCAATGGTCGTATTTATGAAAGCAAATATTTTTGCAGGTAAGACTATCCAAATATTGGATATAAATGCGGATACATTTTAGCTGCCTACCATCAAATTTCCTAAATTTTAAATGGAAAGAGTTGCTAAATATTAATTAGCTCTAGAAACCGTAGTAACTGAAACACAAAAATCACAGCAATTCTTAAATAAACAGATTGTAACTGTCCCTATATTTCATGGGATAGAGTAGTTAAGCGTTTAAAGTGTAAGCAAATGTCTTGAAAATAAAGAAACTAACTGAAGCAATATTAAAACATACATGTAAATTGAGGGGCCAATATTAATCATTTAGATTTAAAGCAGCCCAGCAATTCGGTTTCCAGCAATTCCAATTTTTTGCAAAAATGCAAAAGAACAATTTATATAAATGGTCTATTATTTTGGTGTGTTCTTAGAAATTTTAATTTTCTTTTGTAAGATCAAACTAAAGTTTTTTTGTAAAGATCTTAACTATCCATTCATACTATTATTATGTTAAAATTCAAGATTCTTTTTATTTGTGAAAGTTCTCTCGATTTTTTTTTACAAAAGTTTTTAATTTTTTTCCTAGTCTTACTTTTCAGTACTTTTACTTTTTACCCTCAAGATAGTTAAAAATTTAAAATAAATAAGATTATTTGAGTCCAAAAACTTTGTCCTTAAAATTTCGTCCTTTCGTATTTTATTAGGAAGAAATTTTTTTAGTTATTTAAATATAGATGAAAAAAATTCAATTTAAGTTTTAATCTAAATCGAGTAGTTCTATTATTGTTAACATCTTGTAATTCAGGAAATTTAAATAAGTTTAACAAAACTAGTTTACTCAGTGGGGTCTATTCGTTTAATTCGACGTACCAAAATTAGATTTTAATTATGAAATCAACAAATCCCATGTTTCTTGTACAAAAGCGTGCAGCAATCTTTGATATTTTTAAGTTCGTTTTACTTAAGCATTGAAAAACAATTATTTAGATGTTAAACTAGTTTTAGAAAGTCCAAGGTTCGAAGTATTAATTGTGTTTAAATTATAAATAAAATTGCATTATTATTACACTTAAAAGATTGTACTTAAAATTTTTTGAACTATTATGTTGAACTGCTATATCTTGTGATATTGCCAAGACTTTCATTTTCAGTTTTTGATGTTATATAATGTAATAATTGTAAGTTTGAATTAAAAAGTATTTCTGAATCTGTGAGCTATATTATTTAATCAAAATATTTTTTCAAATTAATTTATCAAAGATTTTATAAATTTATCAAAAAGAGTTTAAATTTATATTTGTTTATATTGTATATCAATGTATTTGGTTTTATATTTATATATTTATATTACATGTAAATATGTTTCGACTTACAAGAAATAAGTACATGTTGTGAACTTCCGTTTTCTTCGAATTTACCTTCCTCATCTTTTAAGAAATTTATTTGTTATATCCAATTTTCTCTTCAAAATCTTTTTTATTTCATAAATATTTTTTATTCAAATGTTTGAAATATTTACAACTTTCTCAAATACTTATAAAAAAAAAATTTGGATTTAACTATAAAAGTAAGAATACAAAAAATACAGTCATAGACAAAAAATGCAGTGAAAAAAATACCGTTTAATCTGATGAAGTGTATTAATAAAATACATGTGTTTAAGTAATCTGTTATTAAATGAGTCAACTGATTTCAATCCATTTAAAAATTTTTACCGTTTTTTAGCACATTTTCAAAAAAATTTGTAAAAATGTGCCTATATAGCTTCACTTTGTCTGTCCGTCCGTCCGTATATTTACAAAAACTTTTACACCGTTTGAAATAGAGTAAAGAAATTTAAACAATGGGTAGTTTTGCAAAAAAACTAATTTGGTAGGAGAATTTTTTTATGTAGCTCCACCGGTTACGGAGCTGCAGCCCCCAAAGTTGGGAAAAGCCCTATATTAAAATTGTTGTAACAAGAGTTCTGTTAAGTGCATTTTCAATCTGAAAACGGCAAACGATAGCTGGTTTCATAAACTTTATAAATAGGCTGAACTAATGAGCCGCAAAAAAATCGCCGGAAATGTATACACTTTGGATATTAATTTAACAGAGGAAGGCACACGCAACATATTTTTTCGAGACCATCTTACACAGCGGCAATCAAACCTCTACTATGAAGCCAGGCAAATTAAAAAGAACAACAATTGGAAATTCCTATGGATTAAAAACAACATCATTTTTATTAGAAAAACTGAATCTTCAAAGGTATTTAAAATTAGAAATACTAATGATATATCATACATTAAAAACAATAATAATATTAATTGAAAATTCATTAACTTTATTTGAACAATTCATATTTATCATATTTATCATTTTTATTATATTCTTCATATTTATCATACTAAACATATTAAATATATTAATTTTATTGAATTTTCTAAACACTAACAATTTCACAAATAAAAAAAATAACCCTACTAATCCAGATTTAACTTTTTATAAATTATTATTATTTTTTATTATTGTTAATAAATTTAAGTACACATTTAGCAAACTGACAAACTCACATATTATAAAAACTAACAACAACAAGTACTTATACCACAAACATCTTTTTATATTACAATTAATTTTATTAACCTTAATTGATCACTTCATACTAATTTTATTAATTCTTCTTAATACTAACAAACTACTAAACAAAAAATGTAACCCTACTAACCCAGATTTAATTTTATATAAATTATTATTTACTATTATTGTTAATCAATCTAAGTTCACAATTAGCTATTTCACAAACTCACATATTATAAAAACAAACAACAACAACAAGTTCATATATTATAAACATATTTTTAAAAAAATTAAATTTAAACTTTCTTACCTTGAGATAAATGCTGGTTATATTTCTCATCAATTGATTATATATAAAAACTTACACCTTGTAGTAGTAAACAAATATCATCTAATTTTAACAACACATGTTTTAAAATTATATGTTTTTGGTGTTGATCTTTTCTTGTTTTTATTTTTACTTTGTATATCTGTCAAAAAAAAACTTAGATTCCACAAACTAATTACGTTCTTACATTTATTAAACATTTACTCAACAATAAAACCATTAATTTTCAACAATAAATTTCAACCATATAAATTATCAGTTTTTATTCGGCTTATTATGATCATTATAATAATTGTTCCCAGTCTCAACTCTTATATTTTGGTTTGTGTACTTACTAATCTTGAACACCCAATTTTTATAAAATTTAATAATGGTCCATGATATAGCTAATATACAAAATCTATTAAATATAGATTATTTCACCCATATTGATCCGAATAAACAAAATTCAACTTTCAAAAATAATTTCAATATGGTGTATTTAAATATTCAAAGTTTAAGGAAAAAATTATACAATGTCGAGGCCTTGATAAATAACCATTTTAAAAACAAGATTCATGTAATTGTTCTTACGGAAATATGGTTACATAGTTCAGAAAACAAATTTTATAATATTGAAGGGTATAATGCTTACTTTGCCAATAGAGATAAGTCATACGGCGGGGTTGCGATTTACATTAAAAATGATATAAATAGTTACCAAATATACTGCGAAGAGTTTCAAAGAAGTAATTTTTTGGGGGTTAAGCTTACAAAACAAAACTTAAATATATTTGGTGTATATAGAGCACACGAAACCTCTATAGACGACTTTATTGACAAAATAGATTATATAACATTGCAATACAAACAAAGCTACATTCTAGGTGACTTTAATTTAAATCTACTAAATACAGATAGAGCAGTAATTAATTCATACTCAAACGCGCTATTAAGTAATGGATTCCTAATTTGCAACAAGGTTGAACTAAACTTTGCTACGAGAATTGGTAGAAATACAAAAACAATTATTGATCATTTCGTAACCGATATTTTTCAGAATAAATTCTGGTTTCATATTTTAGATTCTTGTCTGTCTGATCATCAAATGTTCTTTATAACCACCAGTCTGAATCCAATAACTGAGGGGAAAACCTATTATAAAACTGTTCTAAACTATGAAAGGATAATTTCAAATACCTCCTGGAATGTCCTACAGTCCTACACAAGCTTTGATGAATTAGTTGTGAAATTGAAAAGTATCATAAATACGAACACCCAAACAGTACCCGTAAAGCAAAATAAGAAGAGGAAAACCTGGATTACTCAAGAAATAGTAGACAAAATGAAAATAAGAGATTCGCTATTTAAATTCAAAAAAAAGTACCCAAATGATATCCATACTGAAACTCTATACAATAAATACAAACTTATAGTGAGAACTTTAATAATCAAAGCAAAAAAAAATTATTTTTCTAACTTAGTGATTGATAACTCTAAAAATTGTAAAAAGCTATGGGATTGTTACAAACATATTATGTTCAATTCTAGTATGGTAAATTCAAACCAATCTATTAAGGTAATACATCATAACTCAAAAGTAATTGAACATGAAAACGAAATTGCTTCTGCTTTTAACGAGTATTTCGCTAATATTACAAAAGAAATAAATATCCCTATTAATAACATTGACCTTGATTACATTGACAAATTTAGAAGAAATATTTATACTGATTTTGACCTCTCTCCAACTAATGTAGATGAAGTATCCAAAATCATTCAAACTCTCAATTCAGCTGCTGCTACGGGGTACGATAATATTTCAACTAAACTAATAAAAAAATTTTCAGATCATCTAGCTCCTGCCTTAGTTAGGCATATTAATAATGCATTCACATCGAACACATACCCAAGTTCGCTAAAAACAGCCATTATAACACCAATATATAAAGGTGGAACTGCAACAGATTGCTCTAATTATCGTCCCATATCTGTTTTATCTAGTTTCTCAAAAATCTTCGAAAAAGTCATTCAAAATAGGCTTAATAATTTTATTAAAAATAATCCTATACTAAGTGAGAAACAATTTGGTTTCGAAGAAAAATCTAACACAACAGCTGCCTGTCTCTTTTTAAATGACTTCATCTCCAAAAATATTGATAACGGTTAATTCGTTAGCTGTGTATTTCTGGACATAAAAAAGGCCTTCGATTGCGTCGACCATGACATTCTTCTATTAAAACTTAAGAAATTAAATTTCACATTAGGTCAGTTAAAATTCTTCCAGTCATATCTACAAGGTCGCAAACAAAAGGTTCGTATAAACAATAACTTTAGCGATGAAAAAATAATATCAAAAGGGGTTCCGCAAGGTTCCATTTTGGGCCCACTTCTTTTTAAATTATATATCGACGACATCTCTCATTTAAAATTAAAGGGTTGTATTCAGTTATTCGCAGATGATGCGGTAATAAAATATGCAGATGATTCTGAGGGAAATATTCATCTATCTATACAACACGATTTACTGCTAATTGAGGAGTGGCTAACCAAGCACCGACTTCTATTAAACTTTAATAAAACCAAAATTTTATTCTTTGAAAACAAGATTCTTAACTTCTCTAATTCCGTTCAATATAATAATGTAAATGTAGAAATAGTCAATAACTTCAATTATTTAGGTCTGTTACTTGACAGTAAATCAAGTTGGAATAAACATATTGAAAAAGTAATCAAAAATATAACTCCATACATATTCCTGATGAGAAGATTACGTAAGTTCCTCTCGGATCAATCGATATACACATTATATTCCTCGTATATAAAATCACATATTACTTATCTTTTACCTATTTGGAGTAGAGCTCCACAAATTCATCTAAATAAACTAGACAAAATGCATAAAAAATGTGTTAAGCTTGCACAAGGCTTGCCCTTGTTACACCCAACAGATTCTATATACACTATAAAATATCTAAGCTTAAGAAACATAATATTAATGGAACTCTATAAAACTGCGTACAAAATCATTAATAATCAATTAAAACATAACTTCATTCTAAATAGGAATTTTGACATACACAACCATAATACTAGGAACAAATCGAACTTCTACCTCTCCCTTTTTAGAACATCACATCAAAAGAATAACTGCTTATATAATTGCCTTAAGGTTTATAATGAACTTCCAGAACAAATAAAATTAATTAATAACCTTAATCTATTTACACAAAAGATTAAATCGACTATAATTAGTACTTAATATTTTAATAAAACTAGAAATACTAACAAACTAATAATTAAATCCTACATTAACTAACTAACATTCATAAATAAATCAAATAAGTCAAAATTTTTTTTTTTTTTTTATTTTCTTTGTTGTGCTGTTTTAAAAATATAAAAAAAAATTAATAAATTAAAATATGAAGAATTATACAAAAAAAGAGTAAATTTTTATGATGAAATCCTATGAAAAATTTGTAAATGAATATCATTAAATTTCTTTTTTTTTTGCTTTGTTTTACTTTTTTATAACTTATTCTATTGTTAAATAATTCTTACAAAAAATTATATGACCGCACTGCCTTAGGCATAGGTCTCAATATATTTACTATGTACTGAAAAGCTAAATTATGTATGTATATTTAAATTTATATTATAAATAAAGAAAAAAAAAAAAAAAAAAAATATTTAAAAGGCAAATGTTTAGGGTTGCCTTACGGTACTAAAATTTAACATTACACAAAACTCAATTTTTGCAAAATTAATATACAAAATTTAAAGGCCCAACATTGTATTTTAACATATGTTAAAGGTTTTTCTTAAATTTAAAAGCGGTTCCTTAAATTGAAAAAAGAGTCTCTCAGTTTTACCCATTTTTGCTTAGATTGTATAATTTCAAGTAAAATTCCAAATTTTTGTGGAATTCACAATTTAATTCCTAGAACCTAAAAAATGGAGGGGCAAGGGGGAGAGGGGTAGATGAAGTTAGATCCTTGAGAAACTTGGTAGCCTTCCCCATTGAAGGGCTATAACAACTTTAAAATAAAAACTAGTAGTAAATTTTATAAGTAAGCAGTAACTATTTCAAAGTAAATATTTCTAAAGTTAAACTCAGTATGTAATACAATATAAATTTGAAAATGTGTTTTTTTAAAAACCCTTGGTTTTTTTTCATCACTTGTTTATATCTTTTTGTTATTCAATATTTTGCCCTAGACTGTACATATATGTAAATCACTTAAATTATTATTAAAATACAAATAATACAATTTTCATGTTTTATCCCTTCTTTGAATCATATGTTCATAAACGTACATACTTTTCAAATAAAATAACTTAAATAAAATTCAATTTGATTTTTTTAAATAATTTTATTTTTATATTGACATAAATTCTATGAATTTTAAAGTTCTTATATTTACTGATGCATATAATATTTACATATTTACATAATATATAATATCTTTCGATTTATATTGTCACCTATCATCCATCAGATAATATTTTAGATTTACATGAAAAGTTAATATAAAAATAGAATTTGGTTTTTGTGTAATGAATTAAATTCATGAAATAAAATTTATTTCATTAAAACGTTATTTAAAAAATTTATAATTTAAATTTTTGTTGTATAGAATTGAGGCCAAAAAATAAATTGCGTTTATAAATAAGTTGTCATATTCCAAGATGTTTCTTGGAAAATGATAAAAAATGTTAAGTGATTTTTATTTCCAATTTATATATGATAAAATTGTTATTGAACCTGGGCTTGCTAGCAAAATTAGTTGCGCTAATTGAAAAATGGTTCCTACAAATATGCAATATTTTGTTTTTTATATTTATATTACAGCACGACCTCCGCGAAGAAGTTTTCTAAAAATTTTTTAGTTAAACAAGGAAAATTAAACCCGCAAAGACCTACAAAGTAAAGGGTTTAATTGGGATACCATAAAATGTGTATTAAATCAGTGTAAATGCTGAAGGCAATTTAAATATTTTCATTTTTAAATATTTAAATTTTATAGTTTATGCCTACAGCTTGTTATGGATTTCACAGATAAAACTTTTCAGAAAAGGGACATAAAGTTATTTTTTTAAAAGGAAGGGAACTTTTATGTCTTTTACTCTATATTCCCTAAACGGAATCTGTAATTGTTTAACAAATGATAAAATTATTTAGAAAAATTTATTAGTAATCTAATAAGGTATTGACTGTATAGGACCACAAGACTTTTATAAGAGTTTTTAACCACTTTAACAAACCCGCCTGATTTCGTATAATATTATTTTATTCTGGAATCATTCTGTTAAGAAATCTGTATTATCTTTGCACGGAAATTTAATTTTGTTAATTTTAATCGAAATCTGACTTGTTTCAATAACAGTAAGTTCAATAACAGCTTTTAATAAGCTGTTAAGAAAAAACGAAACTAATAAAATGTTAATTAGAGAATGCTCCTTATGTAAACTTTCATACATAAGAATAGAAGGCGTGTACGTAATAAAAATTCTTTGGTATGAACAGAAAAAAGAAAAAATTAAAACGTATAGGAAATCTGTTTAAAGGTACGGACATAAAAATAAAATAAAAACGTATAAAACTATTTCTTACATTTTTGTATATATATACTTCTATTTTAATATGACTTACAGAACTCAAAAAGATTATTATTATAATGTTAACTTAATGTTCTTTAGCTAACAAATTTCCTTTTATTGACTCTTTAACGCAAGAGTCAAGAGAAAAATAATACATGTATATTAAAAAAGAAATTAATTTTATACCCGTCGTTCGATTTTTTTATACTAGGGCTATTTTACTCTTATCCTTATTATAGGATGGCTGATGAATATTGCCATGAAATTAATTTTTTCTTTATTAATTTTAAAAATTAAACATTTTTATTAAGGTTTTTTAATTGGTTTTGAATATTATTGAATTTTAATGGCCTCCACGTTCAGTGATGCAAGTACGACATCTTATCAAAAAGTTATTCATTACTGCTTGTAGAGTATCAGCAAAACAAAGCTATTCAAAAGCCTCATTATTGTCCATCTGCTAGGAGATGTGCCACCGAATGTGCGCCTGTATTTCCTTTTAACGCGTATTATGGACTCCAACGCTTTTTCCCCAAATTCTTTTTTTTATATCCCAATCGTCCATAATCTGTAATTTTAAATATCAATCTGTAAGAAAAAGAAGAAATGAAGAAGATTACTCAAACAGAAAAATTTTATTACGATTTATTTTGGTAGCAGCTTTCATGAGCCACCTTATATTAGTTTTTGCACTCATACATAGCATGGTATAAAAACATTTAATAAATATATTTAAATATTATATATTAATTTTACTTAATATATGATATCGGTATCACTACAAAATACCAAATGTTAGAATTAAATTACATCTGCATTTTAAGAATTATTAATTATAATAAAGAATCAGTTTTAAATTCACAATAAAAACTAAAGTAATATTTTACAAATTCAAAAACTTGGCATAACTATTTTTATTATTTTACACACACACAAATGCTACAAAAACCTAAATATCAACATTAAATATCTTCATATCCACATAATTATACCTAAGTATCCATATAAGTAATACCTAAATATCCATATAAGTTATATCGTATACCTTACAAAATACATATTCACAATAATTTTCCAAAAAAAAATTCCCAATAGAAACAGTAAATAACAATAATAACATTTTTTTTTGTAATAGAACTCTATAAATATGCAATTTAATAGTATATTACACGTACAAAATACATAATCAATTATTCCAAGCATATGTATGTGTATAAATTTTTATATAGTATCAAAAGCCTTTAGAGTATTATTCATTTTCTTAATAGACATATGTTTATTAAAGTTATTATACTTATGTTACAATTCTGTTGAATTTTAGATACATATTTTATATATATATATATGCATTACATTACATTAAGTACCTATAATATTATATAAAATAAAATTTAAGAATAATATTACATACATACATTTTCATGATTAAAATGACATCGACAGCTTGTAAACAGAATCAAAATAAAAAAAAAAAAAAACAAAAAAAAATCGAAACATATTATCTAAAGATTTCAAAATGGATTCGTAATGCATCATAAAGTTATCATTAAAGTGAAAAGTCAATTTATAATCAAAATTCAATCAAACTAATCATTATTATTATTATCTGTGTATCAATCGTTATCTCTATCCAATCATCAAACATCAATTATTATCAAAATGATTATTAACATCATCAAATAAATTTATTGATACAACACTATATTGTAAAGTTTATTATTCGTACAAATTTTTATACTCAGAATACCATTTTCAATAAAATATCTCATTTTTAGTGATACTTTGGGAAATTGATTTCATGACAAGAATTAAAAAAAAATATATACGTAGGTCTGGTACTACCTTACTATAAATTTCAATTTAAAGTTTTACTATCGAATCCCAAATAAAAAACAAGTGATGAAAAAACCAAGAATTTTTAAAAAAGCACATTTTCAAAATTATAAAGTATTTCATACTTATTTTAAAATAAATTGATAATATTATAATACAGTTATTTCATCAATTTGTTATTAATTATGAATCATAATGAAATCCATACTTAAAATATAATTTCAATGCGCGCAAGAAAACCTGTTAACAAGTGTCAAATTATAATGTTGTAGCTTCAATTTTAAATTGATTTATAAAAATGGGAAGTTCTTGATTTCTAAGTTCTAATACCTATTAATTAGGGAGGGTTCCGAAAATTTTACTAAGCAAACTTATGGTAATTCTCAAGGAGCTAACCACACCTCCCTCCGTCCACAATTTTTAGGTTCTAGGAATTAAATTGTCACTTCCATCAAAATTTCCAACAACTTTTCTTAGAATTTGATTATCTTAGCAAAAATTGGTAAAACTAAGAAAAACTTTCTTCAATTATAATATAGTTCAAATTTAATAAAAAATGTTTAACATATTATGTTAAAAGATAATATTGGAGCTTTAAATTAACATTAAACAAAAACTTGGACGGCTATTCAAATTACAGATGCTTAAAAAAAGAAAAATTTGAAATTTCGCCTCCTTACAGCTCCTAAACATTGTGCGTTACAAAAAAATTTTCTAAAGGACTCCTACTAATTTCAGAACATCTATTTTCTCCCAAAGCTTTAACTTGAACCGTTCAGAAAATATGACCATTAATTTTGCAAAAATTCAGTTTTGCATAACGGTAAATTTTAGTAACGTATGGCAACTCTACACATTCGCGTTTCAAAAATTTATAAAGTCTTTTACTGTTTTCAGATTGAAAATATACCTTTATAGAGCCTTTGGGTGGCTGTAGCTTCGTAACGGGCGGAACCATAGAAAAAAGTTCTCCATGAAATTATTTTATTTAGCAGTACCTCTCTCTCTATTTCAAACGGTATAAAAATTTTGGAAAAACAGACAAACAGACGAACGGAATTATACTATATAGAAACATTTTTTCAAAATTTTTTGAAAATGTGCAAAAAAAACATACATATTTTCTTTAATATCTTTTCGATTTTCTGTTTTCGTTTATGACAACAATTTAAACGGCTTCTATAATAAAAATTTTGTTTATTTTTTTTTCAAATGTTTGTTTGTTTGTATATCTTTCAAATATATACATACATATTTATATACATATATTTTTTATTTAATTTCAAGAGTAAATAAAAAAAAATTCAGATTGAAAAAAAAAGATTGATTTTTAATGCAAGTGATAAATGTATGAATGTTTTGTTTATTTTTAAAATGAAAAATAATGAAAAATTATTTGAAAACGATTTTAAAAAAGAAATTAAAATTCTTCATATAAAATTTTCCAATTTTAAAATGTAATTTCACTTTATATTTTTTTAAAAGGAAAACCTTTAATGAAAATTTTTCAATGCTATAATATATTTTTAATATTTATTTTATAATAGATTAAATCGGTGTTTTAGGTGGTTCTATGTTCAATTAATAATAATAAAAATCTGAGGAACCCCAAATATAACATTTGAATTTTTATACATATCTTTACATTCAGAATAATATCTACCATATTCCTAATTAAATATTAATATTGTGCTAGCGATTAAATATATTCCAATATTTTCAGAATTTTGTAATCATATAATAAAATATATTTAATATTAATATAGGCTTTTATTTTATTTTTATTTTCTTATACTAAAAATATTTTATTTTGTTCTTATTAAAAACATTATTTTATAAATTTAAGTGTCTTTAAATCGCTACAACACTCGGAAACTTTGGCTTTTAAATGATCATAAGTTGACTTTGAAAGCAAGGAGATTTTCTAATTAATATTATAGGTTTTAATAAAATTCTACAAATCTCTCTTCTAGAACCCTTTTATTTCATTCCATGAGAGGAAAACAGCTAGACCAATGACTTTCGAAAAACTGTATCAACCTGTTTCGCCTTTAATTTTTCGAGGTAGACGAAGCTCTGTTTTAAATTCTGTAAAAGTTATTTTAAAAAGAAAGTTAGCTGCAGAACTGGACAGTGGAAAGCTATAGTTTAGGTGGTTAGTTTAGGAGTTTAGGAGGTGATCCCAATCAGCTTTATATTGTCCTCAATACTCCCACGTGTGTTCTAATGTATTTAGTTACACAGTATATAAAACTTTACACAGTATTTATTTATTTAAGTTTCTAATATTGCATAAAAATTTTAGGTATTGTTAGTATTACCCTCGGCTGCTAGGGCCATTACGGGTACGAGAATATTGATATAAACATGAAAAAAATATTTTAGTATTACAATTTTCTTAAGTAGCTAAAAAATTATGTACAAAAATTTACAAAAATTTACAAAAAATTATTTACATTATTTACATATAATTTACATATAAATTATGCATGTTATACGACAAAATAGTAAGCAAAATTAGATGTTGGATCATATGTTAAACAACCTGATTATTTTTTCTACTATTTCTACATTTTCATATTTAGGAAGTAATAATGAAGTTAAATTTGTATTTGATGTCTGAATAAAATTTAGCGTTATCTGGCATTCCAAAAATATATGCTTAATCTACATAATATTCCCGCTGTGTGGACATATGGGAGGGTTTGAGTTAGAAAATAAATGTTTCTTTGTGTGAATGAAAAGTATGTCCTAGACGAATTCTACATACTTTAACTTCTAGCGATCTTTTGCCAATTTCATATGTTGGAGACGATGCTGTGTGCCAGTAACTTTTTAGAAAGCTGATTGAGCAATTTCATTTTAATTATCTATTAGCGAAGATTTGTTCATTTATTTCCTTCGCTTTTATACTAGAGAAATAAATTTTACTAAAAATTGTTGGACTTTCTACTGCTAACTTCGCTTTACTGTCGGTAAACTCGTTCCCTGACATTCCTGCGTGGCCGGGAATCCATATTAGTTTTATGTTTGTATTGGAGTTCATTAAAAAATATCTAATTTTTTCAACCACTGGCTGTTTGTTTGAGGTGTTCTTTAGTTCGTTTAGTGCACTAGATTAGCACAGATTTCTCACAGCTTCATATATACCAATTATTTCTGCATTGTAAATTTTCGAGTCTGCTGGTAAGCTTTTCTTAATAATTAGTTTATCAGTAAAAATTTTGTTTCCATTAGGATAAGAATTACAAATGTTTTGTAATAACTCATGATAGATTTCATTATTGGTTTTTTGTTTTGTGAAATCTGCTAGAGATGTGTCAATATATGTATTTATGTTGGTTAACCAAGGTTCTGTTCTCTGAGTTTTCGATAATGGTTTTTCAAAGAGTATAGCTATGGCCTTCACCATCGAGGACATTTTTGGTATAATTATGTCTTCATTGATTATTGCTAGAGACTAATTTATTTAAAGGTTGTTGAAAATCACTAAACTGCTTGTGTAGAAATTTGGAGGACAACATTTCTCTACTTTCTTCGAATGTAGAGAAGCCAGACTCTATATTTAGACTCACAGTATTCAGTTCTAATAAATATATTTTCACACAAAATGCTAAAGTTGCATAATTTTAGGATCGATATTTCAAATTAAATTCTTTGTTTAATAAATATTATTAAGTTTTTGTGATATTTTTGTTGTTGTTTCTTTATCTTATGAATTTTCCAAAAAATATTTTGAAAAAATTTGAAAGAAAATCTTTTTTTTGGTGACAAATACAAATACAATGAACATAGTCTGGTAGTCTGGTTTTATATAAAAATACAAAAACAGTTAATTGAAATCCTTTAGGATTAATCATAATCTATTACAAGCAATTTAAAGGATAACAATAAATAAAATATGTTATTATAATAAATGTTGATTTATGCACAAAGGTGTTAATTATTTATATTATTACCTTTTATAAGATATTGTAAAATGTTATTACTGTAGTATTTAAAGTAATTTATGAGTGTTTTTTGTTTATTTTATACTTTAATTGGATTAATAATTAATTATTATATAGGTATTAATAAATAAAATATTTTGTTTGCATTTATATGTTCATATAATGTTATATTATTTATTCATTTTAATTCAAATTCTTATTTGGATTAACTTTTGTCTGGACTTTTTATGATTAATGTGTTTTAATATTTGAATTAACATCTTGTTGGTTTTGTATTATAATATTAATGAGCATTGTTATTAACAGATATATTTTAATAAAAACATAAAATCAGTAATAAGTACAAGTACTTTTAGAAGATAATTTAAATTTTTTTCTAAATAAAAGTTTTTAATACAAATTTTGTATCTAATAAACATCTTGAACCGTCTTATGTTTATTTTTGATTTTGCTTATTAAAAGTATGCCTTGAGCAATTTAAATTAAGTGACTGCCATTCCAAATCCAAAATGGTCCTCGATGTTCTCTCGTGTGTAGGTTAACGAATTATTCAAGATATTATTGATAGGATTTAAAGTAGGTCATTATTAAGCATTTAAAAAGTACTGAGAACTAAAACAGCAAGAACACAGGACCACACACAATTTGAAATGGAAGTATATATGTTTTGAAGAACGGTAGCTTTGATACCATCGAATCGGGCTGCATTACTGCTCTCATCCTTAAGTATATTATATCAGAAGACAATACAGTTTCTAGATAGATGTTGGTTTTTGAGTTGATTGAGACGGAAGTAAGTTTGAAGCAAACCACTTACAAAACGATTGCGCTTTTCGTTTAGAGTTATATACGATTAAAATGTTAAGGAGTTTTTTCAAAAACTCACATAATGTCCCTTGATCTAGGAATTAAATAATTGAATAAAATCAAAAGAATAAAGTCAACTATTTGATCAAATTGTTTAATAAACTGTGTTTAGCTTTGGTTATCTCTGGGTGAGGAGTGATAAAAATACTTTTTTATCTGTAAAACTCCCCTCTTGAATTTTTAATCAATTTTAAATCCTTAAATCTTCCTTAAGCCTACCTTAAGTTTTCAAGAAAACCATTTAACAAAAATCCTTTTAAAAAATCCTATTTGATTGTTAATTTTAAAGTGTACTGAAAATGTTCATCTAAAACCAAATGTATGTTCATTAATAACAAAGTTAAGTTAAAATAATTTCTTACAGAGTAATATTTGTTATTATATGTTATTCTTCATACACCTGTTAGAATTCTCTTACATATTTTATAAGGTAAACTTCAATCAACTCATAATTTTTAATTAAAGAAAATAATATACTAGGTACTCTATTATATACCACGAATCAATCAATCAATGAATAAATCAATCAATGTTCAAATCATATTGGTCTAACCGCATTACAGAACTTCACAAACTAAGAAATTAATTTTATTAATTATATTTTTAAAAAAAATTTTAATTTTAAGATAACTTATTAAATAACTTAACGAATTATTTTATTTAAAAATTAATGAAAATGTATCTCTAAAGTCAATTTTTTAGAATTTCCCAGAGAAACGTGCTTATACTTTTGGAAAAACAATTTTATTAAGTCATCACTAATTCAATTAGGCTTCTAATCAGTGAACTGCGAAAACTTACCCTGAAACCTTTTAAAGGTATTTTTAAAAGTGATGACGGGGATTTGAAATTCCTGCGTTTCCAATGCTGTCTTTAATTAATTATATTGCAAACAACCTATTGTAACTAAAGTACTAGAACCGAGAGTATTGAAACATTGAAGGCTAATTGAAAAGGTGAAAAAGTAAATCAGTGAAAGCTACTTTTTGCATTTGAAGAAAAACCGCAAAAGTGTTTTTATAGAGTAAATGACAATTAGGTTAAGTTCACAGTCAACTAAGTTTTCGTTGTAAAATATTTGGAGGTTTGAGAATTGTAAATGGGAAAGTTTTTTCCATTCCTACTGTAGCATTTAATATAATCTGAGCTGCTGAGCTTCTACACCTAAGACCTTGCTAAAAAAATATTTAATTTTAAATTTTGTAGCCAACTTAACCTTTCCTAAAAATTTTTCATAAATAACAAATCAGCAACAAAGCATTTATTATAATGAGGACTGCTGCCCCCAAACTCTCGCTAAAAAAATTTTGCGAATTCTGATTTTTTAAATAACACTGAAACCTCTCCTTAATTTTTTCAAAAACAATAAACCAGCAACAAAGCATTTAATATAAAGCGTCATCCTCGAACCTCTGCTGAACAAATAACTGGAACCTTGATTTTCTTTCTAAGTCTGAAAACTCTTTTAACTTTTTTCTTAAATAATATGTCAGCTTTTCTTAAATAAAAACTTTTTTCCTTTATTTTGGGGGCTTATTAAAAAAGTGTCAAAGACTTGGAACTTTTTTCGTACAGCTGTTCCATCAAAAAATTATTTAATATTCACCTTATTAAAATAAATTAAAATTCAAAACGTTCCTGTAAATTATTTCTAATCTTTCATTTTACATCATTCCTATATGATTGATTTTAATTATTTCTGTATAAAAACAATCAAATAATTTTATCACATACTTACTCAGAATTTCTTTCAGTAAATTAACTTTAAATTACAAACTCTCAAATTAAAAAATCGTATCTCAAAGATACTTGTGAAAATATAATTTATCTTATGTACTCGTAACAATATAATAAAAAATGGTTGTAATAAATTGACAGTCAATATATGTATATAAGGTATCATTCATCTCTATAGAAATTCATAATAATGATTCTATTTAGGTACTTGTATAGTAACAATTTGATTACTTTTAAAGAATTCAATAACTGTTAACAATGGTGTTATATTCTTGGTAAATCTTATGTACAGTCTTGGACAAAATAATAGGGATACAAAAACTTTTTTAAAATTAATAAAAAGAAAGTTTTTTCAATTTTATCAATTTATTTGATCTTCAAATATTTTTCTTAATATCTATATCTTGATGATGTAATCACATATATAGAATATACAGATTGGGAGAGCCCTAAGAGCATCAATTTTGTAGTCAAATTGCTCTCTACGACATATGAAAATAAGGAAGATGCCTTTCATTTTTAATTTAAGCAACTGGTTGACAACTTTAATGGTAGAGTGGTTACAGACCTTTCATCTTAACTAAAGGATTATAACAACTAACCTAAACTTCTGATCATGGCGCAAGCGAACTTTTAGATGGACGGAGGCTCAAGTTTGACATATTTCTAAAAGGCTTTGTGCTGCCTTCTTCCACAATCAAATCGTATAATGAAGTGAAAGAAGACTATTCACTATTTAGTTTGTGATAATAGATCATGTTGGAAATGAGTAACTGTACATCAGTGTTCGTATTCAAAGAAGAAGCTGAAGAAGTGATTACTGTTACCGAATAACATTTTTCATAAAAAATTTGTTGCTTAATGCTGGTGTTTATAAAGTGTTTATTTACACTCCCTTGTATAGTTTCACTTTATTCAAATCATTATTTAATATCTGATATTTTAAGTTCAAAGAAGAATCCATAAATGGTTTACTATATTCCTTTCTATACATATTACATAATATCATAATTAATTAAATTAAAATGACTTGTATTTCATGGCATTTCTCTAAAAATATAAAAAATTACTGTGCGTGTTATTTAATTTATTTCTAAAAATGGAATCTATATGGAATATGAGCTTATTAAACATGTAATACACTTTAATAATATTCCAAATCCATAATATGAGTGATTTTTCTTTAATTAACAGATAATGACACTCATTCTACAAGACACAATGAATCAAAAAAGAGAACAGAAAAACAACAACAACAAAGTCAGAGAACTTTACATAATAATATACAATAGAAACACGAAATTTTTCCATTATCACACGCCTTCTGTATTATTCCCTTTATAATAATATTTCAGTGGTGGTAAAATGTATTAAATTGTCATTTTCCAAAAAATTAATTGTCAAATCATTGTAAACGAAATGACATCCTGACACACACTAATATATAATATAATACTAAAACACCAAAAAACCGTTGACTCAGCGCAAAAAAAAAAGAAAAATTTATAACAAAAAAGTATAAAAAGAGTCACAACTCAGAAAAATGTATTTGAAAAATTAGATGAGCACACGGAACAATGACATTGAAATTTCTTTAGATTTAATTTTTTTTTTTAAACATCTATGTCTACAAAGCTTTATACAATCTTCACTTTTTTTTGGGTTAATCCGTTATGTTACACATAAGTATAACGTTTTAATTTATTATATACATATTACATATATGTATATATATACTTCCAATTATTTTTAATTTAAAAAGATAAAAAAAGTGTTTGAAAAGAACAATTTAATCCTAGGAAAATCACTTAAGAAAAAATATAAGAAAGAGAAAGAAAGAGATAGAGAATATTCTAAAGAGAAGTGAGAAGAATAATAGTATTGAATATTTCCGTAAAATTGTAAATGACTGTCATTTTCAATATTATTCTCATTTATATCAAAAGATTTGTTTTTTTTTTTAAATAATACTATTGAAAGTATTGAAGTTTTTTAGATTAAAAATATATAAAATATTTATATTTAAGATCAGGGGTGATTTATTTTTAATAAAAAGTTTAATCATGCTTATTAGTTATACCAGTGGAGTTTGTTATCTGTATTAATGAGATAATGGTTCGATAAAAAAGGTGTAATGTATTAATAAAATTAATCAAGAAACGAATAATTGTAAGTTGAGACAACCGACTTAGGAATCCCCTTTGCCTGAAAAATTCAATTGACAGTCACATGATGGGGGGGTTCATTTATTTATCTCATTATTTCAAGAATATGAAACAAATAGGACCGTACTACTATGTACAAAGTTTTAATTCTCTAACTTTATTAGTTCAGAAACTATGCTAGTTAGGTTTAGAAGAGGTGTGGCATTTATCCAATGAACTACTTTAATCCCTCTCAAATTTTAGAACATTAGAGAAAATAGGAAGGAAAACTCTTGCACCAAATTTTCTCTTTTTGTCAGTTTTCTATTTAAATAGAATTGATACCTATAAGGGATCTCGGTGGATTAGTGGTCAAGTATTTGACTTCATGAACGAGAGGGTGCGGGTTCGATTCAATTGAAAAAATTATTTTTCTTTACAAATCGCCATGGTGATCAAATATAATTTTACAATATTTACAAGTATATAATATAAACAAAATAATTAATATTGTAATTATAAATAAATAGAAATTATTTAATTTAAGAATCCTAAATGCCAAATAGACAAAGGACAATAATAATATCAGGCAAGATTTACTATTACCCTGGTACTAATTATAAATAAATAAATGATACCTATATATTTTTGTCAGCATATTTTTTCAAATTAATATCAGTTAGTATTTTCAATTAAACATTATTACCACGCACATTGTTACCATTGTTTTCAAATATTTTTAAATTACTTTTAAGTTAATGCTTGCACGTGATCTCAGAAAAATTATTAATTTCTTGTTTTAAAATTCCTACAGATAAGTTAATAAATTGTTAATTTATTATAAACATTAGCTTTATAATTTTTATAATTGTTTTAAAACTTCTGTGAGTTAACATATATGGCTACCAAATATACATTTTGAACTTGTTTTATTGAATCTATGGAATAACACCTGTTCTAAAGAAATTTAATAATTAATGCTGCCACCCAAGATTTTCCAACGGGAAACAAGGAGAATAACAGATGCAAATCCTTGCACAGTTGAGCTAACCAGATATTGCAACACGCTTTATGGAAATTCGTTTATCATGTGCTCATCACGTTTATGAAACCTTATTCCACCAAATTGGTTTCTCAAAGTTGATTATATGTTTTCAATCAGCTAATAAATTTAAGAAGAACATTATCATCTTTTTTCTAAATATCCATCCAATTTTATTATCCCCCATAATCTAACAATCCCAAATATTCTTAACAAAAATCCCAAAACTCTGCTATATTCTCATTCTCGCAACCAAATTGTACATTTGTATCACATATCCCACCCTAAAGTTTGGTTAACAAACGGCTGTAGTTTTAATGTTTTAATCGCACACATTAAAATAGTATCGTTATATCTACGAAGTCAATAACTTAAGTGTAAAATTTATTTTTTTTTAATGTTTGTGGTTTGTGTCTTTACTATTATTTTTTTTTTTGCTGCTTCTGCTGATCAGATATGATGTACACGACTTAAAGAAGATTAGGACTTCTTTACTACGGGTCTTCCCCCTTTATGTTTCCATAGAAATTGATATCGTAATGTAAATTGCATAGAGTTAGGGGCTTTACTTGAAACAATTAATTCAATTAAATTCTGTATTTTGTTCTCCTTTATTTTGGGTGTTCGCCTATTTTTGGTAAATTATTCACCTCTTCATGATCTTTTTCAAAAGTTTAAAATCAAACTGAAGATTAACTAATAATTATTGATAAATGAAAAACTAAAAACGGTAACAAATATTTTATTTTTCATTTTCCTTTACATTTTGTTAAAATATACACCAAAAATAAATTTTCTGAAAACAAAGAAAACTTAAAAATACCATAAATTCAATACAAATATGTATGTGTGAGTATAAATAAAAGGGAAAGTAATTCTTGTGTTCTTTATCTGCTCCTTCATTTTTTATTTCATATAATGTAATCCATGTTAAGGCGTTTAGGTAAATAAAGTATATTTTATAACATATTAAAAGTGTCAAAGTATATAAGCACGTGGGGTGTTCATTAAATTCTCTGTAGTATTGTTTATTTCCCTCTAAAATCTTTGGAACCCTAAATAAGAAGAATTTTTTTTCGGAATTTAAAAAAAAAAAGTGTGAACGCAAAGTAAAAATGGTAATAAATGAAAGAAAACTTAAATTTATAATACTACAGTATTAGTGTTATTATATTAGTACAGAATTTATGATAAGTTTAGTTATAATTTTTGTTTTTATTAAAAAATATTTACTTTGTTTTCCATTATACTTATAGATTAACAACAAATTTAAGTTATGTTTTAAGTGTAATAACTTAAAATAAAATGTTAATACCAACTGTTATACTTAAGTAAGAGTTAAATTTGAAATAAGTTATTGGATTAATATTATGTTTTTTTGTTTTAAGAAGGATTTTTATTTTTTAAAATACTTAAATTTAAGGAAGTTGAAGATACATACTAATTTAGGATGAATACTATACTTTATTAAATAATATATAGTTGCATTTTTAACTCCCGGCGCAATTATCATTGTCAATGCCCAAAATTTCCAAGCAAAGCTATTTTTAATTCAAATTTTATGAGCCTCAGGCATTAGATATAATTTTTTAATTAAATTATAAGTGACTTTATTAATTTTTTTTATATTATTTATATTATACTGAAAGAAGATATCTTTTATATATTTCACAGAGGATCATTAATAAAAAACGGAAATTAAACTCGCATTCTTTTTATAATTTCTTTAATTGCATACAACTAGGCGCTTTACATGAATAATCAACTCGCTATCCAACGTATATAATAGATTTAATTTTCTAAGTTGAATTTTGAGTTTATTTCTGTATTATCTTGGCTTTTGTTTCGAGTCTTCCCCCTTTATGTTTCCACAGAAATTAACATCGTAATGTAAATTGCATACAATTAGGCGCTTTACTTGAAACAATTTTTTTAAGTTAAATTCTGTATTTTCTTCTCTTTTATTTTGGGTGTTTGCCTGCCACAATTCCATATAATTGACATAGGAATATAAACTTTATATATATGTGGGACCTTACGTTACACAAACTTTTTTAAATAACATTCGAAAACACTAAGTCTAATGCAAAAAAAAATTAAAAAACCCTAATAAAGATCAACTACTTTGTATTTAATTTAATAATGAAAGTATAAAATTAACCGTAATATTTTAACTATATTAAATGGTAATTTCAATTAAAACTTAATAATATAGTCATGGTATAATTTTTGTATTTAATTAACTTAAATAAATAGTAAGGAAATGGTAGGCAATTAACAAACAGGACTCGTTGACAAAAAACAAAATGGAAGGATAAATAAAAAAAATTTCGAGAAAAAAAATAAACTTTAAGGCTTGTAGACAAAATTAATTTGTCTGCCATAATATTTAACTTTTTTTTTTTTCTTTATAAGTGTGTTTGTTTTTAATGGTGAATATAAATATTATTTCACAATTTATAGGGTGTTAATGTTCCAGTTAATTGATTTCATTTGTTAATAATGAAAATGTTTTTTTTTTCGGGTTTTAAATACCGCATTATATGGAGTATGGGTTAATTTTTCTTCCTTTCAATACCACCTTTTTTTTTTATAAGTGAGGCAGATGGAAAGTAGAGACAGCACTTTTTGCATAGAGTTCTTAGGGCAGTATGCGACTTAAAGCAAAAGGTGTTGTAAGAAACGTCGGGGCCCCGAGTAGATTGCAACTGAATTAAAACAGTTGCAATGAATTAAATAGTATAGACTCCCCAGAAAAAGATTGGGAGAGCTGGGTGCGAGTGAATACGAGTACAAGTGGATGCGAGTACAAGTGTACTAAGGCCGCGGCAGGTTTTCCCTAAACTTTAGGGAGTTTGATTAAAATTTAAAGTTTGAATTTGAGAACAGGAAAAAAGAAAGTATGCATGGGGAAGTGGTGTTAAGAATGATGAATATTAAATGATTTACAGAGTGGTAATTCGGGTACAATATTTGTTTAGTTTATATTATAATTAATATTACAACAAACCGTTTTTAACAAATGATTTTAAATTATTTTGTGGAAATTTTGTGAACTATCTTGTTTTTAAAGAACTTTTATATTGTTGTATCTTTAAATTGTATCTGAAGTTATAAAAAAGAATTCTATTAAGATATAATTAACCTCATATTAGTAAAAATATTATATACATTTAAAAAGAAACAGCAATTGTTATGATTCAAATCTGATTCAAAGCTAAAACATATCAAATAATATCTGTTAGGATATTGATGTAAAAATGTCTAGACAATTTATTTTCTTGTTTTGCCAATTAAATAATATCTTAAGATAATTTTTTAGTTAAGAATCAGAATATTTAGTTATAAACAAATTACATATCATTTTTTGTCATTTTGAAGGAGTTTGCACTCTTCAAGGTTATGGTTCATTTGGTTATGATGAAGTTTGATTTATGATATAGCAAAAAAAAATGAACTAAAAAAATGTTTTTCTGAAATTAGTAAAAAAATAAAAATCTTTTCTGCAAAATTAAAATCATTCTTAGTTAACCCATCAAAACTTCAAGCACCGATAAGAATCAAAAGACTCTTCTTTTTATTTCTTTTTTATGGGAGGAAAAAACCTTCAAAAGGTACCTGAAATCCTAGTCCCACAGGTAATGTGAGATTTTTACTCAACTAAAACAACCTCCTCCCCCGTATCCAAAATAATGGGATAAGCACCCTAGTTTCTTGCGCAGTATTATGGCTAAAAAATCGCAACAATACGTCATAAATATAAATGTCTATCAAGGGTTGAATGGGTAAGTTGACTTCTTTCTTGAATTTTTCTAGATCATATATATTGGCAAACACGTATGGGGGTAATGTGTTCTACAATTTGCGACAGGTGCGACTTAAAAAAGAGTTCCTAAAGTTCTTGTTCTAAAATGCCCTGCTATATGTGAATGAGATTGAGCTGCTAACCGTGTGTTTCGGCGGCAGGATTTGATTTTAGGCATAATATTTTTACATTACGGCGATGACTTAAAGACTTTAAGTCTTTTGTGACGTTATTATCATTGAAAATTCGAACAGCTAATTCTTGTATCTTATTCAGATATTAAAGAGCGGTGCTGGGTGCTCCAGCAAATATGTAAGAAGTATACTTCTACTTAAGAATCCCAGGCATTTCGGGTCATCTTTTGCTACCCAAAATATGTTGTCGTTCCACGAAAGTTTTGCTTTTATTTCCATCCTAAAATTCTTAATGATTCGGAGTTTTGAATAACCACATTGCCAAAAGAAATTTTTAGTACAGAATCGCTTCGCTAGGTTGATAACAGACCGCTTTGAGTTCACGCTTCCCCAATCCAAAAATAATTTGGAGATCATTATTTAAAGATCTTAAAACTTTGGTTCGTTCATTTACCGATGTTGAGGTAGCATCAGCTAGTCGTCCTTTATAGAAATTAGAAATAAGGTTGGCGATATTACCGTACCTTGAGCGACACCAGCATTGATTTCAAAATTTTTGAAAAGGAATCCACCCAATACAACTTGTATTGAACGGTGTGAAAGGAAAAATTCTATCAATCAAAATTTTTCCTAGACCAAAATCTTCTAAATTTTCAGTACATAATGAACACATTGTAGCAAAAGTCAAAAAAAAACCAAAAAAAATCAAGCAAGTGATAAAGAAGAAACTACTATTACCAATAAGACTTATGACAGTTAATAAGCAAAAAAGCAATAATTATAAGTTAAATAATACACCCAGAATTAAAATATTCAGAAAATATACCAAGAATGGTGTAGAACCTTTAAGGAAGCCAAAGAAAAGCTCTCAACCCAAAACAGTTGGAAACAATCTATAGCGGATAATGACTGAACTAGTGCAAAAGTCACCAAAATTTCTTTAGTTATTTATTTTCATAAATACATAGTTCCAAACATCTTAATTGTTAATTCCAAAAATTCAGGATTTTAAATATAAAACCTGAAGAATTAAATGTATGTGTTCAAAAATCGATATTCTTATATTCTGTTATATATAATTTGAAAATTCACAAAAATCCATTTAAACTATCCTATTAAATGTTAATTTAATATCTGAGAATATAACCTAAATAAAATTAATAAGTTTTAGTTTTTGTCCTAATTTTAGTTCTCTTAACTACTTTCATAACACACTCAACTATTATGGATTAAAAATATTCATAAAATATCTTTAAACTGTTGCATAAAATCATAATATTTAAAATACAGATACACTGGCAACATTTCGTTTGATAATTACCTTAAAATCCCCTCACGGCAAAGAAAATATTTAAGTTTTATGTATTTATAAATATATAAATATATAAATAAGTATACATATGTAAGTGTATACTGAAATCAATACAGACGCTGAATTTTATTTTATATACAGCATGTCTCAATAACGAAAATTTCTTAAATTTGTTGAATTATTTTCAGATCTTGAAATATATTTCGAAAATATTTTAAACACGCCTAATTCTCTTTGTACGCGATAGATTCGTTACATGAAAATCTGCGTAAAAAGAAAATCGGGTAATCAGATTTTTTTCATGTTTTTTAAACCGCGTTATTTTAAATGCGCGTAAAATGAGAATTAGGTGTATTTCATAAACTTATGAAATTTTATTAATCAATTGAGGAAATACAAAAATTATGCCCTAAATTCGTTTAGTGATTATTAAAATGTTGATGTTGAAGTTCGAATTTAAAATTTAACATTTAAACCGTTACATGCAAAATTTTTTAATTAAAATAACAAATCTTTCAATTTAATTCAATCTTTTAATATTTGTTTTTCATGATTTACTTATTTTAAAATTAACGCTCATTTTGCTATCATCTATTTTTGGACACCCTGTATGTTTCCCAATAAAATATATAGTCACAGGTTTATTTAAAAGGCTTTAAATATAATCCTTTTAATTTCCAATTTTTTTTTTTTTTGTAATATTCTTATTTTTATGTTTTCTCTCTATTCAACTGTATTACAAATATACAGTTATTTTTAAAAATACCGTTATTTTTTTACAGATACAGTTATTATTTTATAGAGCGTAGTTGTAATAGATTGTAAATACTTTTAAAAAGTTTAAATATATAAAATATATTTATATATATATATATATATATATATATGAAAAATAACTAGGTTATAGGTAGATTATAAAGATTTTGTAATTTATGTATTTTAATCTTTATAGAGTAATATAATACCGTTAATCCCTTAAAAGCATTTAAAAAGTATTATACATATTTATATACTACAAGTATATATAGATGGTAATTACCTTTATGATATAGATGGTAATATTTGAATATTTCTTTTCTGATTTAACAATTAAGTACTATCTATCTAGAATACAAAAAATTATATTAAACTGTAACTGTATATATATTAAAGTTACTTTAGGTTTTAGATTTTATTACTGCAAAAATTTTAAATTTGATATTCGATATTTTGAATTAATTTTTAAATTACCATTATTGTATTGTTAGTTTTAGGGGTAGAATTAAAAGTAATAATACTATTTATACTTAATTTTCAGTAGTTAATGATAATATTAAAATTTTAAAAATTGAAAGTACTTAAATAATTTTATTATGTAATTATATTTTTTTTAAAAATTACTGAATTACAAATATAAATAACTTTTTCGAAAATAAGCTGGAATTTTGTATTTATTTACATATTTCAAAGTTTTCAATAGTCTATTTTAAAATGTCCTTTTTAAAACAAGTCTACAAATTGACAAAATTGTTATTAGTAATTTTTGTCAACTATCATAGAATGTCATAGACTCTCTTATTTGTATTGTAGAAAGTTTAATAGGTACATACATAATTGCCTATCTACAATGAACGCTCTTGTTACGCTCTCTACACGTAGCTGTCTGTCAAACTATGTTAAATGTATTGAATTATATGAAAATGTTCACATGTAAATATGCCTTGAGCAAGTATGTATATATAATTTAAATTTTAAGAAGTATGCTTACTAAGTATAAAAAATTGGAAGTAGATGTCATAGTTGCCAAAACATATATTTAAATCAGCCATATTGGATTGTTAAACAATATATAATTGTAAAATATTAAAGTCGTTAAAATTTTTATAAGCTCAATAAAGAAATAAAAAAAAAAATATTCTATGAAAATGTCTACGATAGACGCAGCCATGTCGCAGCCATTACGCAGTTATTAAAAAAGTTGTTTAACTTTTAATGGCTGCTTTATCAACGTAATCAAATATCAAATAATTAAACTTTGAAAAAAAATTTTTATTGAAAAATAAAAATATATCAGAATAAAAAATTAGTAAAATTATTAATTTTTTTTCTATCTAGGGTTAAATAATAGCAAACTATTATTCAAAATAGCTATACAATAAACTTCAACTATTGAATAATTTTTAATTCATGAAATTTGTAAACAAAACAATGTCAAAAAACGCTGTCATGTACATTGTCATTTGATTGTGGACACTCCTTTGTTCACTACGTAATGAGAGTGAAACAAGAGCGAAACGAAAGCGTCATTGTAGATAGGCTGTAAAGAATTTATTTGCATAACTGTAAATAAGTGAAACATAAATCCTAGCGTAAATGAGAATAAAACAAAAGTTGATTGAATTTTAGTCTAGATTATCATGCAACGAACGTCTCAACGTTTACATATGAGTTTTATCCGACGTTTAATAAAAACGTTTTTATATTAATACTTAACATTTAGGAGGACCCTAACTCATCTATGCAGGGATTGTCTGAAAATTTAAAATACAAATGTTTCACAATTAGAATAAAGTTAACGAAAAATATAATAAGCAAAACCACCATTCAGATCATGTTCTAGTATCACGGAACTTGAATATGCCTTATTTTTACTCCCCCCTACGTATATCTTAACTTGATATGGGATTTTTTTTGTAATTTGTATCAACGGTTCATTTAAAACGTCCACAACCTTTTTTCTGAATAACTTTTCAAAAATCAGTGACCAAGGCACACATGTCAATAATGGAACATATTTATATTATAATAATTCCTATGAATAAATTGACTTTTAATTAATATGAAAATAATGCTAAAAGTTAATTCTGTAAATATGTAGTAATGAAATGAAATTGTTTTTCAAAGTAATTATATATTTTAATAATATGTGAATAAATAATTTGATCGAAATTACATTCCTCATTAAAATATAATATTCTGAATTTATTAAAGAATAAAGTAATAAGTATTATTAAATCAGTAATATTCATTACAAAATGATAATTCGTATTGCATAAAAGGTACTTTTAATTAATATTTTAATTATAAATTAATATTATAAAATATTATTATGAGTCTTTAACTTACAAGTTTATAATATAGTAATTGTACTTTGATGTTAATAGTAAGAACTTATTTATCTGAAAGTCTTGAGTTAAATATTTTAGCTAATGTAAGATTGACTGAGGGTTAGAGGAGTTATCATGGAAAGAAAGGTAATAAGTGAAATTTGGATGGTACTTTGTAAATGAACCTGTATAAGTTCTTTTTAAAATGTTACAAGTAGTAAAATGGAAAATTTATAACAGAGTGGAACACATTTGATAGAAACAATTTTCAAATTCACGCAGCTTTCACAGCAAGTGAGAACTCGCTTAGAAATTTTTCTTTTACTACCACTCCACTACTAGATGTTAAGCGATCACTTTATAAACGTTTTATGGTAGGCTTAAGATGATATTGGAATATTCTTCTCTGCATCTTTCATTGTAAACCAATTCTCCTATTGTTGTAATACCCGTCTACTTAGAAATAACCAGCTTTAAACCATTTAGGAATTTAAACATTGTGCAAATGGAGACTTGTAGCCTTCCAAGTGTTGCGATGGAATTGCTTGAAAAAGAATTGGCATTATTGATTTTAATTCAATGTAACAAATATCAATTGCTCCAATATTTTTTTAGAAAGTTCAATATCTCGAAAATAAGATGATAATCTTATATGTCGACCAATATATCTATAGAAGCTCTTATGTGTTCGGTAGAAAATTAGGTGTAAGTCGCGATTTTGAGTTTTGTTGAGATACCTCAGTGAAACTTGAGGAGCTTCAGCCATTTTATGAGAACCGCCTCTATCTTCATCCGAAGACAAAACTAGGTCTCAGAGAAAAATAGACTTTGCAGCCTCTATCTTACTCCGAAAACAAAACAGGCTTCTGAAGAAAAGTAGACTTTGCAGCGGGTAAGAACACACAAAAATTTATCAACATTCTTGGTTCTATTAAAAATATACCAATTCCACACATATCTAATAATTTTATGTTACAATAATGTATCACTCTTTTTATTACAAATTAAAATGGGATAAAGCAACAAAATTACATTTATATTACAGTATATATGTTATGAACTTATATGTTACAAGTTCAAGATAAGTTAATAAATTTTGATAATATTTAATAGCAACTCTGAAATAAACTTTAAAACCATTAAAAACTTTTTTTTTAAAACATTTTTGTTGTCATATTAAAAACTCATAAAAAAAATCCTTTCGCTCGAATCGTTTGTCGAACTTGTGTTCATCACTTAAAGAACAAAATATTTTGAAAAAATTTGTCTTATTCTTCACTTTTTCCACTTTCAAATTGTAAAATATTTCGATATTCTTCATGATGTTTCCTTGTAAATGATAAAAAAAACAAACATCTCATAAAAAAATGTTGTTGTTGTTGTTGCACAAAAAAAATATCCGCCGAAAGGGTTTTTTATTTGCTTTTTTTTTTTATTGATGGGAAAACAAATTTCTTTATAATATTGAAAAGGTTTGACAGCAGATGTCATCAATGTTAAAATAAGGTTAAAACATTTACACACATGTTACATTAAATTTATATTAGCTGTAACTTAAGTTTTTTTTTTAAATTAAAGATATTTTATTGATTATTTGAAGCTTATATTTAAAATTTATTAAAATAACGGTAAAAGCTTAAAATAGAGGTTTGAGCGCTTTAAAGTTTTAATATTTTTAACTTAATTCCAATTTTTAAAGGCTGTCTTAATTCTTTTAATCTAAAGTTCGGTTCCAAACAAAAACTCAATGAATAACTTTTTGTATAACGCGCTTACATTGACAAAATAGAGCAATTTAGACGTCGGGCATCATATTGTTTTCCCAAATAAAATTAAAAACAATTTTATTTGTATAAGAAATTAAAAATTTTTATCTCATTTTTAGTTCTCTCTTTTTAATAGGACTTCGAAGTACATTAAAAGAAAAATTTGACTTAAAGCAATATTAAGACTTGAAAAGATTATGTTAAACAAATACAAAGACTTCGAATTATATTCAAAATACATAATCCGAAAGAACAAGTAAAGAAGATCTTTGGAAAGCTACTGATAAAGAACTAATAGAAATAGCAATTGAGAAAAGAAAGTACAGATGGATAGGTCATATTCTTAGAAGATCTCCAAAGTGCATAGTAGGACAAGCACCCGAATAGAACCCTCAACGAAATAAAAATGTTGGAAAACTTAAAAGTACATTTCGTAGAACAATGGAGAGAAAAATTACACACTTAAACAAGACAATGTCAGTAATGAAAATAATTATACAAAATAGAAACAGATGGACAGGCTTTGTGAAGCCCAGCTGTATATACCCAAGGATCAAACTCATATCAAAACAATTTCAAGATTCTAACAAACTATGTAAAAGATAATAAGAAATTAAAAGTTTTCAAAAATTGGGTTTTGTGTAACGGCAAATTAAAAAAATATCATATGGCAACACTATACATATGTGAAAGGAAGACATTTGCACATAAATCTATTATAAAAGCATAATTATTCCCAAAAATTTTCAAAACTATGCTAAAAATGTAAGTTTTAAATGAAACGTCTTATCTGTAAGCATTGCAATGATGTTGTAACTAACGCCTTTTAAATTAATCAAGGAGAAATGTAACCATAGTAAAATTTTAAACCAATGCAATTTATGAATTTTATATTATTCAAAATACTCTTATTACATCTATTTAATTTCAATCTGTTGAAATTTATTAGTTAAAATATTATTGAATAAAATTTAATATTATTATGTTCTAGATAAAATTAAATTAAAATTTAAAAATAATAAAAACTTTTCGGAAAATATATGCTAAAATATTATACCTAACTATATTTGAAAAATAATAAATTAAAATTATTCATTATGTAAATATTATAATGTATGTAATGTAATGCATATATTTATAGTTTATTAAATAAAAAAATGTTCATTGTAAATTGAAAATTATTAAAAATATTCATTAAATAAATTATAATAATTGAATAATAATATTTTAAATATTTCCAGGTTATTTAATATTCAATAGTTATTTTTCAAAATTATATTAATACCATTGTATTGAATTTTTCTAATAATTTAATTTACATTAGAATCTAATTAAATTAATAAATAATAATGTATTCTATGGTTTTTGTTAAAATTGAATAAATTTTAATTTTTTTTTATTAAATTACAATTATTACAGTTTTTGCACCTTTGCACTTTTTTCTTCTGCATTTTATTTAATAAATTTTTGGAAATTATTAGACTTTCAATAATTATTATTTTATTATTCTTCCAAAAAAAAAACATTATATTTTTATTATAATTTTCAATATAAATTAATTTTAATTCACATTTATATTTTATTAACGATAAAAATCTATATATATATTTTTTATACGATTTTTAAATTATCTGAGAATTTAAAAAATAAGATACTCCTCCACATATTGTTTCCATTTTTACAGGGTCACACAAGGTTTCACGGGTATATTTAAGCTGCTCCTCCGTTTGTAACACATCGATCTAGATAGACAGGTATAGATTGGATCAGCATCGAAAAGTAAATCATTCCAGCTATTTGAAGCTGACAGGTAGTTGCCATAAAAAATTTTTCAACCAATATGAATTTCTTCAAAGCTAATTCAAAAATACTGGAAAAATTAAATTACACACGAAAAGTAATATAGGGCAATCACTTTTATGAAGTCTTAAATTCCTAATGCGTCATTTTCGAGCACCTATCATACAAGTTTTAGAACCGTGCTTACTCTATCTTCTGAACTAATTACATTACAAAATTGAAATTATAATTAGGCAAGTAAAATAATAATATGACAAATCCGTTTGCAAATTTTGAGATTTCTTTGGACAAAGTGGAGACTGGAGACTGTTGGAACCATAGTACATATCTTTTCAACTAAGAACACTAGATGGTTGAAAATTAAAATTGGTATGTAATATAATAAGCAAGCAATTTTTCGACGTTTTAGGAAATTTGAATCCAGCTCTCAAAATACAAAGTTCTCAATCCGATAACTGTGAATCTAATGAAACTAAGAGGTTAATCAGTAAATCTAATGAAACTACGAAGCCACAGACTACACAATCCCAAGTTTGGAAATTGTCAAAAACTTCAAAATAAAGATTCCATCAAGAAGAGAGTGGAAACAAGAAAACCGCCTTAGAGAAGTAGACATCGCACTCTTCACTGATGGTTCAAAGATGGACTGCGGTGTCGGTGCTGGTGTATATTCAGAAAAACTCGTACAAGTCTTTAGACTTCCCAATAAATCCAATGTATGTCAAGCTGAAATGCTGGAAATCCGGCAAAGCATGCAAACTGCTTAGCGACAAATTTCTCTCGTGGGAAAAATTGTCTTTGTCTCGGATAGTCAAGCAGCTATCATGGCTCTAAACTCTACGACAATTACATCTAAGCTTGCCAGAAAATGCTCAAACGAGCTTAAGAATATAAGCTATCAACACAATATTACATTAATGTGGGTTTCGAGACATAGGAATATCGCAAGTAATAAACATGCTGATGAATTAGCAAGGAGGGGTTTCAATCTGAATGCTTCTCTGGAAGAACAGGTGGATCCACCACTTAACAGCGTTAAAAGAGATATCTCCTACCACTATTTATCCCTAGCGAATAAAAGGTGGAAGGAATCAACCTCATGCTGTACGACCAAGGAAATATGGGGGTCGTACGAAAAAAAAAGAACGGAGAACCTATTGAAGCTATCCCGACGGGATATAGCTATAGCAATAGGAGTGGTCCCGGGACATTGTAACGTAAACCAACCAACCAACCAACGAGGTTAAAATTGAAAATGGACAAGTAAAGTAATAAGGCATTTACTTTGGCAAAGTTGGATATTGGATAGGTCCAAATTTTTTTTCTCTTTATTTTTTTTATGGTTTTTTTTTTTAACTAATGGGTATGCACGGGTATCTTCCTCGTTTCCAACTAAAATCACTGCTTCAAGCTTAAGTAAGAAATTCAGATTGGTACGTATTAAAAATTTGAACAAAATCAACTCTAATTTGACCCAACATATGATAATTATCAGAAGCTTCAACTTATTTCCAATTTTCTTTGCTTGTATAATTCAAATACTTTTAAAAATAAATTTATAATGCAAATTATAATTTACTGACTATTAAAAGTTTCTCGAAGAGTTCCAACATCTAAATGATATCATCTAGTATAAGGAACCTGTATGTGAATATTTATTTTAAAATTTATTTATATTTAAAAGTTTTTTTTATTTTTAAAAGCCTTCCTTCTTTCAAACAAAAAACTTTATTTATAATTTTAATTACGATCAGAAGTGCAACTAAAAATGTGTTTTTTTTTTGCCTCTTTATGACGCACATTATATTCTAAACTCACATAATTATATTTAAAAAAAAATTATTTTTAAATTATGTATATTGGAAAAGTTTTGGGACTCTTTCAGAATTTATAACTATTATTAATCTAAAATAAATTCTTTTATTTATTTATTTTTAAACCACATTTACCTGTGCAATACAAAGAAGTTTTTTTTTAACAATTTTTTGCAAAAAAAAAACAATAACAAAAACAACAACAACAACAAATTGTTTGCAAAGTAATCAAAATTTATAATAGAAAAACATCGACTTTCAATAGCATAGAATGATAAAAAGAGGGGGAGAGAGATAGAGAAAAACGACTTGAATTAAAAGGTATTAAACTGCATCAAAAACTTATTTTAACATTCTACATAGTTTATAAGTACCTACATTGCAAAAAAAAATAAGTAAACTTATTTATTTAAAATTCAGAACTTTATAGAACGTAATATAAGAAACTTATCGATTACAAAACTGTCAATTGAAAATTTCAAAAAAAAAACAAGTAGCGAAAAAACTAAGGGTTTTTAAAAAGCATGTTTCCAAACTTAAATAATACTTTATAATAAATTTTGGGTACAGTGTAATTAAAAAATAAATTTTAATATGAAATAATTTCTTAATATTGTCCTTAGAATTTTACTGTACCATCGAGGATAGTATAATATATAAGGATAAATTTCTTGAAATTTCTTGAAATTTTTTTATAACTAAGAAAAACTGGAAGCAGATACTAACTACGTTCTTCAAGTTTGTTTCAAGGATTAGGTCTGTAGTTTAATATGATATTATTAAAATAACTGGAAACCCAGATATTTTTTTTCTTGGTCTCTAATAGTTGGTACCTAGCTTTTGGTTATAAGTGTCAGATATGTAGCCATTTTTATTTTAAATATTGTTAATTATTACTTTTTCATTAAATAAATGGCATTTGTCAAAATTCAAAAAGTACAGAATGGCGCAAAACTACCGATATGGTTTTAATATTTAATAACTTTTTAAATTTATTTATATTTTTTATTTTTATTTTAGAATTTTGTGAAGAAAACTTGGAGACTTGGAAATGAAAGAGTACACAACAGAACAGCGATCAAAAATTACGAAAAGTTATGAAAAATATAAAAAATCTAAGACGTTTCTACATGTTATTCAGGATGGCCCAAAACGACCGATATGGTTTGTATGTTTGAAATAATTATGCAGATCATAAACCAGTAACGTTCTTTTAAATATTATAAAACTCTGACCTTGAACCGAATGAAAATAACTGATTTATTATTACAAGTGCACATATCACAACACAAGTTACAAGTATTGGAAAATAGCAATTTCTTTTTTTGACCCCTTACAAATCTTAACGACGGCTAACATAAAATTAAGGCGTAAAAAATTTTGCAAAAATTGAGTTTCGCATAACGGTAAATTAAATTATCGTATGGCAACACTATAACATATTAATATATTAAATTATATATTAGGTTATAAAATTGACAGTCGCAGCTCATTTATCTGTTTATAATAAAATAATAAATTGAGTGCGAAAATCGTTTGAAAACAGAGCTCCTCGCGACACTAGGTTATTGTATTATGAAATCACCTGTCATTTTTAGTTTCCAGATTGAATATGTCTCTTATGGAATTTTTACATTTTAAAAATTTAAATACAGGTCTTTTCAAACTTTCAAGGGAGGGGATGAAGACTATAGAAAAATAGTTATTTCACAAAATAATGTTATTTTTGCGAAACTTCATTTGTAGTATGAATTTAATGAATTTGGATAGACAAACAGAATAGAACTATATACAAATTTTTAAAAAATTTTTCGAAAATCGTCTTAAAAATAACCAAGATGAAAAAGAAACTTAAAACCACTAAATAAACGATTTAAATCTACTTGAAGGAGTAGAAGTACTTTACCAAGTATAGAAAAAAAAATTTTATAATGATGAAGATGAGTTACAGGAATAACTGATGGTTTCATTCTAAATTTCAATTTGCGTAGCTTTGTTGCTGCTCGTTTTGTTTGTTTGTTAGTTTGGTTTTGTTGTTGAATACTTTTTAACTTTATTGCATTTTAGATTCGACAACAAAAGAATTTTATTTTTTTATAAGTTGGATTTAATATATTTTTTTTAATTTTCTATTTAAGAAAACTTATGAATAGCGACGATTACAATGTTTACCCGCAAAAGAGCAATGAATGAGAAAATTTTTTTTTATTTTTAATAGGGAAATTTTCAAAATATCCTTTTCATATAAGTGTAAAGTGGATAAAGGATATTAAAAAAAAAATATTTAGAAGGAGAAGAAGAGGGAAGCATTAAAAAAAATTGTTGTCACAAAATGAAAAAAAATTCAATTAAATTAAAAACTTATTTAAAAATGTCTAGGTGCTAATTTATTAAAATGGTACAATAACCTCCTCTTTCTTCGAAAAGCCGAACAGAGAACTAAAAGATTAATAAACTTTACTAGAAGAAGTAAGGCTGAAGTTAATAAAGTTGATAAAAGGGAAGCTGTTCGTAATATTAATTGCAGTTTTGAAGGCATAACAGTCAAAAATCGTTTTATGAATTAAAGAACTTTTGAGCTTGAAAAATTTCCAACTGAACATTTGAAAAGGGGCATAATAGAACTGGGATGTGAGTGGAGAACCCTAGTTACGAAATTTTTTATAAAAATTAATTATAATATATTTAAGAATTCAACAGAATTAGACTAATCATCTAGTGCTAATGAAACTTAATTAAAGAACACTTGTTAATATAATTTCCTATTGTGATATCAAAACTAACAAATGTATTTGGAAAATTTCTAATTGGTTGAAAACTGTGTATGGAAACTCATCTATTGGAGGAAACTCATTTATTGTAGGAAACTTATCTGCCAAACCTAGTAGATGTCTTCCATGCAATGTGATCCTCTGTGACTAAAATTCTCCATTTAACAATAAGAATGTAATATGCAGATTCGTTCCCCACTTGCACTTCAACTCTCCATTCCAATTCCAATTTATAAAAAATTCCTCTCCGTCTGAATTATGTAGAAGGGAAACCTTTCTTAAAGTACAACATTTACAGTTAGACTTAGATAGATTTAAGAATTTAAATATATTAAAGATTGATTATAATTTTCATGGGTTTTATAACTTGTTACAATGCAAGGTAAGACATTCCGTTTAATCTGTTTCAGTTAACACCTTGTTACCACACTATGTTGTTAGCAATGATAAAAGCAAATGTCATTGCAAACTACCAAGAATTCTCATTTCTAGTTATTACCTTAGATTATAGATAAACGTACCTCTTACCAGTGATACTACAACTTACAATACTGAGAAATATGTAGAATAGAAACGAGATGAGGAATGCAACAAAAGAATAAAATAAATTCTAATTATGAATGCATCTATTGTATTCACTTGAAAAATGAAGAAGACAAGTGGTAAGAAAATACAAATGGCTTTTAGATATTCAATATTAGAAGAAAGATAAATAGAAGATGTTGTTTAAAGGTAATTTGAGATCTCTTTTTATTTTGAAAAAAAACTGTGGGGATTATGCAGATAAATTTGATTAAACTAAGGGTAAAAGTTGTGATACTGGATGGTGATTACTACTTTTTAAGATTACTCTTAAAAATAAAAAAAAATTTAAACATTATTATTTATCGAATAATACCATGGAACAGGTAGCAGTTTTAAGTAAAGGTTTCTTCAGGTTTTGTAGTCATAATCCAATAATCGGTCAAACATATTATTAATTATTGTTTTATTTTGAAATTTGTAAAGAGATTATATGATTACTTTTAAATTTAATTGGATTAAAATTTTTGAGAATTTAACCATTTGGAAAAGAGTTAGTTAGTACAATCAGACTTACTTTTGAACAATCATACTAACTTCTATCATATTTATATTAGAATTGAACTTTATATACATTATAAAGTAACAAAACTAGCACATAATACGAAATTTGAGTTAGAAAAGTATAAGAAATCACCTCAAGGCAAACACATCAAGTACATGAAAACTCTAGATAACTATTAATATCAACTATGAAATTTTAAAATATATATTTAAGGCTTTAAACGATCTCAGTGTTACCTCAATGCTTGCTTCACTTAGATATCGGTCCAACACTGTCCAGCACAATAACTAACACTGTTTTATAGATATCTTATAGGGACGAATATCCTTTCCAAAGAGATCAAACAATTGATGCCTTATCTCAAAGTTTTCCAACATAAAACAAGGAATCCAACAGATGTTCATCAATACACTGATGAATTAGTAATATGGAAAAACACGGCTTATGAAAATTAGTTTCCTTTTCCAATCCCAATCCTAAAAACCAAACGTTACATATGTAATTAAGGTGCCTTCGAAGATTGGTTTTGGAAACGGATGTGGTTTGTTTGGTTAATGACCAACACTACCCAAATCAATCTTATTCAGTGATTCTGGATGGCTGTCGATACTTTTTATCAAGCTTCGTAAAAAAAATTTAGTATTTAGTTAAATTTAAAGAGGTTATAGTGTTAGAAAGATCAAAAATTTCAATTAAAATAAACTTCTTCTATTACCATTCCCATTATATTTTATAAAAGTAACCTTTAAATGTCAAAACCTTCAGTTTATAATTGAAATTTGATTATCATAATTGATGACATTTAGTATTTTAAGTCCAATTAAAATAATATTTACAACATAAAAGATGAGTTAACATCATTTACAATAATCAATAAATATAATACAGTAAAAATATTTAATATACAAAACGAATATTTTAAAAAATGTCTAAATGTGTCTTTAATTATAATGTTTTAATAAAAAAAAAAGTTATTTTATAAATTTTTATTATTGTGAAAAATGTTACCCAAACATAAAAAAAATTTGGAAATTAATTTTAAACTTGTTTCCCAAACATAAAAAATATTTAGAAATTAATTTTAAACTTATGATTCATTAAATTTTTAGAATATCACAGAACTGTTTTCAGATCAAAAGGTCATCTTTTTATCATGTACCATCACATTTTTAAGGTTGTTGTTCATTTATTATAAAGACTATAAAGTAAGTAATCATATTACAGGGACAAATATAACACTAAGCACATTAAATTCTAGGAAGAACAACAATTACTTGAAAGTAAATCGAATTTTAAAAATTATTGATTTTTTGTTAGAGTGTTGTATACTTAATGATGTGAGATTCAAGTAATTACAAGTCAAGCTCAATGCATAGTTATCCGATTTATATTTAAAAATTCTAGGAAGTGGATTTTTGAGAACAACAGATTTTTTAGAAATTTTAATTCCAGAAAATCAAGAAGGATAAGTTAAGAGATTACCCTCGTTATATTTGAGTCCTTCGACTTAGAATCTAAGAATTGAGTCATCTAAGGTCTGGGACACGCAGAAAGCGGGCGAGCGCATATAATTTTTCTACAATGATCATCCGCCCGCTTTCTACATGTTGGAAGCCTAACACTAAGCTCAAAAGAATTAAGAATGTTGTAGGAATGAGAAGTTTGAAAAATTATATATAGCAAATTCTAATCCCTTGTGCTTCTTAACTCATAAAGTAAGAGAATTTTTCATAGACATAGATATTTGGAGAAAGTGAGATTTAGAAAAATTTTAGTAGTTAACTTTGAATCCTCTAGGCGAATCCCGGTCAAGAAGTATATTAAATGACTTCATTTATTTTAATGCATCCCTGGTAAGAAGCTCTATAATATTCATACCGAATTTTCCTTCCAGTATTTCCCTTTCCTTAAAAGTGTTCTTCATATCCTATAGTTGTATCAATTAACAAATCTCTTTATAACTTTGAACTTCCTTGCAATTTTATCTTTTAGATTAGACAACCATAATTTAAAAATAGAAAATGTTTTATTGTAGTTAAAAATTGAAGCAAATGCGGAAATAAAAATTACGATCGCGGAAAATCATAAAAATATTTTCTTTTCTATGCTTTTAATCATTAAAAAAAAAAAACAAAAAAAAGGAAAAATTAGTTAATGAAATTTTCATTTTTAATTAAGAATGATAAAAGAGAGATTAAATAGGGATAAAATGACATTAAAATTATGTATGAATTAAATTGTATATATTAGTATATCTTTATATTATATACTTTTTTATTTATATAAATCTTATAATTAAGAATGGAAGCAAATTTTTCTAATGAAAATTAATGAATTTGCAAAATTTAATTTCATATTAAATATATAGAATTAGTTTAATAGAATTATTTTCCTTTAATATTTTAATTTCTTTCTTATGAAAGTTACTCTAGGGGTATACTTAATTTGCCAATACGTTTGTGACGTATTAAACAAAGCATGATAAATATAGACTTCACTGAATTGGATATTGGATCTAAACGATCTAACTGCACGATAAGTCAAAGGAACTTTGATTTTGAAATTTTCTTAAAATGATTTATAGCTTTTCAAGTTAAACAAGTTTGCTCAGCACTTATATTGGACTGTCATACATTTTCTTTTTTAGCAAAGATGATGAGTAAAACTCTATTTCCATATGTCGATCGGTTTCTAAACTTTTGCTGAAAACATAAAATTTGCGCCATTTAATTATAAGTCGCAAGATTTCAAGGCGCTTTTATATATTTAAAAAGAAATCTGAAACTATTTCAACCCAAGCTAATTTTGTGTCGGTTGTGGGAATGATTCTAACAAACTTGGTTAGTCTACGTGTGGGTATCCTATAATAGGCGTGGTCTACTCTAATCATTTCCTTGGTTTTATTATTTTCAACAAAAAATTAAGTTAAATTTTTGATGGAATAGAAATTAATGTTCTGTGAGTTATTATGGTTTAAAACATAATTATTAAAAAAATTATTTTAAATTTGTTTTAAATTTAAAAAGTACAAGAAGTTAAATTTTTATCCGATTATTTAGTGAGCGATTTCTCCCCAGCACATACAAACACATTAATTCTGTATTCGATTCTGTATTCCAACTTTGAGTCATTGGTCTGAACACTTTAATTTATAAGATTATTAAATTTTCAAAAAATATAAACATTTATAATTATCTTACAAAAGTCTTATGTTATTTAGAGTTATAACTTATAAAAACGACTTTTTAGTAAAAAAAGTTTTTTAATATTTTGTAGACGAAGAACAATAATCTTATTAACTAATATTCTATTAAATTTTATAAATTAAATCCTATAAACGCTTAAAAATACAATTTCAAGAACTTATGCTCTTATAGAACTAAGAGATTAACAGTCTTATAAAACCACACTTATTACAGCTTTTAAAGCTTCTTTTAAGAGCATTTATAAGTTTCGACAATATTACTACAAAACCATATAATTTCTATTGTAACAATGTATTTTCTCTTATAAAAGCTCCCTTGAGAGCTGTCTACTTTATATTTGGTTAAATTTTGTATAATCTTAAAGTGCTTCTTTATCTCAGCTGGTATGTCGTCAGAATGTCATTCTAAATTTTCGGGTGTCATTTAAAATTTGAATCCACCACAAAACACAAAAATTTTAGGTTTTAAATACTTTTATAATTTATATAATTAATTCGATACATCTAAGAATCAAAATAATTTATTTTTTCCAGCTCTATAAGCATCTTATAAAAGCATTGCATAAATTTTATTGGTACTCCTAAAACAAATCTTATAAAAGTGGTATGGAGTGTACTACATACAATTAAATACATAATTTTAAGTTTAAGCTTAAAATACTTAGAACTTTATTATAAATTTTATAAATCTTTGTTTTATTTTTTCCAATTTCAAGCACGTGTGACTTTTTTAAAAACCTTTCTAAACTTTTATCTGAAGATTTCAGTTTTGAATTATAAAAAAAATATCAAAATATTCTTTTAATTCTTTTCAGGTTCTTTTACAATTCTGTTCTTATCCAATTATATATGCATATTTTGTTTCAACTTTTCAAAATAAATACAAAGTTTTTCTATAAAAGTAGGAATGAAACGAATCTTCATTGAAAACAAATTCGTTTTATTGTTCCTACCAAATATTTTCTTGTAGAGTTGCAAAGTTGATACTTACTTACTAGTTCTATGTTCCACACGTGTCTTTTTATTGCAAGAATAATTTTTTTCACCAAAATCAGTAGTAGGTAGTCTTATAGTTTTTAACCAATCAGTTGTAATCTTAAATTATTAGAGTAGACTACGTCAACTCTAGGATACTTGAATGTACGAAACATTCAATCATACACCCCTTTCTTCTTTTTTTTCTTTTTTTTTACGAGGGAATGGAAAGCTCGACAGGCACTCATTGAAACTGCGCGACTTTAGCACACCAAAACCACTCCATTTTTGAACCAAACTTTAGAAAGGAACGTGGGATACAAATGTACATTTTAGCTACAGGGATAGGAATATGAAATGATTTAAGATTATAGTGGAAGTTATTAGGGATTTCTGGATTGGGAATGGAGAAAATTGAATGGGATATTTAGAAGAAAGACGTTAATCTTTAAACTTATTAGACTTTGTGAGCTTTGTATGAAAGTTGTATAGCAGCTATTCGAAATTTTTCACAAAATTCAACTACTTTTGGAAAGATTTGAAAAATCCAGTCTTCTTAAGTGAAGGGCTCTTTTCATTTTAAAAAACAAGTTGTATTGCAGTGAAAATTTCAGAATCCTGTCTTCTTCAATTTTTGAGTTATCGTGCGGACGGAGAAACGCAGGGACGGACAGACTTGACAAACAAAACTAAGTGGTATTACTTTTCGTTTCCGATCTGATCCATACTTCTGAGTCTATATCTACCCACCCTGCTTTTCTGCCCAACAACTGTAATGACAAATTTAGTATAACTTTTGAACATACATTCATACGGGAATATAAAACTCTATTATTCCTAAAGTTACCTATACCTATTGTATTATGAATGCATCCACCCAAAATTTTATTTCGCAAAAAAAATTTTTTTTCAAAAACTAGTCACGTATTTTATGATGTAAACAGGACAACAATTGAATACAAAATTAAAATCAAAGTGATAATCTGACTGGAGTTAGATACAAGAAAACCCTAACAATAATAATATATGGACAACAATTGGTAAAAAACAATAGAAAATCAAAAAATGTTTTTTTTTTGTTTTAAAAAAAACGATAGAAAACTTCTTCGATCATTCGAAAAACATTTGTACTTTTGTTAAGTCCTAAAAATTAAGAGACCCCAAATGTAAAGAATTACATTAGTAAATATATTATTAGTTATTATATAAAATGGGTTCAAATATTATTTTTTTTATTATTATAAACAAAACTGTTATAAATAAATGTGGGGGATTCTTGTGCACAGATTTCTTTAAATATTTAACAATTTACAAAACAAGAAAAGGTTAAAAAAATTATGGAACATTAGAAAACAATTTGCATACTTTTAGGGCAATAAGAGAATTATTAAGAAAAATGAATGTCAATATGTCAATTTATTTTTAAATAATATTGTGTTAGATATAAAAGTTATAAAAAAATCAGGTTAGTTTAATAATCTCGTGGAAAAAGTTTACTGGGAGGAGGAGATGTTATAATATTATTCTCTTTGGTTTGTAGCAGAATCGGAGCACTATTTATTAATTTGCAAATACCTTATAATGTTAATTATTTTAAGTAATTTTTCAAGGAAACTTTCCAAAATTAACGAAGAAACTTTATTTTCAAATTGAATATCTACTTAAATAAAATGGCCACAACGAATTCCAAACCAAGGTCTGTGTAAAACTACAAAATAGAAACCCATAAGACTGGTCATCAGTATACAAGCGGACTGGTATTAATTGGTGGCAAAATGCTAAGTGAAATAAACTCGATCACCAAAAAGGTCCTCGATTGGCATCCCGAAGAGAAAAGAAGGTCTAAAATTACATGCAGAATATTATAGAAAAAGAAGTCGAAGAAACAGGAAAAACTTTGACGTAAGACCAAGATGCTAGCACAAAATAGAATAAGGTACAGAGGCTTTATGCAAACCCTATTCTCTCCAAAGAAATAGAAAAGGAAAAAAAAAAGGTATCTCATAGGAACCTATTATACAATGCTCGATCCTTAGATATGGAGAACCTATAGATACTTTTATATAAAAATAGCAAGTTTTAATCAAAACTATTTAAAAGCAAAAATAAAATATCAAAAATTCATTTAATCGATAATAAATTTTCCCCAACTTTTTCTTTTAAAATTATTCTACTAGATACCTACTCTTTTCATTATTATATAAAATAAAATACGTTCTAATCGGTTAAAACAATCTATAAGTTGACTGCATTTTTACATGAATATAATTCGCTATCCCGAATAAAAACCAAATCTCTCCTCTCTTAATTGGATTCCTTCAGTCCTTGAACAAGTTCAAATATTTTCCTTGGAATTAAAAAGCAGTTTTAAAATAATTTTAAATGGCTATTAATACCATTTTTAAAAAATTATTTCTTTATTTATTTAATAGATTTAGTGAACGAAAACGAATTAAAAGTATCTTATAAAATATTTAGTATCGTAATTTTCATGGATAGGCGATAATAACTCTTATATTTTTTTCATAGTTTTTCTTTTCATTTAAAAGTTTTTCCAATATTAAAAGTGATAATTTGCATATCTTAATTGACTTTTCTGTTTATCTTTAAGAAAATCTTAAATTTATTACCTTTAAAAGTTTAATTTTATGTTCGGTATAAAGCAGTAGAACAATGCATAAGAAACTCCTCCTCGCTCCCATTGAAAAAATTTCCATACCAAAAATATTAAAGAAAAACATTCGCTATAAAAAGTGTTAATGGGTTAAAATAGACAATTAAAATTGTTTTGGAATTAATTTTATATTTATTTTTAATTTAAAGTTTATCGTTTTAATCCGGTAATGAAGAAAGTTTTATTTAATTTTGATAACTCATACATTCAAAAAAAAACCTCGAAGAATTGGAAAGGCAGCAAACTCATTTTGTAGTATCATCTAGAAAATGCTTTTAGAAGATGCTTGCCTCATGTTTCCAAAGTTTGCAGAGATGAAGATGCCTCATAAATGCAAACTTTGGAAAAGTTCTTTTAATTTAGTCTCTCTACAGCAACCCAATAATCAATACTATGATACAAATCCTAAAACTTATTGTACTTTTTAATGAGGAGGATTTCTCCTAGACAAATTTCCATATAAAATCCCTTAAATTTCCACATATGCGTTTCCAATTAACCGTTGGAGAAGTAAAATGGAAAAAAGATATTCAGACATTGAATGCGTTTCAACAGCCACTTTTATTACACTTTTGTAACAGCCACTAGAATTTCCACAGTTTAGTAAAAAGCTAATTAATATCCTCCCTATGTCGATGGGTTGAAATGTTTCGCAGTAATTATTGTTTTTAGTTCAATAGAACTAGTGTCATTTTGTCAACAAGATACTTAGATATTTATAAAACAAATAATAAAACAACAGTGAGTCGATTCAACCGACTTAGTAATAAGCTTAATGTAACAAATTGAATTGACAGTTACACGAACCCGCGCTTCAACTCAAATTAGATTTAGAGCAAACATTAAGAAAACAGGACAAACCTACCTTGTACCAAATATAAATTTGATAACTTTATTAATTCTAAAGATATGCTGCTTAGTTCTAAGAAGATGTGTAGCAGCTATCCGATCCACAGCATTTATTTCTACCGAGTTTCAGAGATATAAAGAAAACAGAACAGGACACAATTGTACAAAATTTCAAGTTTCTATCTTTATAAATTTTGAAGATATGCTTTAAGTCTTGAGAGGTCTGTGAGAGGTATCCAAACCATTACTTTATTCCAAACTTTGTGGATACAAGAGAAACATAAGGAATCACCATTGCACCATATTTGAAGGTTCAATATTTATTTATCTCAGAGATATGCTCTTTTGCTCTTGGTTCGATCCGAAACTTCCAGAATTCGAACATATTGCCCGATCTCGGCCATTTCTTATTACTTCCGTCACTTGTTACCTAAAGTCTTAATTTCATCGAGACAGCATCATTATTTTTTGAGTTCTCGTGCTAACGGACTGACGGAAGAATGGATAGACTGATTGATAACACTGAACCGACTCCGAAGGCACCTCTGAGCACAAATTAATTAAATTAATTTTCTATACCTTTCCTCCTTTTAGTGGTTACAAGCACCACAATATAAAGCCCCAATACTTTGGGTAACAGAGGAAGATCTTTTGCTGAAGTGTGGTATCACCAAGTTCGATAGATTTCTGTTTTTATTAAGGCAAACAAATGAAATTTCAAGATGCATTAGTCAAAATGTGAAAATTATTCTTCAAATAAGTCAGATGCATACTTTAAAGATATTAAGCATATCTCTTGGAAAACAAAAAGGCTTTACTGAATTAGTGAAACCCAAACATTTAGTAGTATTCTTAGCATTATGAAAGAACTATTTATTCCACAGCATTTATTGATTTATCTAAGTACCAAGCATTTTATTTGATAAATTAGGTACAAAGAACTGCAAATACTATAGAAAAAAATTAAAATCTAATCTATCCAGTTCAAAGTGATTCATATAACATCCATTCATCCATATTGCTCTATTTAAAAATCAAAGTCAAAATAAAATTGATTCACTTTGAAAAATTTCAATTTTTTATTTCATAAAAAATAATTGGGGTACTCGTATTTTTATACCCTACACCTATAGAATAGGTAAAGGGGTATATTAACTTTGGTATGGTGTTTGTAACCACCTAAAGGAAGCGAGCTAGATATGGAAAAGTATATATATTTGTGATCAGCGTGACCGCCTTAGTCGATATAGCCATGTCCGTCCGTCCGTCCGTCCGTCCGTCCGTCCGTCCGTAGGCACGATAACTCAAAAAATAATGGAGCTATCTTGATGAAATTTTAACTGTAGGTTACTAGGACTGAAAGTACGGCGGGGATTGCATATGGGCGAAATCGGCCCATGGGTTCGGATTCTGGACCTTTTAATCGGTTTCAGGGCTAACGAACAAATATAAAAAATCACGATAACTCAACAACTAATGACGCTATCTTCATCAAATTTGTGCTGTAGGTTACTAGTAATGAAACTACTTCGGGAATTGCGTAAGGTCGGGATTGGACCATGGGTTCGGAACCTAGAACTTTTTGATCGAATTTAGGCCAAACGAGCATAATTCCGAAACCAATGAAGATAGAACCTCCAAATTTAGTATCAGGGTGTCCCTTCCTATTTCCTAAATGTCTTGTGAATTTGGGTCCCATTGGAGTAGTGGGTCGGGGACCAGCCACACATTTCCGAAGACCTTAAAGCATATCTTTAAAATTAATAAAGATAACAACTTGAAAAAATGTAGAAGCTTCCAATTTGCCACAAGGGTGTTCTTTACTATCTCTTGCGTGTTCCCCTAATTTGGGATCAATTGGAGTGGTGGTTCTGTACCCCTCTCAGACCTCCCAAGTTTTAAAGGCTTATAATCGAAATTACTAAAAATAGTTACTTAAAATTAGGATAGACCGTTCAAATTGTGTACAAGGGTTAACTAGTACTATAAGTACAGCGCGGACTATATAAGGGCGAAATCAGCCCAACGGTTCGGATTCCGGACCTTTTAATCGATGTCAGGGCTAAGGAACATATATAAAAAATCACGATAACTCAACAACTAATAAGGCTATCTTCATGAAATTTGTGCTGTAGGTTATTGGCAGCGAAATTACGGCGGTGATTACGTACGGTGAGGATTGGACAATGGGTTCGGAACTTAGAACTTTTTGATCGAATTTAGGCCAAACGAGCATAGTTCCGAAACCAATGAAGATAGAACCTCCAAATTTGGTATCAGGGTGTCCCTTCCTATTTCGTAAGTGTCTTTGAAATTTGGGCCCCATTGGAGTAGTGGATCGGGGACCAGCCACTCAGTTCTTAGGCCCTTAAATCATATTTTCGAAATTAATAAAGATAGTTACTTGAAACAAATGTAGAAGCTTCCAATTTGCCACAAGGGTGTTCTTTACTATTTCTTGCGTGCCCCCCTAATTTGGGATCAATTTGAGTGGTGGTTCAGAACCTCTCTTAGACCCCCCAATGTGTAAAAGCTTATCATCGAAATTAATAAAACTAGTAACTTAAAATTAAGATAGAGCGTTCCAATTGTGTACAAGGGTTAACTAGTATTGAAAGTATGACGGGACTGCATATGGGCGAAATCGTACCATAATTTCGGGTCCTGGAACCCTTGAAAAGTTCAAGGACTAACAAACATATATCTTACAAACACCATAACTCAAAAAATAATGCCGGTATTTTGATGAAATTTAACAGTAGGTTACTAGTAATGAAAGTACCATGGGAATTGGTTGTGGTCGAGTTTAATTTCGAAGCCAAAGAATATATTTCCTATGTCCTATGTGTCTCCGAAATCTAGACTTAATTGTAGTGGTTCAGCTATGTTCAAAGGTACTTGCTGCATTTATGTAAAATTTATTTTTATATTTAAATGAATTATATGAAAAGGTGTAAATTTTTAATTGTATTTTAGAAATACATTTATTGCATATTTTGCGTTTATAAGCTTTTCTATTAGGTATATAAACTAACCATTTAAAATAATTGCAATTTTTAAAAATTTGGATTATTAAATATATTATGCTTTGATTATCTTTTTATCACAAAATTTAATAATTAGAATTTTTTCATTTTGTAATTGAATTGGAATAAATATATTTTCATTTATTTCAAGTTTGTTTGTTATTTAATATTTTTAAATAGATAAATTAGTAAGAATTTGTAGTATTTTTTAATAGATAGGGTAATTAGAAAATGTTTTTAGTATTATACAGTTAATTTGGTTAGCTATGTCTTACGATCAAATTAATAACAGCTTCTATGGTGTTAAAATGACTTATGGATATGTCCTTAAATTTGAACCAAATAGGTGTAGGGTATTTCTAAGTCGGTTGCACCGACTGACTGTTTCTTTACTTGTTCTTTGACAGTTTGTTTAAATACAAAATTAGTTACTTTAGTAAAGATTACTGAAAAATAAATTAAAAATTTATTTAATTTTCGATTTAAAAATTAAATAGATTTACATTTTTTTTTAATATAGAATTTAGAATTACTTCACTTACTTTTATATTATGCAAGGTATTAAATAGAATTTATAAAATGTTCAAATTATTTTTTCTAAAAACAGAATTCAACACATCCATTAAATATTAAATTTTTGTAAATACTCTTAAAAAAAGGTAAAAACTATTACAGCTTCTGTATTCAAAAAAGTTTTCATAAATATTTCATGTAAATAAAAACCACAGATAAATTCTAGTACTTCTGTCTTACTTTGCCATAGCAACAAATTAAAGTTTTAGAAAATTTGTATAAAATATATCTAATGACAGTAACAACTTCAATGAGCATTTATGTATTCAGAGTCCTTCTTTGAGTATAGTAAGTTGTGTAAGTTCTAACAGCAAAAGCTGACCTTACACATTTTGTAATCTCACAATATAAAGCCATATATTGGATTATAAATGTAGTATAAGGCACATAATTGGACCGAAGCTCGTCTATAGACACTGGATTATTTTGATTAGTGCAAAACAGAGCTATTCTGATAAATGATTCCAGTAATGTTACTTCATAAACTGACGTGACCGCGCTTAGTCATCGGCGCACAGCCTGCCCACTTATCTTGTTTTATAGAAATAAATATTGCCTCCACTCAAAGTTTTCCAACATGAAACAAGGTGTGCGACAGATGCTTTTCCCAATAGTGTTGAATATAAAAAATGCGTAACAAAACTTATACAAATTCATTTGCTATGTAAACCAACTTTACCAACTTCGTATTCGTACAACTTAATTAAATTTTAGAAGAATATTTCCATCTTCCTCCTCAATAGAATTTTCCAAAGGAACTGCGTACAATTTCAATGAATGGATTTCCACTTTTCCCATGATATTAGAAAAAAAAATGCCGATTCTTTAGAACTTTTTCCATAGTTAAGCAGAACAGCCGGTAGAATTTTTCTAAATTCTTAGGTTCAAATTAGCAAGTTTATATAGTGTCAGAATTCATAATGAATTCCTATTAAAAATTTCCGATTGAGATTCATGAGCCTTTTTAATCTTAAGTCTAAAATAGCCATAGATCGTGCCAAGAAAATGGCTTAACTTAGGAGTCAGAAAGAATAACAGAGATGGATTTTTTTAGGTTCCACTATTATCATTCTAGTTTTCTATGCTATTCAAGTTTCAACTTAAGAGTATTGAAATACCAGTAAACGGTTCTACCAACATAGTTTAATAAATTAATTACTTTCTATATATAATACAGACACCCTATTTTATAAATTCACTCATTACAGTATGTTAGATTCTTTGAAACTGGGAAGGCAATGGTAAATATATCGAAATTGTTCAGATTTCAAATTTACACGAAAATATCATTAGCGGTTTTGTAACCATTTTTCTACGAATTATTCCTACCAAGTCAAAGTAATGCGACCTCTTAAAAAAGGTTTTAAACTTTTTTTTGTTACTTGATGAGTATTAAATCTTTCTATATAATATTCTTTTCATGTAAATTTTGTATTTTTATACCCGTTTAACTATAATTCAAAAGGGTATACTAAATTTGTCATTACGTTTGGAACGCAGAGAAGAAGGAGGGGTAGATGAAGACTCAAGGCTATGGATCGGATCAGAATCGAAAAATAAATCGATTTACCTATGTATGTCCTTCCGTCAGTCCGCACGACAACTCAAAAAATAAAGGAGCTAGGATTTTAAGCAATAGCCGTCATCGCTATTGAAATCCAGCCAGTTTGGTCCACGAGTTCGAGTACCTGTCATATAACTTCTTTTTTATATGACCATTACACTATACTTTTTGAAGTTGGGTGTCTGAAATTGTGCCAAAAGTAGTTTAGTTTTATGGCCAAAGTTTGTACAAAAATTTACCGAATGATATAATGTTTATATTGCAATCACACAGGTATCTCAGAGTTGACACAGTCTACTCTACTACACTGTTACTCGTTTCATATGAAATTTGTATATTTTTGATGAATTTGGTTTTTTTTTTCAAATACATATAGTCAACTTTTTTAATTAAATTGATCTTATCTTAATCTGTCATTTTTCTCCGGATCCAGCAATCGGTTCACATATTGGAAAAGAGGTTCTTTCAGATTTTATAATACCATATCCATGAAGAAATATTAAAAATGTTTGACTCTTAATCTTAAAAAAACGACCCGGAAAATGTAGGTGCCAATTTTTGGGACTTAGCTTAATTTTTCAAAATCAGCTTTTACTACAGAATGGGGGATTTGGAAATATATCAAATTGATTTGAAAATATACAGAATTCATAGAAAAACCTGCCAAATTCACGTCAAAAAAGGATATTTTCCCTTGTGGATATTCAATTATTTTTAATCTATGCCCCCTGTTTCTTTTCAAGGTCTTTATTTACTTTTGTATACCTTTCTATCACAACTATAACCAAAAACACCAATTCAACAAATCCAACTCACCAAATTGGAAATATCTGCAGTTAAAACGGTATTTTTGAGGAAAAAACTTTAAATATAGAAAAACCAAAAATGAAATTTTCATAATGAACTTTCATGATGAATTTTCTTTCACAAAAAACTTTTTTTTTTAATTTTGATCCCTTTTTTGTTACCCATTTCATGCATTATAAATTTTATCTATAAAATCTCAAAATTAGTTAACTTTTATCTCTAGATTTTTAATGATTCACACATTTTTTGTATAGAAATAATTATCTACTTTTGTAGACATATATATATTATATAATCATCCGTTAACTTATAACCTAGGAAAACGGTTTGAGATGTGTAATGAGTTTTACCATTGATTGAAATGATTGACACACACTGGAAACCAAAATGAAGGTCATTTAAAGATCATAAATTTTAAAACTTTCGGAAGATATTCCATACAATGGTTAATTTTATTTCAGGACTAAAAACTGGTTTAGTTTATACTATCAAAAAAGCTTAAAATATCTTCAAAAATGTAGGGTGCGTTTGGGTGTATGTTGAACCTTGAATAAAATTTTAATCAAAATATACAAGATATCCAAATTTTCTATTTTCATTTTAGTAATTGTTGGCTCTAGTTTCACAAAAAAGGATTATTAAAACATGATGAGATTGATAATTTATTCAGAAAACTAAATAATTTATAATATGAAAATTTATTTTAAGAATGTGTTGTGTATAAAAAGTAGAAGATGTTAGAAAACTTTTTTATATCAAAATTTTGATGAATATTGAGGTGAATAATATGTGTTCGTTTTTATGGTTTATTTTGGTACGCATGTTAGCAGTGTCCTAATAAAAGTTATTATATGTTATCGGAAATTTTTTTTGTATTTGTGTGTATTTGTTTGTTCGTAGATGGAACAAACCACGGGATTGGAAGGCTCCCATACAAAAAATCTTGACACTTGGAAAAATCTTGATTTCCAACCGTCGGAATGAGTTTCAATAAACTCTTAGTAGGTAGCCATGAAGTGTAGCTTTCATAAATTTATTCTGGTAGCATGGGATCTATGGTGTCCCATAGTTTCTAGGAGTATCAGGAATGTCAAGTTCTAATAATTTATCAAAATCTCTACCTATTTTTATAAAATTTGGTATGAATGCCTTTTTTGCGGAAAGGAAGAACAACTTCGCAAATAGGCTAAATTCGACAACGAGATTGGGGGGGTTCCCATATAAAATAACCAGACTTCGTCCAGAAAAGAAATAAAAACTCGAGTTTTAACTATTGGAATCAACCCAACCAAAATCAATATTTTTTTATTATTTTTTCAAATCCTGGAAATCAATATAATGAGCATTATACAATTTTCCTATATCCGAGGCCAGGCGACCGTAGTGACGAAATTATATTAGATGTGACGATGACAATATTATTGAACCTGGAAATTTACATTGTAATTTATCCTAAAGAATTAAATCTCTAGAATTAGCCATAAATCCAGATCACCTTCACGGAGTTCTGTAATTCTAAATAGTAGAGTCAAAGTTAATTTTAAGATTCTCTCTGTTAGCGCAAAAATAATGGTTAGTCTTTCAGAGTAGTTTTAGTTTTCTAAAATGGTTTTTTTAGTGTGTTAAGGTTTCACATATCTCTGGTTGCGTATTGTATCTTTCGATGATTTTCACCATTTCATACAATATAAATCATTTTATCCAAGAAGAAAATCTGTATTGTATAAGTCTTGGATTTAATTCTACGTTTTTATACATAAGTTTATATCCGATGGTGGCGTTATGGTTCGGAAATTGATTTTTCAATAGAAGGTTCTCGGTTTCAAACCCAGATCAGATCGCATCTAATAAAATATATCAATAATAGTTTATATCATAAAATAAAATATTAAAATATAAACCTGCCACACCTGAAAAGGAAGGATTGAATCACTCACTTATAACATAGAATGTGGTAGGGGACTGTTCCTAAATATATATATAAGTTTATAATAAATACAAATAATTTTATTATATTAAGGTATATATAGGTTCCTGACTTAATGTCTGCACAAACAATTAGCTTTCAAATTGATCACTATTTAAATATCATGTTAATTGATAACTTATTGGTCTACAACCAAATGGGTTTTAAAATAGAAAAGATTCTGTAAATTAAAGAGATGCTGAACAGTCGTCTTCAATACATTTTATGCCACAATACTTTGTTTTATTAAATTATTTAATTTAATTTATAATTTATTTATTTCATTGGAATTTATTTAAATTATTTTATTCGATAAGTTTATCAAAATATTGATTTAACCGCCATTAAATGCATAAGCATTCCTCTAAGAATTTGAAATTAATATTTTATTAATATTATTATAATTTATTTAAATTATTAATTATTCAGTTTTATATTTAAATTTGTTTTTAATTTTTCCAGAAAATTTAATATTATGATTTTCATTAATTTATTTATAATTTAAAAATTGTTTTTATTAAAACACACATATTAAAGATTCATTAAATTCATGAATTTAAAATGAATATTTATTTTATTTTCGTTTTTGCATTAATTTTATGCAATCATTTTGCATTATGCCGTCAGTTAATAATAAAATCAATCAATCAATCAATAAAAGAAAATATGATAAAAATTTATCCAGAGAATGAAAAACATAAAGAAAATTCATGAGAAAAACAATAAAATATAAATTCCTAGAATATACAAAATATTTAATAAAATATATTAATTTATACTTAATGATGAGGCAGCTCTTAATGAAAATAATTATAATTATTCTGAATATACTGAATGAAAATTAAATAATAATTTTGCATTATTCGAGTTAAAATTAAGGTTGTTGCAGTTTTCATTGAAACAAATCGAATTTAAATCCAGCCAGTTTGCTCCACTGATTCTAGTACCTGCCATACAACTTCTTTTTATACCCGTATGGCTATAAGTCAAAAGGATATACTAAATTTGCCATTACGTTTGTGACGCGTAGAAGGATCGGGAGGACGGGTAGATATGGACTCAAAGATTTGGATCGGATCATAATCGAAAAGTAAGTCGATCTAGCTAATTGTTTCTCTCCGTTCGTCCACACGATAACTCAAAAAATAAAGGAGGTTCGGTTTTGAAATTTGCAATAGCCGTCATCGGTATTGAAATCCAGTCAGCATGCTGAACGGGTTCGAGTACTTCCCATACAACTCGTCTTTTATATAGGTATTACTTTATACCTAATAAAGGTGGATGACTGAAATTTTGTCCATTGGAGTTAACTTCAATATCCAACGTCTAAATGAAGTAAAGTTGGTGTATTTCAAGAGGTTCGAAGAGCTACCTTTCAACTTATAATTTCTTTTGTACATAAATGAATGCTTAATAACGGCTAAAAATTAATATATTAAAAAAATATGTTTAAATATATTTGTCTGTAGAATCTATTGTATGCATTTATTTTGTATTTTGTTCCTCCTAAACTAACATCTTAATTAAAAAGTTGAATAAATCGTTCGTCTCTCTTCGATCATTATTTTCACATTCAAAAAATCGTGTAAATCGGTCCAGTAATTTTCTCTGAAACGAGACTCGTAAAATGATGTTGGTCTATTAATAGAATGATGATGATTGAACTCAAGTAAAGTGAAATATTTTTCAAAACTGGTCGGAGAATACAAACAGGCCACAATTCATTGTGTCTTTTGATATTCTGATTCGAACTAATGAAGACTAATATTGAAATCTTTTAATACTTGTATTTTATAATCATTTTTTTGGTCTCATTTTATCCTAATATGACCAATGGCGTAGTGGTAAGGACGCTGCCTCTTAAGTGGAAAGGCTCGGGTTCAAATCCGAGTCAAATCATATCAAATAAAAAAAAAATATCACAAAATTCTATAGTGATATCGTAATAGTTAATATCGTAATATAAGATAATATTTAATATAAATAAATAAATAAATCTTGTGTAGGATGACAGATTAATCAACGGCTTAGTAAATATAACGATTAAAGAAATTGAAGCCTAGTCTACATTGACTTGGTGAATGCCCTATAATAATTAACTTAAATTATTTAACGAATACAAACGTTTAAACAGGGTTTTATTCAAAAAATTTTTTGCAATTTCAATCACAAAATAAAGAACAAAAATCGTTTGTGTTTTTACCAATAAAATAACAAAAAATTTAAGCTCAATATTGGGACTTATATACGACTTATAGATACATAAGCATTATATAAATATATTTATTTCTAGAAAACAAATTTATTTTTTAATCAAAACATTTTTCCATTTTCATGTTTGAATTTTTATTTCAAGTTTTTACTTTTTTCTTTGTCATTTTCCACATACTTTTTTTTTTAATTTTTTTTTTTTTAAATTGAAAATCAAAAACAATTTTCATATCTGAAAATTAAAATTTTATTGCACAACCATTTTTTTCCAAAGCAAAATTTCAATTTTTGATATTAAAACAAAAAAAAACACAAAATATAAACAACAAATTTCCACGCAATTGTTTTTCATTATTGATTTTACAAAAGAAAAATTCCCAAAAAAGAAAATACAAAATTTCCAAAAAAAAAATACAAATTTTCCGATTTTTATTTATTGCAAAAGAAATAAAAATATTTTAAGTTTAATTTCGTTTTTTTGCGTATGAACGCATGAACTTCAAAAATATTTTAAACTTTTTTGTAAATAAAAGTTTGTACAGTTCATAAGGGTTAAAATTTAAAATATGAAGAAGTCAAAAAAGGGCCCTACGAAATAGACGTTCGAGTGTTCCCGGGATTTCGGGGTGTTATTTTTATTTTAGATTAGCTTCTGGTTTATTGAGAATTAAAGCCCCGGTGTGTTATTTTTCAAAAACTCTAAAATACGAAATGGAAGAAGAGTGATCCAGGTATTTAGACCTCAAACAGTGGTGTAATTTCACATTTAATAAGAGTTAACACTTCGAAGTCTTCTTTCTTATACCTTTTGTGTACGAAATTTTTAATTTAGGAAGAATTTTCGAGTTGTATTGGAAATTAGGGAATTTCGCTTTGAACAACATTAGAATTTATTTAGGTGTGAATTTGGTTTTTCAAGTTGGGGAGGATTTTAAGGGGAGGTTTTTAAGTTGGATTCAAAATTCTGAAAAAGGCTAATATCTAGTGTGTTTTTGTATTCTAACTCTAAGATACCTCCAGAATATAATTACAATATATTATGATTATAAAGTTATCATGACTTTATTTCGCAAGACTTTATATCGCGCCTCTAATTTCTATATAAAGGCTTTTATTTCATAAAAGCAATGGATTTTTTAAAGATTATAAAACATGTTGTCATAAGAATAGGACGAAATATCTTAAAAGGTACTTTACTCATTTAAAGATTTTATAATTTGCCAATTCGAAAGTTTGTAATGGACTTTATAATGTTGCAATAGTTGCTATAAGAAATCAAATTGTAGAATACAATATAATTTTTTCAACCTTCCAATAGAAGGCAGTTGTTTTAATATGAAATAAAAACCTTTGGAATGCAGGATAAACAATATTAATCAATTTCTATGCAATCAAATCTAATCATTTTGTTTTTTTTTTAGTTTGGTTATGTTTATTTGGACTTTTTGTTAAATTCTAAATTGATTTTTAGTTTCAAATGATAAGATTTCGATATTTGAATTACTAATTAATTTCGATTTTTGAATAATTAGTATTTATGGTTGGTACAAAATAATTTTTTCTATTTCAGATCATTTTTCTTTATTCATTATTAATTGAAATCGAATAAAATATGGACTATCTTCATCTATAACAAATGTTGTTTTCTGATGAAATGGATGGTGTAGCCATTGGATCTCCTGAAAATCTAGTTTTTTTAACCTTGTCAATTCATCCGAAAATTAAATTCATGGTGGGGTTTTAAAACAAAAATCAGTTATACAATCTTTAGATGTTATGATCAGGAGAAAGAAAAACGGTAGCTTCGCACATACAATATATAGAAAATCCAGCAAAAGAAACCTATTCATAATTTGAAGTCCAAGTCGAAAATAGCAGATCAAAATGATGCCAAAAAACAAAAAGTAGCATTTCTCCCATATTCAAGCAAGGTTGCTGACATGTTTTAACGTCAATTATATATACAAATATTGAGTCAAACCCATTTGTAAACCTCCACTAAAATCCGTCAATGGTTGAAGTCATCAAAAGGTAAATTCTTTTACCTGAATCAGGGTCTTACGAGCTTCCACACAATTCTGGAAATATTAATATTGGAGAAACCAAAAGAAGTGTTGGCATTAGATTACAAGAGCATATTACTTATGCGAATGCCATGAAATTTAATTTTTAATAATTTCCATTTTCCTAATGCATAAAAACTTTACTCAAGCTCTTCAGTGCCAAAGATATTAATATAAACTGGATAATATTATATAAACTAGATATTAATATAAATCAGTTAATGGAGAAATTTCAGCAAAGATCACGGTTTCATATTTTCTCCTACTTGGTATCCAATATTATACAAATTAAAAACAAATGCCTGCACAATAAAATGTCAAGACACTGTAATTACTGTTTTTATTAAAGAATGAAGCTATTTGCGAATTAGAATTGATGGATATACTTTCGGAGAGGGGCTGTAAGCTATCACATCATCACATAAAAGCACTTTATATCTCAAAGTTTCCGAATATATAAATTATTAATGGCGAGGCAGCCATCTAGTGGTCGAAAAATGCATTACAAAACTTTTTTAAGATTTTGTATCTCCGTTATGTGATTACGTCATCTTGATAGCACACAACCCCTCTCCGGAAGTAGATCCGAATTGATTTGAGTACAATTCAAAAATTAAAGTTCTGAATAATAGAAAATCAATTCGAATCCGGAGGAAGCGTAATTTACAAGTTTGCAGCTTATGCATTACAAGTCAGTGACTTCCTTTTAAGAAGTAGGGAAATGGAAATCTTTAAATGCAAATCTTAAATTATTCGAAGTTTTTTAACAAATAACTGAAGAATTTTCAAATTTCAGAAAAATCTTAATATATATTCCATAATATAATTTTAATTTAAACTAAATTTTTTTAAGAATATTTTTAAAATACTAACATATAAAATGACAAAATAAAATCTTAGTCTTATTTTAATCCTTTTCATTTCTGTGACACCAACAACTTATTCAAATATACTCAACTATACAAAAAATCTTTATTTTGAGGTCAGTAGAATATCAAGATTACATTTTTTATTTTAAATAAAAGGCATTACCAAGATAATTTTTAAGAATTATCCTTTTTTCACATACATAAACATTCATATATATAAATTAAATATAAATTATTATTTAAAAAATTTTTTTGTTTAATAGACAAAAAAAAAAAGAATTTAAAATATAAAATTAAATAAAAATTGAAATAAAGTCTAGACTTTATGACAACTTAAATAACTCTTATAAAATATTTCCCACAAAAAATAATTAAAATCTTTTTTTAAAATATTATATTTGGTATTTTATAAAAGAATCTCGTATTCTTTTATAAAAAAAATTAAATCTTTTATTATTATTTAATTTACTGAACATTTTAACAATAGATTTTTAACAATTGTTTCAGTATTAAGTTAAAAGAATTATTCATGTACTTTTAAAATTGTCCTTTTTTTTTAAATTATCTTTTGAGTATGAAATATTTAAATACACCAAGACTTCATATTGTTATAGTACTTGTATAATAAAGAATGAGTTTTAATACAAATCATTTTTATATTGTTATAAATGATAACAATTTTTTTAATATTACTCTTTTGTATAATTTATTAGAATTTTTTTAAAGAATGGTACAATTTGGTTAAAAGTCAGAATATTTGTGAGTTTTTTTAGGATCCTACAAATAAATCAAATGTGTAAAATATAATAATTTATGTAAAAGATTAATGAATTTATAAATTATTTCTACAAATAATTATTTATAAATGGTTAATTTATTTAGAACAATTGACCTTTAATGTTGGATAATCTTGTTTTAACCATTTTGGTAATAAAACCGTTAAGAAGTAGAAAAATAAGTAATAAGACCTAAAAGTATGCAATTTTTTTAATTCGATAAAATTTTTTTTAATTTTTAATTTCTAATAGGCGTATGAACCTAAATAGTGTTGGTATAATCTAATTATAGTATCCAATGTATATTATCATTTATTATATCTAATATTTATCATTGCAAGTCACGAATGCGTCATTATGACTTGAGCATCAAACTAATGAAAAGAAATCAGCAAGGGGTCTTATTAGCACCAATAATACATAACATTGGCACTAGTCTAATGGAGACATTAAGAAAATTTGAAAGAAAGTGTAACAGTGTTTGCACCAATATAAACAGAAGGCCCGAGTCCGACTACAAGCATTTTTACTCAAATAGATACTTGTACAAGGAAGCAAAAAACTTTAAGAATAAATTATTTTATAATAAAAAAAATTTTGGTAAAAATCAGTTTTTAAAAATCTAAAATTATGAAAAATCATTATGATATAGCACAAAGCACCCCAGAAAATGGTTTGATATCACATATATTTATCACAATTTATGCCTTTGAAACCCCCTTGAGAACCTCATCTTTTTAGATAAAAATAGATATATTCAACCGGACGATCTGACAATTTACGCAACGAGTAATAATCTAAGAGATGCACAATACATTTTACAAAAAATGTTTTATAAAGTGATATCTTATAGTAATCTTTGGAAGCTAAAAGTAAATTATCAAAAATGTGAAACTATGTTATTCAGGAATACTATTAACAAGGTAAAATATAATGTTAAATCATGCTGGAGAGATTTTTATATATTAACTCCAGACAAAACAAAAATTAAAAACTCTGTGAACTTCAAGTATTTAGGAGTTCACTATAATTATTTGTTAAACTTTAACTATCATGTTAAAAATCAAATAAAAAAAGCAAATAACGCCTTTATTAATTTAGGAAAATTGTTCTTTTCCAGAACACTTTGCAACAATGTTAAATTGCACTGCTACAAAAACTTAATCCGTCCAGTACTAACATATGCCAGTCCAATATGGTATAATGTTAATGCTTCTGTGATGGAAAAATTAAGAATATTCGATCGCAAGTGTTTAAGAGCTTGTACAAATTACAATAGAAAACCTAACACTAATATGCACTATTATTCAAATAAATTTATATATGATAAGGCGAACATAATTAAAATCGACAATTTTATCATTCGTCTCATACGTAACCATATACAAAGGAGTAGTGAATCATGCGAGAACTCATTAATCTGCCATCCATGGTACGAAAATTTTGAGTACATTAAAAACTGCCTAGTTACAGGTTTTTTGCCTCCAGAAGGATTCGTGTTTTTGGACAAACATAATTAGAGGACATCAAAAGAGGAATATATTAATATGGTTCTAAATAAATTGTGAGAGCTGACATATTGGTCAGCCATGTACAAATTACATTTTAGCATATAAGAATTCTTTTTAAGTTTTTGTTTTTGAATTGTAAAAAATAACATAATGAATAGAAAAATAAAATACTAAAAAGAAAAAAATAGATATATTCAACACCATAATCATTTCCCCCTGTTATATCACTATAACAGACGGGCTACATGTAAGGTCATAGAATATAACCCGCGTAATATAAATGGAGATTTAATTAGAAGAAAAAATGAGGCAAGGAAAGTAATGCTACAAAGAAAAACTAGAATGAGTGTAAAAAATTACGAAGAACTACGGCGGACAGCGAAAAAGTTGTGTAAAAAGAAGAAGAAAATAGCAATGGAAAACAAAATCAAAGAATTAGAAGAGCATAGTGTTAAAAACGAAAGCAAAAGCTTCTTCAGAGAACTAAAAGCACGAAACTCGACCTTCAAACCTAGAATAAATATTTGCAAAGATGAAAACGGTGAGATAATAAGCGAAGAAAGCAAGGTACTCAGAAGATGGGCTGAATACTTCAAGGAAGTACTGAATGGAGAACAACAAAATATAGATAATGACACCTACGTAAGTTACGTAACAGCACAGCCGCTCACTGCAAAACCCTCTCGAGAGGAAGTAAAAAATGCAATAGATAAAATGCATAATGGAAAAGCCCCAGGAGAAGATTCAATAACAGCCGAACTCTTCAAATATGGTGGCTCAGAGCTACTTGAAAAAATGTATAAATTAATTACTAAAGTATGGGAAGATGAGGTAATGCCAGCATCTTGGAATGTCGGAATCATCAACCCTGTTTATAAGAAGGGCGACAAATTAGCATGTAAAAACTATAGACCAATAACGCTACTCAATGTAGCCTACAAGATATTTTCAAATATTTTACATGCAAGGCTCAATGTATATGCAGAAGAAAGACTAGGGGAGTACCAATCGGGCTTTCGACCAAATCGTTCAACCTGTGATTCTATATTTGCAGTAAGACAAGCTATGGAAAAATGCTACGAATTCAAGACTGATTTATACATGATATTTATTGATTTCATGCAAGCATTTGACAAAATAAATAGAAGCACTATTTTCGAAGCATTAGAAAAATTTGGGGTACCACATAAATTAATAAGACTTGTACAACTTAGCTTAAGAAATACTAAAGCCAAAGTCAGTATAAATAATAACACCTCGGAAGAATTTATAATAAATAGTGGAGTAAGACAAGGAGACTCGTTATCAACGCTGCTTTTTAATATGACATTGGAATCGGTGATGGAACGTGTCGAGAAAAACAAAACCATCTTGACAAAATCGATACAAATAAATGCATACGCTGATGACATAGCCCTGATTGCTAAAAGAGAAGATGATTTGATAGAGAATTTCATTATCTTAGAACAGAACGCTGAAAAAGTAGGACTTAAAATCAATGAAAATAAAACTAAATTCATGACAATGTCCAGAAGGGAAACAAGTAGAAGCCGGCAAAATTTCCAAATAGGAGACTTTAATTTTGAAGGGGTGAAGCAATTTTGTTACTTAGGTGCCCAGATAAGTAGCAATAACCTAACGAGCACCTGCATCCAAGAAAAAATACAAGCAGGATACAAGTGTTATTTTGCTAATGCAAAAATGTTAAGATCAAGAATCTTATCAAGGAAGGCGAAAATGACAATATATAAATCTATTATAAGGCCTGTTGTGACATATGGTTCAGAAAGCTGGACTATGACGATGCAAGATGAAAACGACTTAAGAATATTTGGAAGAAAAATATTGAGAAAAATCTATGGACCTATCAGAATAGACGAAAATAATTATAGAATTAGAACAAATGCAGAACTGAATGATATAATTAATAATGCGGACATTGTGAAATTTATAAAATCGCAAAGAATTAGATGGATAGGCCATGTACAAAGAATGGACGACAACCGTATACAAAAAAAATTATTAAATGGGCAACTGAGTGGTACAAGGGCTAGAGGGCGACCACGGAAAAGATGGTTGGACGATGTGAATGAAGACTTAAACACAATCGAAGTCAGAAATTGGAGAGATGCTGTGAGAGATAGAGATATCTGGAGAAGAATTGTGAAGGAAGCCAAGGTCCACACAGGACTGTAGCGCTACTGATGATGATGAATATAAATGGAGAAAATCTGAAATGCAGTATGTGACAAAGATAAAATACTAAAGAGAGACCATTGGTGGTTGGAAAACACCTTCAATTTGCACTAAGTATAGTTTATACATATTGTTTTAACTAGGTTAAGTATTTTAAATTAAGTTAATTAAGTGCAAGTTTTATTTTAAAAAAATTTTGAGTCGGTTTGGTTTTTTAAAACCCCAAATTTTTACCTAAATAATTTATATAAAATATGGTTAAATTGTAAAATATAAATAATGACTAATTAAAAGACTGGGATTAAATATTAATATTAACATAAAAATTATATAAATTAATAGTTTAAATGTTAATCAAAATTATATTATTAGCAAAAATTAAGTAGGAACAAAATACGAGGACAAAAAAATAGAGAACCGAAGTTTTAATCACATTTTGCAAAACGCGTTATTTCAAATTCGATCACCTAAAAAGAGAAATGATTTTTTCCTGCGTCATTTCAAATTTGTGTACAAAGCGAATTAGTTGTGTTCGTTTTCTTATACCCGTACAACTATATAGTCAAAGGGTATAATAAATTTGCCATTACGTTTATGACGTAGAAAAGAAGGGGGGCAGATGTAGACTCAAATGTATGGATCGGATCAGAATCGAACAGAAAAAACGATTTAGCTATGTATGTCCGTCCGTTCGCACGATAACTCAAAAACTAAAGGTGCTAGGATCTTGAAATTTTCGCAAATTCGTTTTTTTGCAATATCCGTCATCGTTATTTAAATCCAGCCATTTTGGTCCATGGGTTTGGGTAGCTGCCATACAACTTCTTTTTTTATATGAGTATTACTCTGTACCTATAACAGCTGCGTGTCTAAAATAAATTTTGCCAAAAGTAGTTTAGTTTTATGGCCAAAATTTGTGAAAAATTTGGATGGTCTACTGTAGAGAGTTCAGCTGCCATACAACTCCTTTTTTTATATGAGCAATAAATACACTACACCTAATTAAGAGGAGTGTCTGAAATTTTGCCAAAAATAGTTTAGTGTAATGGCAAAAGTTACAGGAAAATTTGGTTGATCTACTGCAGTGGGTTCGAGTAGCTGCCATACAACTCCTTCTTTTATATAAGTATTCCACTACACTTAATAAAGCTGTATGTTTGAAATTTTGCCAAAAGTAATTAACCGGATTTTATAATGTATATACTACGGTCATACGGGTAGACACAGTCTACTCTACTACACTCTTCCTCGTTTTAAATATTTCAACTTGTGACAGGAACGTCATCCCGTTCGAGTACAATTCACATTTTGAAATCTTGCATTATCATGAAATTTTTAAAATGATTAAAAAACTGAAGATTTCTGATATTATATTTCAATGAAAACCGAAAACAATACAATGAAAATTCAAGGACGAATTTAAAAAAATTCATAACTTTTTAACAAATAAATAATGAGAAAAATCTATTATTATTCTGTTAAAAAAAGAAAATTCAAATAAATTAAAAGAAAATTTTTGGAATGAAAGGAACATAATACCATACAGCACAAGCGTTCTCATTCTTATCATTGACTATGAAATGCAGAATTTAATAATCCACTTCCATATTTTCTTTTAAAAATTCAATATTCGTTTAAATAAAATTGTTTATAATTTTTTCTTATTTTTGTATTTTGTATTAATAATATTTTTATTGATATTTTGTCATGAATCAAATTTCAAAATACAATTCATAATATACCACTCATATACCACTCATCATATTAAATACAAATGAAGATGAAAAACAATTTTTTTTTTACTTTATTGAAATGATTTTTTTCATAAAAACCCCCAAAATTTAAAACTGCAAGGGATGAAAAAATGTTTACGTGATCATAACATTAAGTATTTTTGTATCTTTGAATGTCAAGGTGCCACACAATTATTAATATTATAAGACTGAATACTCATGAAAATATATCTGAAAAAATATTGATATGCAATGCAAGTTTTAAAAATTAAATAAAAATTTTCTTGAAAATGAAAAGAATTTTCTTGCAACAAAATCAAAAAAAAAAAATAATAAAAATTGTTTTTTTCCAAATATATTGACAATAAAAATACAATTTAATAAAAATTTTTTGTATGATTTTTTTAATATTCAATTGTTCTGATAAATATTGAATTGTTTATTAGTTGGTTTCATGGAAAAAGTCTAGAGGAAATAGGGTCTCGAAGCAAAAAACAGAAAACAAACCTCAAAAGTTTTATGATCTAATTTTTACGAACTCCTTGAGGACCTTTTCAGACACACTTACTTATAACATAACTCTTTTCACGTGATCTATATCATTTTCCGCATAAAATTTGTATAATTGCAATCAGCCCCGTTTCATAGGATCAAGATCATTATATTGGAAAAATACTCTCACAGATCTTTTTCGGAACCCAAATACAACAAAGAAAAATTAAAAATGTACGGGGGCATTTTCAAAACCAGGACTAAATTTCATTTGACAAAAGACATTTCATTCAAAAATCTGTGATCAATTTAATTTGCAAATAGACAAGTTGTATGTGAAAACGTATATATCTTAAGAGGGGTATATCCCGAATTTGAATCTAACTCTAAAAACCCTTTCCTATGTTAGCATCATATCTGAACAATAGCGTAGTGGTAAAGATGCCGCCTTGCATATGGAAGGTCTCGGGTTCAAACCCCGATCAGATCATATCTAATAAAATTGTATAATTATATAGTAATATAAAATAAGATTTAATAAAAATATATAAATAATTCTTGTGTAAGATTATAGATGGCGCACAAAGTTAACATTTGTGCATTCATATTTCATAGCTACAGCCGAGTAATACGGCTTAGTGAATATTATGATTAAAGAAACTGAAACCTAGTTTAAAATAAACTTGGTGAATGCCCTATACTCCTTAAAGAAGTGGAAAAGGAATAAAAAAAACAAAAAGAAAATGTTAGCATCTGACTTATACATTTGGGAATCACACATATTCTTGAAATTAGAGTAATCTTAAATTTGAAACTAGCTCTTTAATCGATACTAAAAGTTTTCCAAAGCTTGCCCAACTTCCGTACAAATTTCGGCAATTTTTGTCAAAAGTTTTGTCATAGTAAAATATATCCAAATATTTGTATGAAACTTTACGAACCCCTACAAAATATCGGATTTATTCGTTCCAAGTCTTTTTCATTACAAAATTGAATTTTATCATTAGGACTTTTTTCACAGAGTCTAACGAGTCATTTCACAAAATATATTATGATGAGGTTATTAAAATAGAAAAAAATTAATATTAAATCTTTATTTTTTATGATGTGAATTAAAATTTGGAGGTTATATGGATGTTATTTATAAATACTTGCGTTGAAAAATTTTATCTTCATAATAGAAGTGAGAAATAATAAAGTTAAAAAAAAAAAAATCTAATAATTTATTAATATTAAATTTTAAAATAAAATTCATGAGATATTGATAGAAATTAATATTACATAATATGACAATGTTTCTTCCATGCTTTTGTAAAGGTTTGGTAATTGAATTTAAAAAAAACGAGGAAGAGTGTAGTAAAGTAGACTGTGTCATACCCGTATGACCGTTATATAAACATTAATTACTTTTGGCAAAATTTCAAACATACCAGCTTTATTAAGTGAAATATAATGCTCATATAAATGAAGGAGTTGTATGGCAGCTACTCGAACCCTCTGCAGTAGACCAACCAAATTTTGCAGTAACTTTGGCCATTACACTAAACTATTTTTGGCAAAATTTCAGACACCCAACTTCAATACAACACAGCGTCACAAACGTAATGGCAAATTTATTACACCCTTTGACTATATAGTCATACGGGTATAAAAACCAAAGTACAAAATGAAATAAACCATTGCCACACATGTTAAGAGCTAAACACAAAGTCTTTGCAAATCCACAATAATATATTTTTACCTTTTAAAATTCATTTTGAAATGCACAAATTGTACACGTAAATTAATTTAATTTTTTATTCATTGTTTTTCACATCTTACAAGGGCTTAAAGAGTTTATACATGTTTTTTATTTACAACATTCCTCCCAAAATTTATTCCTTTATTGCAACTTTAGAATTGTTTAACTTTATTATGGGATTGTCTAAAAATTGATATACTTATTTAAACCGTACGTAGCTATTATAAGAATATTAAATCAATTACAACTTTTTTACTTCAACAAAATATTTTTTTTTCTAAGTTTTAGTACTTTATTGCATACTTTCAGGCACTTCTAATCAAAAAACAATTTAAAATCATTGTCTAAGTTTTTCAAAAAGAAAAACAAAATACTTTCTTTTAGTTTTTAAAGTGTGTTCAAGAAAAACAAAAAATAAGAGAATATTATGTACGTGTGACAAATTTAAAAGATTTAAAGTGCATAGTAATTTTATTTATTTTTTTGTTTTTTGTTTTTATTTTTCTCTCAGAAGAAAACAAAAAAAAATTGTAATTTTGAAGTAAACTTAACATTTTGTATCTTAAGCTTCTTTTCATGAAATGAATATAAAAAAATTCTACCTGAATACAAAATAAGTATTCTATATTCTATCTTGCACAATTTAAACTTCATCAAGAAAAATCAAAAAATTTTACATTTTCTTTTTATACAATCAAGAAAAAATTGCAAAAGACAAAAAGATAACATTTACTTTACTACTTCTTTTGATAAGTTTTTGTTTTAGAAGAAATTCTTAAGCTTGATATTCTTTTTAAGTTTTTAGAAAAAAATTTTAAAAATGTTTTTTGTTTAATACAAACATAGGTACATATATAAATTACTTAAATATTTAGTGGAAATCCAGTTGCATCTTATTCCTTACAAAACTTTAAAAAGGTTTTTGCAAAATAAATTAAACAAATTGAAAGTTTTTTTTAAGGAATTCTAATAATCCTCTGTGTATTATATAATAAAAAATATTTCCATTCTTGATACGTGTAATTTATATTCCATTTGAAAGTAATTAAAATATTTCAATGATTTTTTCTATATAAAGGGTTGTTATAATATCATGTATGCGCCTAAAAGTATGCAATTGCATAAAACTTTCTTAGGACTCCTTGCAATTTTCTGTGTAGGTACAACTTTTTTATTCTTGATTCGTGTTATGCATATTTCCAAAAGTTTCTACTCCATGAGGCGAATTGTATAACACATTTTTCATTTGTTGCTCCTAAAAGTATGAAATTGCTTCAAGTCTTTTGGTAAAACTTTTCCTGCAAGCTTTTCTGTATATATCATATTCAAATTTTTGATTATTAATATTGGTTTATTATGATATGATTGAAATAGATTCAAATCTTTATAATAGATATGGTTTCTCACTAAGTTAATGCATTAATAAAACTTTTCTTTAATTGTTGCCCCTAAAAGTATGCATTTAAAAAAAAATATTTTATTAATGTGTATTGAACTATTTTAACTCACGAGTGCACAATAAATAAACAAATTTTTGGAAAATTAGAAAAAATATTGAAAAACAGCCTTCTTTAAAAAAAAAAATATAAATCAAAGATTAACATTGCTATAGTTGTAACAAGATACAAATAAATTAAAAGTTTTTCCATAATTTAATATGATGTATATTCATAATTCATTCAGGCCCAATTTAATCATTTTTCAGAAACACTCATAACAAATACAAAAAAAAACAATAAATGAAAAACCATTTAACCGTTAAAATAATAAAAAATGAACCAGCAAAAATCTTAAATTTTGTATTTTTTTTTTCTCAATTTTGTAACAGAAACAAAAACAAAACTTTTAAAGTCTAGACAATTTATAAATTTTTTACTCTTTTTTTTAATGTTGTTGCTAAAAAAAAAGAACAAGCATTTTAAAATGGGTTTCGATTCGAATTTCTGCTACATTTTGTTAAAAAGAATATCTACAAAATATATGGTATATGAGATAAATTAGTACAGGACATTAAACAATTTTTCATTGAAGTATTAAATAACAACAATAATATCTAAGCGTGTTAATTATTGATCTAGACTAAACTAAAAGTTTCTCAGAAATATTATATTTTTTAATTATAAGAACGATTAGTCCACGACTTCATTAGTCAATTATCAGCATATTTTGAAAAATTTTTGAAGAAATATACCGGTATAGTTAAACTTTGTCCGTTCATCTGGTCGATTTTCCGGCCACGTGTTTGCATAACCTTAAGTGAGGTTTTTACCTAACTTGAAGCCGGATGTTTCATAAAATCAAACACCAACTGCTTAAATAAGCTACATAAGTATGTTAATTTTTAAAAATTTTTTACTCCACCCTTTTAAATCTTTTATGTAAGAAATTTTTAATAACATTAAATTTTTTTAAAATTAAATAAGAGTTAGTTCATACAATATGCCATATCATAGGCCATTTTGGAGTTATAACTTAAACTTTATTTTGGAATGTTTGAGTTGTAAACTGCAACTTCACAGCTATATTAATTTCTAGAATCCCCACTATTTAGGAAGAAAAAGATCCTTGAGAACTAAGATAAGTTTACTCAGGAAAGTTTTTACATATTTAGATGTTTTTTAGGTTCATTTTAAAAACACCAGGTTTTTTCATTTCTTGTTTTTGTTAATCAAATGAAAACAGCCATCAAATGGAATTCAGCAATGCTTTAAAACAAAAGTGTTCCATTCTTCGTATCTTAATTTTAGTTTTTTAACTTGCATAAGTTTAGGCGCAACAATCGAACTAAAAATATGCAAAATATTTTTCAAGTTTTAATTGTTACCCTTTAAGGCAATTAGTAAATAATGGATAGCTGAGAAGTAAAGTTATTAATCATATTGAATTAGTCTAAAAATATCCTATAGCAATTAAATTTTTTATTTACTAGAGGCCTCCACTCAAAAACTTAAGCGAAATTCCCAGAATAATATAAAGTTAATGAAATATTTTGCTTTTTAAAATAGCAATTAAATTTTTGTAATTTGACAGATGCGTCTTGATGCTTTTAGAATAAAATTATGATAATACCTGAAGGGCTTTCAAGTACTTTGGTTCAATTAGATTACTTTAATGTTTTCTTTAACATTATTAATGAAGTTTATGCAAAATTTGATTTTTTATTTAAAATGTATCTTATTACAATTTTTTTTGGAGGTTGTAAAATATTAAACTATCTTCTCTCCACAGCAGGTTAAATTTCTATTCAAAAACGTAGGTCAGGAGGTCAAATCACCAAGAGCAGGGTACGAATTCCCCTGGATAGACACTTAATGCAGATGCATAATTTGATTTCGGGGTGAGGGTAAGAAAAAGAGCGCCTACTGAATAGCGATTCGAAAATATGGCTTGCTTAAGGGTTGTATCCAGCATCGTTCATTTCCATGTTGTTCTGGGTCTACTTCTTGACTTTGATCAGCCTAAAGATTCTAGGTTGGCGTCATTCTTATTATGCTTCTCAATTTTTCCTTAGTGTATGGCTAATCCTCCTTCATTTCTTTCATTAATATTATTCTGTTTGGCTAGAATTTTTTTTTAGAAATTTGGTTTATTTATGAAAACGTTTAATTTATTCTGTTATGATTCGCAGCCATATGTTAGTGTAGATTTTACGAATTGAATAGATATTGTTAGTATGTTTCGTATTGATATCTGGGAAGTATTCCATATGGTGCGAAGTCAACCGAAGACTGTTCTAGTTTTATCGATTTTTTTTTGTACATCTTTGTTGTAAGCGTGACGATACTCACTAGATAATAGAAATTACTACACATTCCAAGGATCGATCATTTAATTTGATTGGGTCTTCATTTGTAAGGTGCATATGCATAAATTTAGATTAACTTATGTTAATTTCTACGGCACTTTGACGAGCTGTCAGGTGTAGGAAATAAAATAGAATTGAAGATTATTAAATTTAAGTTACTCTATTAAAACCACATTGGTATATAAAAAAAACCTCAAACACACCATTATTAAATTTGCACGTTAAACATTTACTAAAAAATTAAGAAGAAAGTTTTAAGATTAAGAAATTTTTTTTTTGCTAACATGTTGAATTAAAAATCAAATATGAGAATTAAAAATTTATTTTAAGTTAATTATTCTGTCAAATAAAAAAAAAATACAATATTATACAATATTTAGAAAAATTAATTCAAATCATGAAATTAAATAAATTTCAAGTGAAAACACTTAAAACTTACTAAAAGAGGAAGAGTGTAGTAGAGTAGACTGTGCCAGCTGTAGGATATCCGTATGACCGTAATATCTACATTATATTATCGGGGTAGAAATTCATATATCATGCAAAAGATAATATAAGTTGAAAGGCACCTCTTCGAACCGTTTTCACTATACCAACTTCTTTTTATTCAAAAAATGGCCATTAAAGTTAACTACTATTGTCAAAATTTCAGACAATCATCTTTAGTAGGTATAGAGAAATGCTCATATAAAAATAGAAGTTGTATTACAGGTACTCGAACCCATGAACCAAAATGGCTGGATTTAAAAAGCGACGACGGCTATTGCATAAAAACGAATTTGTGAAAGTTTCAAAACCCTAGCTCCTTTAATTTATGAGTTATCGTGGGGACGGACGGAAATACCTAGCCATATCCATTTACTTTTTGATTCTGATCCGATTCATACCTTTTCGTCTATATCTACCCTGCCTCCTTCTTTGTGTCATGAACGTAATGGCAATTTTAGTATACCCTTTAGACTTATATCCGTTCGGATATAAAAAAACGCGGAAATCCTAAATAAACACTAAGAAAATTAAATGTTAATTTCCCATTGGAATTTTAATTATTAATAACGTGTGCTTTTTTAATTGATGTCCTTGCTTACGCAAAAAACTTATAACTTTTTTTTTATTAGTAACACGTGTTCAGATTATATAAAAATAAAATATATTTTTGGGAAAATGTTATTCACCTGTTGTAATTCAATTTTTGCATGAATTTATAATTAACTTGTGTAACATAATTTAATTAATAATGACAAATTAATTCATGCACATGTTTTATATTTAAAATAAAATAACAATGTTTTTTTTTTAATATAATAAAATTTTATTTAATAGAATAATAATTTATTTAATTGTTTTATATTAAAACTAATTAATTTTTAAAATTGAATATAATTAACAATTAAAAGAATTAAATCAACAATACCTAAAGTTTCAATAATTAAATATAGTTTATCGTCAGTCATAAGCATGCAGAATCGGCAAGTCTGCAGGGTTTAGTTTACTTGTTAGTTGTAATTTATATGGAAATAAGTTTAAATCTCTATGCAAAATTGTGTGGAGCGACTGTCTGCTGATATTCATTTGAGCAGACAAATTCCTTGTCGAAATTCAAGGATTGGCTTGTATGGCAGCAAGCCTTATTATTGTCCATGTGCTAGGCGGTGTGCCACCGAATGTGTTTAAAAGTGGCGCACTATTCAAATTCTTTTTTCTATATCCCAATCCTCCATAATCTGTATTTCTAAATATCAATCTGTAAAAAAAAAAGAAATGGAGATGATTACTCAAACATTAAAAAAGTTTTTGCGATTTATTTTGGTAGCAGCTTTCATCCGCCACCCTATATATTAAAAGTTAAGTTAAGTCAAGCCTGAGTAATAAAATCAAATACTAGAGAATTATGTGTGAAAAACAAATCTCCTACAATCGTCCTACTTTTATCATATTAATCCTTCAGAGCTCCAAATTAAATCTTATACCCAAAACTCTCCTACCCAAATCTCTTACCGAGGTGCAGTGGAAAGTATCAAAAGCCACGCATTGAATCTGTGCAGAATTTCTTAGGGCAATGTGAGACTTTAACACACTAGAACCACGGCTTGTTAACCACTAAACTTTGGGATGGAAACGTGTAATATAAATGTACACTAGGAACTTAACAGGTTTGTAAGTTTTAGAATTATTCGATTAAAAGTAATGGGAAAACTTAAAGGGGGATATTTAGAAGAAAGATGTTAATACAGGGTAAACATATATTATCCTTGGGTCTCGTTTAATGAAATAGTGATCCTCAAATATAATTTCTGCATGACAAACGAATTTCCTCTCCTGATTATTTTAAAGTGCAGGAATAAGCATCTGTAATACTTCCTGCTTCTCGTTGAAAAACTTTAAGGGAGGCGCTACTTGATTTCTTTGGAACGAGGGTTATTTTCTACTACAATTTTTATAAAAATAAGTCTATTAGTCAACTCTATAGCGATGTCTGAATAGAGTGCCATTATTATCGAGACTGAATTGCTGGTTTGGCCATTACAAAAACATCACAGCACCGTTACAGCGGTATTTGGTTATTTGTGCTTAGTATAATATATACATAAGTCAGTCAGTCATATATACACTAGGTTATATACTTCATTTTCAATCTAATAGACGTTTTAATAAATAATAAAAATATCAGATGATTAATTTACCCTAAACACCTGCTTATAAGTGGTCATCTGCTTCAAACTGTATCTAAACAATATCTTAAAATATTTTGGTATTTTGATGAAATTTCATAAAGTTAAATATATTCAAATCTGCTCTAAACTACTGACCTGAATTTTTTATTTGAATTTAGAAATTTTATTTCTTAGTTGTACAACCAGATGGTGTCATTCTGGTATCTTATAATATTTCTTGAACCAGAAATATATATAGTTGCTATTTTGTATTTTGCTTTTGTTCTCATATAAAATCAGATATTTAAATGTATGATTTTAATATTTCATATGGATTTACAACACATAAGAATTTCTGTAAAAAATTTGTAACATATTGTACAATTTAAGTAAAACTAAGAAAACGTTTTTAAATCAAGAAAGAGGAAAATTATTACATTTTCATGTTAAATAAAATATTCTTTAAATCATTGAATCAGGTGTCCAATATATTTATAATTATTATTTGTTTCACGCTCATGATTATTTTCCGGAGAAAGATTTTATGAATTTCAAAACTAAATGGACCAAATTAATTAGTAAAAATTAACTATATAAAAAATTTTAAATAAAATTTTAGAAAACATGAAATATTATTGAAAATACTTTCAAATTTTATCAGATATTTGATAATTTAAAAAAAAAAAACATATTCTTTTCTGAACACATACATACATTTATTCATTTAAATTCTTATTGCAATTATAATTAGCATAACCTTCAAAATTAGTAAGGCCATGACCAGAAATTATTATAAGTTGGAATATATTCTTTGAAATCGAATATTCATAATAAAATTGAAAATTAATAAATTTAAAAATACAGTTTTATTTCAAACTTTCTCCTGTGTATATGCAATTCAAATTTTCTCCTTAAAGTATGCAATAAAAAATTTCTCCTACATGTATGCAATTTTTTTTCTCATTCAAGCAATACTTTTTTCTAATTTTTTTTATCTTAAATAATTTAATTATTGCATAAAAAGTTCTTCCTAAATTAAGGACTTCAAGAATTTTTAAAATTTATATATTAAAATTTGAATTTCAAAGATAAACTCTAAAAAACTTTGTTCTTAAATTAATTAAAAGATTTTGATCTGTTTTATTGAAAACTTATCTGGATCTGAATGAGATTAGCAGTTCAGGTGAACTGAATCAGTTGAAGAAATTCCGTAATTTTATCTTAAATAAACCTAAGCCATGTTCTTACCTGGTTTGAAATAGAGTTCCAAACTTTTTTTTGGCGGTTCGAAAAATGCAGGTTCGAATTTTAATGAAAAATAAACCACTATTATAGATTAAAAACTGTATTAGATAATTTATTAAAACTATTATAAATTTTCAAATACATAAAAACAAAAATTTTAATTCAAAAATAATTCAGATACAAAAATAAAAACTCTTAACTCATATAGCTAATTATTTCAAAAGGAATTGAATTTACTAAATTCAGGCGATGTGATGTGGCCTAGTATGCTGTCTCATAAAGCATTTGTGCATGAAATTCTTTAAGATCATTTTTATTATAAAAATTTAATATACAAGGCTGGAAAGTCTAAAAGCTGCACAATTAGCACAAAAAAAACCTAACTAACTTTTACTTGTATTTTCATTTCAGATGAATTTAACAGGAATAACGAACGTTTTTTTGTAAATTTTAAGGAATTTTGACAATAAAAATCAATATTAAAAAAAAAAAAATTTAATGAAACAAAGCAAAGTTTTAATATAATAAAAACAAATAAGTAATACAATATTTTCTTATTTGTATTGACTTTGGATAAAGTTCAAAAAAATCAAATAAAATTAAAAAATATTAAACAAATAAGTAAAAATTTTCCGGAAATCTAAAAACAAATTGAAAACTTTTTTATTGAAAAAAAAAGGAATATATTTTTGTTTGTGTTCTTAGACTTTAAGATAAACTTTAAATTAAATAAAATACAAATATTATTTGTTTTCATGAATTTTCTAGCCTTTGACTCTATTGTAATAAACAAATTTTTCTTTTAAATCTCAACAATAAATTGCAGAAAACTTTATATTAAGTTCAGATTCTATCAGATATCAGACTTTTGCGGCCTAAAAACTTCTAATTCTAAAATCACAAACTAGGAATGTTATCCATTTTACTTTTAGAAGTTGTGAATGAGATGGGATTGGGGAATGGGCCTAATGAGGATAAGGGTAACGTAGAGTCGAATGATAAATTTGGAAGAAGCGATTAGGATTCTTCCAAAATTAAGGGAAATTATAAATATCATAATCCCCAACTTTTAGAAATACATCAGTTTGTAAAAAATTCCATGTTTTTGCAGTTCTAACAACAAACTAATTGCTATAACCAGTAGAGTACAACTTAGGTAGTTCCACATAACAGGAATTAGCATTTGCTGCTCCCCTTATGGAGCGTCGGAAATTTTGACAGAATATTATAACAGATGGCATGCGAGATTATATTATTAATAGAGATAGGTTCATTAATTAGACCGATGATGCGTTTTTGAACTCGATCGAGAAAGTTCAACAAAGCGGAATATATTATTATTATATTCCATGTCAGGAAGTATATAGAAAAAATATTAATTTAAACCGAGAAGCAATTTGAAAGAAAGCTTTCTGGAATTCAGGTAATCTGAAATTAAAGTTTCCAACATCTATTTTGTTATAAATAACACAGAAGTAAATACCATTCGAGAAGAAACTATTAAAAACATTCATATAATTTAAAATTGCAATTGCCAAATTTGAAATTTGGAATCTCGGTTCCTACCCGTGGGTTTCCTATTCCTTTTTCAACAGCAGAAATGGACAATTTGGGAAGAGGAGTTACTTTTATAGAAAACAATTGAACTGTCGCAGGAGACGTGAGTTTCGTCATTAAAGATCTAATACAATCAAAGTGGTGCTCTTCTTTTTTCAAAGCTGACTAAAACACTTTTAAAAAACAACTTATAATTATCATTAAAAGTTTATATGAAAAATCTATTTTAAAATTGTTTAAATCCTACGAAATATTAGATGTTGAGGCAGCCATGAAAAACACATTTATGAATATATTTTAGCAAATCCCAAAACCGATTGTCTTGTCTAATTATTTTCAATTTCAACATGTCATATATGATATTTTAAAGTACATATCTGTTAAATATATTTGACAAAATTGAAATTAAATTTATAAATGTAAAATATAAAACAAATATTTTAATTTAAATAAATTCTTAAACCCATCATATTATATTTATTTAATAATATAGGATATGACAATAAAATAAATATGTTCCTCAGGACATATTAAATATGAAAATATTTTAAAATAAAATTTTTTCTGAATAAAATAAATAAAATTAATAAATATAATGCATATTAAATTTACATTAATTTATATAAATATTAAATTAAAAAAATAAAAACAAAAACAGTAGTTAATAAACTCTTATCGAGTAAAATCGAAGTCAAAAGTCAAATAATTTTTTTAATAATTGATTAAAATTATATTAAAATTTTTCAAACCAATGTACAACGATTTACTATTAAAATTGACATATTTTAATTCCCAATATATGTAACCCAAAAATTCGGATTATACATGTCAGAGGTGTGCTTTTCGTTGAAGCAGTGGAAGCACTGCTCTTTTTGTATCTGTTTTAAAGATTGCTTAAAAACAATCTTACAATGTGTGGAATTTGTTATATTGTAACCCAAAATGAGGTTGATGAATATCAGTAGGTGTACTTTAAATTGAAATAATGGGAGCAGTGCCCTAATAATGGGAGCAGTGTGTTTTTTAAGTGTTTTTTTTTTTTTGAATTTATAATATATCAAGTCGATCAAATTATGCCCCAAAATGATAATTATGTAATCTTAAATTAGATTCATATGTATACCAGAAAAATTTACTTTATTGAGGAATGAGAGCAGTGCTCCCTTATTAGTATGTATTTAAATTTCAACTTAGTGTTGCTCTTATTTTTGAATATATAAAACAATAAATAGATCTTATTTTGTCCCAAAATGGCAATTATGTAATCCTTAATTAGATTCATATGTATACCAGAGAAATGTACTTTATTGAAGAAATGGGAGCAATGCTCCCTTTTTGGTATTTAATTTATCTTTCTAAATTTATTATACTGTCAAAACAATTGTTTGTCCATGACATTACCTACTTGATTCTAAATATACCTATAGTAGTGCGGTTGACAATTTAAAATCTAAAAAACTAGATTTTCATGGAATAATCTGAATTGCATAAGAATACAAGTATCAGTGATAGTGCGTGTAGCTGAAGGACTTTAATTACAATCACTAACAAATTTAAAGAATGTCGTTTATTATTTTTCTTTAATTTCAGCGATAATAAAAAAAGTCGTCACTGGTTTAAATACACAAATTATATTTTACTTTGAATACACATTAATATATAAAATATATAAACACCGTAATAATGTTTAACTTACTATTAATTCACCAACATGACGTCTGGTTAAATTTTAACAAATAAAAAAAAATAATTTTCATTAATTACCATTAATTATAAGTAAATAAAAATGATTATCGCAATTTTTTTAATATTTTTTTTTTATAATTTATTACTATTTAATAATTTATTTTTTTAAATATTAATTTTTTTTTTTTAATTCTTACACACTATTTAATTTGCAAATTAATAATGAATCAAAGTGATTTAAGTTTCGTAATAATTATAATATATCTAAGGGAATACACGTTATACTGTAATGAACTACAGTGATATGAGGAATTCCTTTATAATCGAGTTCAGTTAAATGAATTAGAAAATGGAAAATTTAAAATTTTTAATTGAAGGAGTTACCTATTTGCTTGGTTTGTCTATTCATTAGACTATTAAAATCAGATTGATAATGAATAATGAATTTATTAAATATCGTTACATTTTCAATAATATATAATGTCTAATATATAAAATTATAATTTGATTTTAAACTACTAAACTTTTGGAAAAAAATAATTAAAGTAATTTAAGATTAACAATAAAAATTAAAATTTATTTAACCTCTTTGAAACTTAAGTGCCATTTGTGTTCCATTGGCTACACCTAAAATACTTTAAATCAATTTTCAAATCAAATAATGCCACAAAAAATTTAAAAGTTTTTTTATATCCACCCACTTCTTCAAAATTAATGCATTAAATTTTGTGAAATAGAACAAACTTCTCAGAAACCCAAGTTGGGTTAATACAAGAATAAGTAGATCAAATAGTTCCCATCGCCAAATAACTTTCTATTTTCTTTATTTTATACCTGTTAGGTCATATAATGTACCCCATTAGTCAAAACTGATGGAAATTGTTCTAACTTTCACAGAATTCAAAGAATCTTATAAATTGTACAAATTGCCTGCATGGCTTTTGTCTAAACAAAGGACCTGAAAAGAAAGGAATTCAAAATATCACAAGAGATACTTTCAAATTTTATAAAGAACATCCATGATAAGGGCATATTTGTAAAGTGTTATATGTTCACTTAATTCCCATTTTACGCGAATTTCAAATAACGCGATTTAAAAACTACTTTAATTCTATTTTTACGCGATCCAATTTAAAATAACGCGATTGACAAAAATATAATTGAATATAAATAAAAGCGATTTGACATTCCAAATCATTTTTTTTACGCGGAGATTCGCGGAACGTATCTTTCGCGTTAAAAAAATATTAGGTATACACGACTTTACCTCATATAAATTTAAAAAATCTCATAATGTGCTTCAATAAGTCTAGGAATTTCATTTAAAACTCAGATTTTATTGAATAAAATCTCATTAAATTCAATTAATTATTAAAAAAATCTTATAAACTTTAATAATTTTAATATTTTTAATAAGAGTCATATAATTCTGTATTTAAAATTTTTTATAATTATAATCTTTAAACTTATCTGAATTTCATTTAATTTTTTTTTCCTATGTCAAGGTTATATTTACGAAAATCTTATAATATTTCGAAATAATTGAAGATTTTTTCGAAAATCTAAATAATACTTTTAAATTAATCTTCTTAAGATGGATCAACTTAGGTATATTATTTTACAATTTATTATTCTCATGTAATCTAGATTTATTCAAGGTTATAGAATTTTATGCAATATCAACTTAGAGTTAAAATATTTTCAAAAACATTTTTTTAAAATTGATTAATATTATAAATAAATAGGAAATATGATTAATCTGAAAAAAATGTTGCTTTTAATTATAAACGAGGAAGATTATAGTTGCTCTTGTCAACTTTTAGATACCCGTGCATACCCACTAACCGTTATTTATTTCCCCTATGCATTATTAATATTACAAAAAAAAATATAAGAAAGTAAAATAGTTAAAAAAAAATTTAACTTATTATCCCATAATTTTTGATTAACTTATTATCCCATAAAAAAAAAAAATAGCCCACCCTAAAAATTGGTCCAAGTGATGTCCAACTTTGCTAACTAACTTGCCCTATTACTTTATCTGCCCAGTTTTGATTTTAACCTCGTAGCTTCATTAGATTCACATTTATCGAATTGACAACTTTGTATGGCAGCTGCCCGAATACGGGGCCGTAACATTTTGAAACTTCATATAAGTGCTCGATTCATTATATAACTAACAGTGTGTAATTTTTATCCTCGTAGTATAATTAGTTTCCAAGAAATTCATATTGGTGCAAAGAAGTTGTTTTGCAGCTCCCCGAAACCTTGATCTGGCCTTAACCAAAAAGAATAGGGAACCTCAAAAATGTCCAAAAAATGTTGTGTGAATTTCAAAACTCTTGCTCTAATTTTTCAATTGTATCTCTTATGCATAATTAATTTTTAATTCACGAATATATCAAACTTAAATAAAATCAACTTCATATCAACTTCATATGTTCATATTCATATAATGATCATCATGATAGATAATTATCATCATATTCATAATGAATATATCTATCAATATCAATAAACCATTTACTTAAAAAAAACCTTTGTGTTCTTTTTTGCTTATCTTAAATAAACTACGCATCATTTAAATCATATGAAATTCTAACTCGAAATCGTTATCTATAAAAAAAAAAAAAACAAAAAAAACAACAAAAAACAAAATTCATATAATTTCATGTTAAATACAAGATGCATAGCAAAATTTAAAATTTTTATATGAAAATACTGGAGTTAAAATGTTAGTTGTTTGAGAGCTACCCGAAGTTTTGGTCCGATCTTAACCAAAAAAAATAGGGAACCTAGAAATTGATTGAAAAATATTTTGTGAAAATTTCAAAACTGTAGCTCTTTTAGTTTTTGAGTTATCGTGCTGACACAAAGACGGAAGGACGGACAGACACACATACCTAGATCGACTCATTTTTCGATTCTGAGCCGATACGTACCCTTGACACTATATCTAGCTCGTTTAGATCAATGCGTTACAAACGGAGGAGCAAATCTAATATACCCGATGTCATATATGTATGCACGGGTATAAAAATACACATATTCATTAAAATATTTAAAATTTATTATAATATTACATATTATAGAAAATGTCAATATTTTAATATCATGCCTGTTATAAAAATTAAATTAAAATAAAACACACACACACACAAAACAGGATAATCAACTAATCAGCAGACAGAATCTAAAATTATATTTTATAATTGCTTTTTTATTTTTTCAATAACTAATCAAGTGTACTCTATACTTTTATTAAGAGTTCTATACGAACCTATAATTCATGGTTGCACATTGTATATTAAATTAGTATAAAATAATTATTAAATACTAAAGCATTTTTAAGTTTGTGATTAAAAATATTTAAGTTTTTAATAAAATTTTTTAATCATATGAAATATAGTTAATAATTTTATATAAATATATAATTAAACTCCCATTACACCCGCTTACATTTAGGAAATTACTATCGGAACATCTGTATATTACAATAGTTTTGTATTTGAATTCTAGGTATTCCTGTATCTGCGAGTTATATTCTTCACTTAAATTTTTTGGTTTATTTTGTATATATTTTACATATTATTATATTCATGTATTGTTTATTAAAGATATATAAATATAAAATATTAGTTGTTCAATTAATTTAAATCCAATGGCAAATAATAGCTTAGTCAAATTAATTTTCATAAATATCATAAATTTTTTAAATTAAATTCGATATCTTTGTTTATCAATAAAAGATCCGAAAGTTTTTATATATTTATTTTGTTTCTTTTTTGTATACATATTTTTAAAAAATGTTGCTAAGTTATGTGTATTGCTTCACAACCTATGTTTAGATTCAAATCCAAATACTTGTTTGTTGCCAAAATTCTACAATGTACCTATAATACAATACCTACTCAACATGCTTAATCATGTACCTATTTATATGTATGTACATAAAATTGTATTAAATAAATGTTGAGTTTTGAATTGAGTTTTGCATTACCAAATGCAAATTATAAATTTTATTTTTCGATTTTTGTAATTATACCTAATTTAGATAAATAATATATCTTTTGTATATATATAAATAAATACATTTTGATTGATTTCTATGGCGCATTTCATTTGGCTTTATTTCAAGTATGAGGGAAACTTTGAAATTGCTTTGATTATATTGTTTGGTTTATTTGCTTTTCGTACATTGAGCATTCGCCTTTATTTCAGATTTTCACTGAAAAAAAATGAAAACTTATTACAAAAATGTCCCTATGGAGCATAGTCTTAAATTTTAATATCAATATGTTTTACTTTTTATATAAAATTTTCAGAAAATGTACTGTGATTTTTAAAAACTGAAATGAACTAATTCATAAACATTTAAAATAATTTAAATTGATAAAAAAATTTTTTTTATTTAATTTTTTTTTTTTTTTTTTTTTTTTTATTAAAAATTAATAAAACAATTTTTGGCTTGCTTATGATAATTTATAATATTTTATTTTCTAAAATTAAACACATCCAACAAAACATTAATATTTTATTTTTTTATAATTGAACACATCCACCAAAACACATTTAATTGAATGCGTTTGTTAAGCCTCATTTTCTAGACAAATATATAAATAAAATAAAATAAAAAAAATATTTTTTTCAATATATTATACTTTTATTAAAGTAGTACTAACACCCTAAAATGTTGAAAATAAAAAATTGAAGGTAGATCTTGGGAGTTTGTTACTGTTATATATAAAAGTAAATTGCTGGTATAAGAAACAGTTTTTTTAATGTTTGAAAACTTTTAAGCTTAATATATTGTAAATTTTCATTAACCAAAAATTGATGATAGATCTTTTGCATTTAAAAGTGGTTTAGTATAAAAGTAAATTGCTGAAATGGGAGACCGTTCCTCTTTCAGTTAATCTTAATCAATCATGCATAGGTGTTATTAAGAGCCATTGTATACCATATTAATGCAAGTACTTTTCCAATCCACTGTATACATATATTATTTGTTCCACAATTTTGAATTTTGTGTAATAAGAGTAAATACTTTTAAAAAGAATTCTACTTTTTGTACTTATTTTAGATTTTTCATCTAATAGTCAAATTTTTGTCTAATTAATACTTTACATACAAAATTATTTCTAATTTTTATTTCAAAATTATTTCTAAATATTTTTAAAATGTAATATTATCAAATATTTAAAAAAAAAACAAATATTACAATATCATTTAAATAAAATTTATTAACTTTTAAGTCATATACACCTGGCTTACTAGTTCTAAATAAATTTTTATTAAAGAAAATTTGTATGATATTTAATTAAGGTTACCAGATTTCGAAAATTTATTTTGCATTAAAAAAAATGATTTCTATTGCCTTAATTTATTTTATTATTCTCGATATTTTCAGTTCTGAACAACAAATAAACCGTTAGATACTGAGCACAGTATCTAACCAATTGTCTCATAGGATTCAAAATTTAAAAAACTTTAGAGCTATAAGGATTTTGAATCTAAAAAATTTTTAGAATACAAGCCTTTTTAGTTTTTCAATTATAGTCAAATCCCAAAGACAATTCTACAATAAGAAATTATTACGTATTATTAAATTTCTCTTATTTATTGAATTTAAATAACATCTGGCAACCCCAATTTTATAACAACAAATTTTTTTTTTTTGGTTTTTATTTTAAAAAATGAAAACACGTATACAAATTTTTTTTTTATTTTTACAAATTTAATGTCCTGCAGTATTTATTATTTGCCAAGGTATTCGTCCTTGTGTTGTGATTTATAGATTCATGTTTATTTTTTCATAAATATATTATCATATATAAGGATAGATATATACACAAGTAGTTATTTTTTTTTAAATAAAATAATATTCAGATTATAGGTAACATAGACAAAAATATAAATAGAGAATGGAGACGTAATTTGGGAATTGGTTGAAAATATCCAGAGATTTAAACTATGATGATAGTATAATAAGAGGGAAACATATAATATTTTCTTTTTTAATTTCACCTGTATTTATCGATTTATATTTATTTTGTTTTTATTTTTTTATAAATTTACAAAACAATTGGGGCACAGTAAGATTTTGTGTGTTTTGTTTGTTTTTCTTATTTTGATTTTGAATAAATGATGATAAATGACTTAGGATTTTTGTTCTTATATCCTTTTTATTGGAAAGGAAGTTAAATTATACAAACAAAATATTATTTGTGTATGTATAAATGGTGAAAGGACTTAAATCTGGGAATTGTTTTATTTTTTATTTTATGAAATTTTTTATTAAAATATAATTAGAGAAAGTAAAATAAATAGATTTTTCGAAATATGTGTTGGGTGTTACCAGGTATTAGAATTTTTAAATTGGCATTCCATTAGTATTTTTAACATATAGGTATACCATAGGTTTTTTTTATACAAATTCTAAAAATTATTTTAAACTGTCAATTAATCGATTGCCAACCCACTTTTTTTTCCACAATTATTCAGCCATAAATTAGGGAAATCAGTGCTATAAAAAATAAAAGCCATGAGAGGTAATGGGTTAATATATCTAAAATTGATTACTTTGAAATTGATTGATTACAAATTTGTGAAACAATTATTCAATATATCAAATAAAGTTTTGTAAGAAAAAGGCGTTTTGAGAATTGTTGCTATAATTTAATATTAGAAAAATTGCCTGCACGGTTTGTGTTTAGAAAAAATAATCTTTTTGGAAAGGGGCTTACATATCTCAAAAGATTCTTTCAAATTTTAAAATGAACATCCAAGAATAAAATAGAGATGAAGAATGGTGGGTTATAATGAAACATATATTGATCAAAGTATTGACTAGTTCTAATAAGCTTTAGAAATTGACACAAACTAACTTAGAAATCAGTTTTATTCATTAATCTCCTAAAAGTGACAAAACGAAATCTTATATATTTAATTTGAAAAATTCTATTCCTTACGAACTGGCACAAATGAGAAACTTCATGACCACGATGTGCCTGTGCTTTATCACAGTGTGACATTAGTAAAAATATTTTAGATCATCACATCAGCTTTTAAAATAAACATAATGTATACATTTTGTATTATAATATAAACTATTATTGATATAAATTATAAATCTGCCACACCTGAAAAGGAAAGGCTGAATCCCTACTTATCGCTTTGTATGTGGTAGGGTACTGTTCATATATAAATAAATAAATAAAGAATTCTGTAATTTATATTTATTTTTGTAAGAGCTCCTATAAACTAAAAAAGGACGAAATAATATCTAGTTGTACTTGTTTTTGATATAAATTTATATTAGAAAACATCATCCTAAAATTATGCAAAACTTCTGAATTAAAAACAACGTTTTAAAAACTTTATCCCAAAGTTATGCAACAATTTTAAATTCAAAATAACGTGTTAAAAGACTAGAAAACTGGTAGTGGGTTTTCGGAGGTGTAATGATTATGAACCTGGCATTTCAACCGAAGAACTGCGTTTTTTATCTGCGAATTAATAATACTAATATAGTATTTATCTGCCAATTAATAATACTATATAATGTTTTAATATAATATTCATTACAAAACATCATCCTAAAATTATGCAAAACTTCTGAATTTAAAACAACGTTTTAAAAACTTTATCCCAAAGTTATGCAATAATTTTAAATTCACAAGAACGTGTTAAAATAGTAGAAATCTGGTAGTTGGTTTTCGATGGTGTAGTGATTATGTCCATGGCGTTTCAACCGAAGGACTGCGGTTTCCTTTTTTGTATTAATAATAGTAATCCAAATCTATAATAATAAATAAATTGAGGTTAGTAAATATTGTTGTCATCTAGCTCTTGGCAAAGTTAAAAATTACAAGTCCTAGTCTTATCATGACCTTAAATGAAAATCAATTGCAAAATTCCGAACAGGAAGAGAAAATATCAACTTAATACCAAAAGAAACTCAAAATACCATAACATTTTCTAATTAGTTTTAACCGTTTTTCCAAAAAGCATTCATTAACTTCCACATCCTTAAAAAATTCAAAAATAACGTCATATTAAAAGAAATTATTTTCCCGAAAATCCATTAGCTTAATCTTTTATATTTATAAGAGTTTGACCAAAAATTAATTTGGTCAAAAAGTGGTATTCCAAGAAACAATTTTAAAATATAAGACGAAAATTAATTGACTGAAATAAATTTTTCGAAAATAACTTTAAAAAAATACAAAAACAAAATATTCTTTGGATTAAAATATTTTAACCAAAAATTTATCGTACGGAAACATTTCATTTACTCTTAAAATTCAATACAAAGGTCAAGTTCAAAATAAGTAGCGACGTTAATCCCTATTTTAAAATTATAAAAAAATTCTTTGACATTGAATTTTATGGGTTAAGGGTTTTTGTATTAACAAAATAGTACTTAAATAGGTACGGTTAAAAGAATCTTTCAAATTAAATGTTGGTTCTTATCTATTATCACTTTCCTTTTAATTTTTTTTTAAATTCGTTTCCATTTTATTAAGATTACAAAGTACTTAAGATTATGTCCTTGCATTTTGGTTATGGTATGTTTTTTCTTATTCGACTGACTTGTCAAAAAATTAAACGTTTTCCAGTGGATGGATATGGAATACGGTATGTTAATGATTTTTAATGTAAAAACGTTTTCTAGGGTGAATGGTTCCGCAAAATCACTTTAGTTTTAATTTTCCTGGAAATAAAAATGATTTTAAGTGGTTCAAAAATTAGTTTTAAGTAAAGGTTTTAAAATATTCTTAATGATTTTTATGAAACTTAATATGTTTTAATTACTAAAGACTTCTAGTATAACCCTTATATCCAAAGACAACCCGCAATACAAGGTCCACCGAAATAGAACTCCCGGTGTTTTTAATTTCACATTTAAAGTCGGAAGCATCGGCAGTTCTTACTCACAATGCAAAAAAAGATTTCAGAACCCGAGAAATGAAACCTTGGGGTGTTTTTAAATTTTTGTATCTACCTAATCTTAAAGGCTTTTTTGAAGTGTTTTTGGGTACGGCTAAAATGAGATATCATATCCCAGGTCCTTTTATCTCAGAAAATTGTATAATAATTTAAATTAGACCTCATGGTATTATTTTCTTTTAAGTGTAACATAATATTTCGGAGTCCTTAATTCACAGTTTTGATTAAATTGATTAAGCGTTCATTTTATTATTTTTACACACAATTTTTTAAAATATTCTAAAATACTTTTAATTTCATATCAAAAAAAAAACCCATTTAGCGTTGTCTAGACATTACAAAAAAAATTAACAAATATGTATATTACATAATATAAAAGATAAAAGGAACTGTTATATAATATTAAATTTTTGATCATATTTATCATGGTTCAAAATCTTTTATATTTAAATTTTCCAAATTGAAATTATTTTCATAAAACCACATCTCAACTCCTAAACAAAAACAAAGATCCCAAAAGGTTATTAACTGAAACAATTTTAAAAGGACATCCCACTGAAATTCGCAAAAATATTTTCACACAAAAACTTAAAAACATATTTACAGACATATTTACTTTCATTTCTACGTTCAATTCAATTTTTTTAACCTTCAATATAATACGGTAACTGGAAATAATGCCTGAGGCAATAATTCTGAATCGATTTTTATTTCTCTTTTTCGACGCAGGTCTCGCGAATTATAATGACCTTGGATTTAAAATCGTTATGAAATCGATCTAAGGTATTTCCGTGAATTTTTTATTTAGCCCCTTCTCACCCTTTTAAGAAAGAAAGGGCAATCATCAAGTCATTTAGACAGGGCTGCAGTTTCTTTAAGAGAATTCACTGAGCTGTTGATTACTCGGCTGTAGTTATTGAATAAACTTATACATATTGTAAATTACAATATGATTCTATAAATTTTCCATTAGAGATGATCTTATCCGAGTTCGAACCCTACACGTTCTACTTAAAATGACCAATACGCCATTTGTCATATAATCTTTTTACATATGTATGTTAGAAAGTTAATCAGGTTTTGATATTAAATTGAAGTTTTTCAAAACAAGTCATGATAAAAAGAGCAACCCTAATTTTGAAACCAACTCTAAAATCCCAGTTATTATGGGAATACCTTTATTGTAATATTTTGTCAGCCTTTTCCAAATGTAATCAGCATTTGACTTTATTTCTTATTAAATATTAGCATTATCTACTTTTCAAAACAGTAAATGCGCCAAACTGTCAAAATACGCGATGCGATTTTACTTCCGACGCGAAAATAAAGCAAAATTGACTCTAATTGTTTGGACATTATTACAGATTACTCTTTTTTACACATGCAAATATTAACATCAACTAATTCAGAATACAATGTTATCTCTAATGTAATTTTTTTGTATAATATAAACACCTGATTTTTGTTTTTTTTTTAGTAATCCCATTATGACACGTGTCAACAGCAAATAATCTAAAATATAAACAAATAAAAATAAAAAAGAAGTGTCAAATAATAGAAAATAAACAGTATCTAAGTGTCAAAATAATGAAAAAATATATTCATAATATGAGCATTTTTTTTTTAAATAGTAAAGTGTAAGTAATTAAAAATTTAATTTTGCTATAAAATCGAAAAAATATATTGAATTATTTTTGGGTTCAAATGATTATTTTTTTTTTCGAAATATCGTAAGTGTCAAAAATAAATGAAAATAAATAAATAGATTATATGTCGGAACATACATTATAAAATAAGAGATATATATCATTGGGTTATGTATTTGTGCAGAACTCAACAAATCATTGCATGCGAATATATGATTCATTAATATATTTTGATAAAGTATACAACACTCTCATTTTATGGAATGTCTTGATTTGATTTTGAATGTATTCATGCAGAGCTCTAATTTTTACCTAAAGAACATTTGAATTAACATTTTAATAATTTTTTTCTTGGGTTATGCATATAAATACAGAGTGGTGCAAAACGAGCGACATGATTTGAATGTTTAATAACTATTTTATTTGTTGGTTAATTATTATTATTATTTTTTTGTTATAAAGTATATTAATAGGGAATATTTTTAGCTTAAGTAGAAAAATTATATCAATCGTGCTGTTTCCAGTACATTTTTCATAACTTTTCGTAATTTTTGATCGCTGTTCTGTTGCGTACTGTTCCATTTCCAATTCCCCAAGTTTTCTTCACAGAATTCTGAAATAAAAATAAAAAATATAAATAAATTTAAAAAGTTATTAAACATTCAAACCATATCGATTGTTTTGCGCCACCCTGTATTAGAATAGTAGTACATTTCTATTTTAGGTACTAACACTTCTAATAAATACGGCTCTAGATAACATTTAATTTAACATTAGAGCACGTTAATGAGCAGCAGCAGCAGTTTGTCTTTTATTATATTAAGATAGCGGTTATCTGACATAAGAGGGAATTGACATAAGTCAAGGGAGTTGACATAAGTTTCAGAGAATTGACATTATTGACAATTGACAAGTTTTAAAAATTTATTATTTTATTGCAAAAAAAAATTCCAAAAGGTCAATTTTAATTTAAAATTAATTTAAAAAATTAATAATTTATTAATACAAACCGTTAACAACGGATTATTAAGATAACAACTAGGCACGTGTTTATTTAAAAATAAAAAATCCCCAAAAATATTTCTCTATCATATTTTCACCCCCATATTTTTTAATATATAATAATATTCAAGTAGACCATCTCTAAGTACCTCTTATGTTTCTATTTCTAAAAATCTGAATAGTTAAAATTTTATAAATATTAATTTTTAATGAATTTTAAACACAAATTTAAAAAAAAATGTTTTTAATTTTTTTTTTATATTTGCATTTAAATAAAAAAAAAATATAATTGAAATAATTTTTAATGAGAACTAATGTGCAAGATTTATTTCACTTAAACCACTTAAGTGAGAAAAATTTTCAGAAAATATAAAATACAGGGAAGAGTGTAGTAGAGTAGACTGCGTCAACTTTGGGATATCCGTATGACCGCAAAATCGAATTACAGCAATATTGAATTACTTTTAGCAAAAATTTTAGTCAACCACCTTTATTAGTTATAGAATAATGTTCATGTAAAAGATGAAGTAATACGGCAACCACTCGAACCCACTGCAGTATACCAAACAAATTTTGCAGAAACTTTGGCCATAAAACTAACTATTTTTTCAAAAATTTGAGACATCCAGCTTTATTAGGTGTAGAGTAATGGTCATATAAAAAAATAAGCTGGATAGTGGCACGAACCCGTGGAGCAAACTGGCATGATTTTAACAGCATAGCGCCTATTGCATAAAAATTCATTTGTGAAAATTTCAGAATTCCAGCTTCTTTATTTTTTAAGTTATCATGGGGACGGACGGAAATACATAGCTAGATCGTTTAACTTTTCGATTCTGATCCGATCCATATCTTTGATTGTATATCTACCCCCCCTCCTTCTCTGCGTCACAAACGTAATGTTAAATTTAGTATACCTTTTGACTTACAGTCATACGGGTATAAAAACTATATTGATACAAACATTTTTAGAATTCATGTTCACATTTTTTTATAAGAACCGAGAGTAAAATAATTTTTCCAACAATATTATGCCATTTTCTTTTTTTTAAATAAAAATTTATTTTATTATTTTTTAGGTGAAAATTGTTGATGCCAGCATATTTCTAACAATTTAAAGCCCAACAACATGTCATGATTCTTATCAACATTTAAATGTGAATATGTTAGATGCAAAATATATAATGAATATAACACATATGAGTACTAAGCACATTAACAGTTATTAACATATATAAACAGGAGATACATGAGACTAAAAAATGAAAATAAACTATGGAAAAAATAAATTTTATATAAATTAAGAGTTTAAATGTGAAGATCAAGTACAGAGAAAACGTATATAATATTGTATAACATTTTTGAATTATATATTAGATGTATATATATTATCTTGTTTATTTTATATTAAATTATTAATTTTAGAAGAAAATATTTTTTTTTTATATTTTATTTGTTATATTCAACAATATTTCATTATAAATATGATAATTTTTTCTAAATTTCAGTGTGTTATTTTAATTTTCGTAGAAGGACTATTTACACATAAATTTGTATCACTAGAATTTGAAGTGTTAATATTTTGTGTACAAAATTGTGTTGAAAATACATACTTTAAATATTTGTTTAAAATATTTAAATTATGTATTTGTATTTTATTTTTATTGGGTAAATAATAAAAGTTAAACAATATTTATTAATAATTTTCGAAATTCTAATTGATATAAAATACTTTTTCAGCGCGACCTAAAAGTATGCAATATTTTTAAATTTTAAAGTTGCAAATGTCACATGTTAATGCTTCTGCGATGGAAAAATTAAGAATATTCGAACGCAAGTGTTTAAGAGCTTGTACAAATTATAATAGAAAACCTAACACTAATATGCACTATTATTCAAATAAAATTATATATGATAAGGCGAACATAGTTAGAATCGACAATTTTATCATTCGTCTCATACGTAACCATATTCAAAGGAGTAGTGAATCATGCGAGAACTCATTAATCTGCCATCCATGGTACGAAAATTTTGAGTACATTAAAAACTGCCTAGTTACAGGTTTTTTGCCTCCAGAAGGATTCGTGTTTTTGGACAAACATAATTACATCGAAAATAATCAAAATATTCCGATTTTATACCACTATAAAAGAAACGCGAAAATAAAACAAATACCTTTAAATTTAAATATAATAAATATTAATGACAATGAGTTGTTTAAATATGATAAGTATATTCCTGCAAAAAATAAATTAGAAATTAAAAAACCATACTTTTGGAAAAATTTAGATGTAACGTAGGTTATTGTAGGTTTAGGTATAGGTATAAGTATTAGGTTAGTTTAGTTTTAAGATTTTATAAAACATAAAAATAAAAAAATTGGTTTTTATTTAAAAAAATTTTTCCAATAAATTCAATTACATTAAGATTAAATTAAAACTAAAATTATATTATGTTGAAAATAAAATATCAATATTAAAACACCAAAAGAGAAATAGGTATATTAATATGGTTCTAAATAAATTGTGAGAGCTGACATATTGGTCAGCCATGTACAAATTACATTTTAGCATATAACAATTCTTTTTAAGTTTTTGTTTTTGAATTGTAAAAAATAACATAATGAATAGAAAAATAAAACACTAAAAAAAAAAAAAAAAAAAAGGTGAAATCGGAAGAAATAAATTTTAGTAAAAGATTTAAAATATTATGCAAGCAAACATTAATGATTCCGGTGAACTGAACTGGTATAACCATATAATTCATTATTTAGTAGCATTGTTACAAATTCTAGTGAATTTTTATGTTTCTTATGGAACTTTTTATATTGTTATTGCAATACTCCTTAGATGTTTAGGAATAAAATAATTAATAAAATTAACAATAAAAAGATAGGATAAAAAAACTGTTTTTCAAAACTTTTATAAGCTAAGATGATTTAAGAATGTTAAAAAGAGTAAAATAAATTTAAACAAAAAAAAAACTTTTTGTGGAGTTGGATTTATGTAGACTTTCAGTTGGATTTCATATGATGCCACGTTTTAATAATATTTAATTATTTATTTATTAAGTATTTACAAATACATACAATGTATCGAGCAAATTAGCGCGGCAAATTGGCCTTTGTCTTTCGAAGTTGGGCCAAAAATATAATTTTATTAGTAACATTATTTATTTTTTTTATATCATATATTTTTGATTTTACTATATTTTCGGGATTTGTTTTTTAATAATTTTTTTTTTCATTTTTTGAAATGTTTCAAAAAATGAAAATTAAATTAAATATTTCATGACCCACCCGCACGGGTATCAAACAAGCATCCCTTTGTCATTAAAGCTCTGCCAAAAATCCTCCTAAAAAATATGGCAAAACTGCCCGTTATATTTTTAAATTTTTGATTAAGTTTTAAACTGTACTTTGAAAACAGAATAAAGTAGGATGGGCTTAGTAGCAAATGTTTTTGTTTTTACGGAGTATTTATCAATATTCATCTATGCTTAATTTTGGATTGAAAGCGATTTTTAAATTGATTACAAATTTTGAGTTTTGAAAAAAAAGAGAAGTTCTCAATTTTCAATATGAACTTTATCTAAACGGAGACTTTTGTCATAATGCCATGTAAATTATGCCATTTCTGAAACTAAAAAAAAAATTTATTTAAAACTACTAAAAGTCTTTATAATTGCCTTAAATACAATTCCTAGAAATCATGTACATCTAAAACAAAATAACAGTTTTCAAATGAAAACAATTTCCTTACTCAAATATTTCATTTAAATTTTACAGGAATAGAAATAAAAAATTTTTGCAAAATCTGTTTATGAGTAATATTTTATGGCAAATTAGAAAAAAAATAATAAATTTCAAAAATAATTTTTAAACATTATTTTACTATATGACAAAAATACAGAAATATAAGTTCTATGTCCTGAAATGAAATCAAAGAAAACTTCCTTCCAAATGCAAATTAAAATAATGGTTATTTTGTGCAGTACAATTTAGTCCTAGAAAATATTTGCTTTTTTATTTAAAAGCATTTTGAACGCAATTTCCTACTGAAGGCATTTCCAATGCGACTGTCTTCTTATCTGTCAAGAAAATCATATTTGCATTGAAATTCCTTTGTGAAAGTAATCTTTTGAAACTAATAATCAATAATACGAGTTATTAAATTTGAAAACAGAAACAGTATATTATTAGAAATTTTTCATTAGAATATTATTTAAGGAAATAAATAACAAAACATTATAAGCAGTCTGCAATTCTTCACTTATATAAAATATGAACATATTTTAATTTAAAAGTTCAAAGAAATGTCAAGTTCACAATTTTCATATTTGTTTCACTTTAAAATTGTGAATTCATGTGCAAATTTATAAATTTCTAATGCATGAAACAACCGCTATAGGAAATGTGTCTTTAAAATCAATTTTTAATATTACGTATTTATTTATATTTTTTTAATTTTAATTATGTGATTCAATTTCCTCTATATTTAATTTTTTTCTATTGTAAAATTAAGAGGATCAAAATATTTTGTTACGGACTTCAATATTAAAAGAACCTGGTAATATTATTCGTTCTTGAAATTCACAATAAACGTTGTAAAAGAAGTTCAAAATAATTATTCAAATTCCACATAAAAGTCTAATGAAAAAATTTTCTCTTTATATCAGCAATTATATATTTGCGAGGTGTTGCTAATAGAGGGGAACACATCAGATGGAAGCATGTTCCACATTTTAGCAGTTCTCACAACAAATGAGTTTCCATAACCAGTTTTAAACCATCTTGGAATTTCCACAGTGTATAAATGCATACTTGCTGCTCCTCTGTTGTTACGTTGGAATTGTTTAAGAGGAGGCATAATTGGCTTAAGTTCAATAGAGCAAGTGTCATTACCTACATGATATTTATAAAACAGAGAAATCGCTCCAATATTTTGGACGAGAGTTAAGTGGAGTAAGTGTTACTTGCTCGACAGGGTCGCGTAAGGTGCGGTTTTGAATTTTGTCAAGTCATAGAAGTTTGGGTTGTGCCAGCCCAAATGTAAGAGTTTTACTCCATGTTGGGTAGAATGTATGCATTATAGATAATAGACAGATACTTAGGCGAGAAATATGTTTTACAACGGAACAGAAAGCCCAAGCATTTGGCAACATTTTTATCTATATCAAAAGTATGCTCATTCCACAGCATTTTTTGATTTAGCTACAAACCTAAAATGCTTACTTATACTTTATTAACTGCGATTTGAAATTGAATCTATAGAAGAAGAGGTTTTTATTCACACCACTATAACATGTAGCCATTAAATAATATTTTTCGTCGCATTTAAAAATTAAATTTTATGATAAATTTTAAGGGGTTTTATATTACTTAACTGATCTTCTTAGATAGATACAACGTGCATCAGATTGTAAGTTTTTTTTCTAAGATATTAATATGTACTACATCCTGTATCAGATTCAGAATACTGTCAAAGAAGCAACTACAACCGAAATTAAAACGAAATCTGAAGATCTATTAACCATTACCCATTCAATTTAAAAATATCCTGCAAATGTTTAAAAAACATAAAGCCTGAAATATTTCTTTGAAATAAATTTGTTAAATTAATTATAATTTATTTATGTTTTTTATTGAAGCTCTTCAACATATCCTAGGAAGTATATAAGTAAGGAAAAGTATGTATTTTTAAAATTACATAATTTTATCCGTGAATACCATAAAAATTAAATGAAAATAATAAAAAATAGGTTCTTTATTTTTCCAAGAAAATATAATAATGAAAATTGAATAAAAAAGTTTTCTTGGAAAAGTCTTCCTTTTGTTATCATTATTAAAATCAGAGAAACCATTCTGAAGGAATCAATTTTGAAATGGAAAAAAAAAACTTATAAAATCTTAAAAATAGATATAAAATACTTACCTACATAATTTTTTAATAATTTTTCTATTAATAGAAATTATTAATATATTGCAAGATTCGTATGTATAAAAATAAAAGCATTACTGGTGATGCAATAACTCAAATTAGATTGATGATTTTCAAGTATCAGTAACTGTTAACTAATTTATAATTATTTAACAATAAAAATACTGGAACTTATCAGTATTTTTCAGTATTAATATCTGAGTTTCAGTATTAATAGAGCTTCTGTCCGAACCTCTGTTTTCGTTTCGTTAACCGTTTTGTTCAAGCTAGATGATTGGTCTTCTGTAGCTATTCCACATTGTTTTCAATCTCACGCCTTATAGAAAAGACAACGCCAAATTTATCCGCAAGATGTCACTGCGATTTCCTAAATTTCTCGCAAAATGTCACTGTAATTTTGCATACCCCTGTTTCTTGACGTAAAGAATAGATGTTTTTTGGTTACGTCATATCGCAAATGCATATGTCAATGGTGTCAGTTTGACAGATGCATATGTTTATATAAATTAAGTTAATTTTTTATTTACTTTTAAGCTATAGGCTATTTTGGGAACACGATTATAGGTAATATTTCATATTTTATTTGTTTATTAATTATTATTTTTCAATTTTTAGACTATTAGATATTTAATTACAAGTTATTTTTGTATAATGTTATATTGTTATATACTATTTATTAAGTTTACCCAGCCAGGGATCGAACCCGGGACTTTTCGCATGAAAGGCCGGTGCCACAACGACTGCGCCATCAGTTGAATACTAGTAGTAACTGCTTGATACTGTAAAAATACTGGTTGATAATGGTAAAAATATTGGTTGATAATGGTAAAAATACTGGTTGATACTGGAAAAATATTAATGAGTAACAGTTAAAACATTGTTCAAGGTAAACAAGTTAAAAAGTATTTGAAGTTTACTGGACATTTTTTTCAGTACCTATACCACTACTGATTTGCTTAATAAAATACTACCACCTTGGAAATCCCCACCTCTCCTTTCAAGTAATTTTTTCAGAATTTTTTGTGACTGTTGGATATTTAAACTTCTTAATATTACCTTTTAATATTACTTTTTAATATTAAATTTATAATATAGATACTTCTTAAAACAAATATCGATTTTGTTTTAAAGAAAATATTATTTTACAATCGATACAATTTATTTCTACTTCCGTAAAAATTTCCTCAAACTTATTCTAACTTAAAAGGTCAATATTGACAATTTTTTTCTTAATTTTGTTATTTTTATTAAAAATATCTAGTTATAACTTAATAAAAGTATAAAAACACAACCTGTATTTTTATGTCGTATTATATATCTATTTCCGGTTTATACTTGAACCTGTGTATTTTGTACTCAAATTTACTTAAAAGTCACCTGACTTTGTTGTTTTTATAATAAGTTTATTTTAAGAAGATTAAAAATAAAATCCATGCTGTAAAAATTTTTTTTCAAATAAAAACTTTAAAATATTTTTTTAACATTTTATTTCTTTAGCTATTTTTGTATAAAGTCTTAAGAGATTTTAAAAAGTTTTATATTATTTTTATGTGGAATATAGAAGAAAAAAAAATATTCAAAGTATTAAAATAAGTAGATTTTTAAATATATTAAAGAAAAGTAAATTAAATAAAAATTTCCTTGAAAATCTGTAAAAAAAAACATACAGAAAGTAATGTTTGAATTTAATCTCAAATCTAAAAAATACTATTTTGATAATCTAAATACTTAAAATAACCTTTTCAATATTGATATAAAATTCAAATAAATTTCGAATATTATAATGTAAATATTTAATTTTATAAAAGTTATTTAAAGTTTTTAAACAAACTTTGGAAAGAATGTGATTTAAATCCCTTTTAATTAAGAATAACGGTACCAACATGTTACCTAGAGTCACGACCATAAAGAATGAGTGAGCTCCATAAACCTATTAAATAAATTATTTAACATTTTATTTCGGATCACGAATTAAGATATAAGATATAAATAAAAATTTTTGATTGATTTTTTTAACTCACAGAAGATGTTTCTGAAATTTAATATAAGTTATTAGAACAGTCAGTCGTATAAGAAATGTAGCATAACGTCCAATTGAATTTGACATTGAAGTTAGTTATAAACTTAGTAATAGATTAAAAAATGTACTTTGATTTGATAATATTGATAAGATTTCATGCTACGATTCCAATAATGTTTATATCGGACCAAAAATATTATTATTAAACTTTCTGTTTAAAGAACACATTAATGAAGCAATCAAGGCTGCAAAATCAGATTCAAATAGTGCTTATAATTTTCAATCAAAAGTTGAGAAACACAACATTAAGAATTGCCATGAAATAAATATCGAAAATATTGAAGTTTTCAAATTAATTCAAAAAGTAAACCAATTAGAAATACCAGAGCTTTTAGAAATTCACAAACATATACCATAAAGTTATAAAAATAAGTGACATATGTCATACTATTTAAATCAATACAAACATTCGTAGACGAAGTACGTATTTTGTATTTAAAAATAAAAATTACTATATTTAAAAGTCAATTTGCATGGGATGTAAGCATTCGAATATTCCCTCATTTTTTACATCCTTTATAAGAAGCTTACAAGATTTAAATTTGTTTAACACGTCTAATACAGGTTTGTACAAAATTTTTGTGTCCTGTAAATGACACTCCATAAATTTTTGTAAATAAAAATCTTTTTCCATCTGTCAAAATATTATACGCATTATACAAGCCTACCAACATATTGTCAAACATATCGTTAAAGAATGAATGAATTTTTGATGCAATATATTCGTTAATATTACCGAAGAGTATACGAAATCTAACCAAAATAATTTTTAAAACCGGATGCGTGGATCCCATGTGAATTCTACCTTAGATTTAACGTATCAGCCAAATGCTCAAAACTAAATAATGTTTTTCAAATATACACTTCATAAACTTATAATACTATCAAAAGTACAAGGCATTTACAATTGAGTAACACTGTCATAAATGTAAAAATGTAATAAATGTCATATTGTTTTATGTATTTTTATAAAGGTGGTTTTACATTGTTTTTTTAAGATCCATAAAAAAAACAGAAACTAAAACTAATCATAACTAAAATATTAAATTATTTTACATTTATTTTAAATAATATTTTTATTAAATGTGTTATTAATTAATTATCTTGCACTGAAAATTCCTGAATAAAACTAATTAAAAGAAGAGAATTTTAATTTGATTGTCATTTTTTATTTTGATAAAATTTATAATATTTTTAAATAATTATAAAACCTATTAAAATTACTATTTAAATATCCGTAATTTTTTTAACGAATGAATAATTTTTAAAAAAATACAAGAATATTATTATTAATTTTCTATTAATAATACATTAATATATTATGTAATGTAATTATTATTATACGTATATAATATGTTAGTATTTTAAAAAAAAATTAAATTTAATTAAAATATTACCATTTAATGTTTTTTATAAAAATTCATATGTAAAGAAATATATTTTTAATTAATATTAAACTTTGTATGAATAATTAAATTAAATTTAACTAGAATATAAAGAACATTATATTATTATTAATAAATCAATTTATATGGAAATTAATGAGTTAAGTTAAACTATATAATTGATTTATTTTACATAATTTATATTAATTAAAAAACAAAAAAATTTTATGATATATAATTTAATACAATTTTTTTTTGAATTACTCAGCACCAGGTGGGTTATTTTTATATAATTAAAAAGGTATATTTTTAATAATAATTTAAATTAAGTAAATATATTTAATTTTTACATAATAAAATGGTACCTAAAATTAATATTAATTTAATTTTATCATTTTATTATATTTTTACAAAGTTATAAAAATCAAAATGTTAACTTAACTTTATATATTACATAAGTTAAAAATCTTTTTATTAATTTTGAAGTATTATAATTAATTAAAATAAAAATTAATGTTTTTTTAGAATACATTTATTCCAAAAGAATATATTTTAATTACTTAATTCAAATTAGTAGTGTGCGACTTCAACACACAAAAAACCAATAACTTTTTGAAGCAAACTTTAAGGTAAAACCTGTGATTCAAGTGTACGAGCAGTACAAGGAGTTTCAAGGATAGGAATGTGAAAGGATTTTTGGAAAACGAACTTACGAAATTTAGGGTTTAGGGTTTAAGAATACAATTTAATGTGATACCTGTGATTCAAGTGTACGAGGAGTACAAGAAGTTTCAAAGATAGGCATGTCAAAAGATTTTAAAAAAAAAGGGCTTACGAAAATTAGAGTTTAAGTATATAACCCCCTTATTTGGGAGAAATGGGATATGATATTTAAAAAAATTATGTTAATCTCCTTCTTACGAAATTGATGGTACACATTTGATGAAATATGATTCCAACGAATTTCCATAAGCTGTAATGCGCTGGTTCGACTGTGAAGGTATATAGATAATATGTGGATTAAACACTGTCCAGTTCAAAGCTAAAATTATTAGATTAATACGAAATTAAAATGAGAACTCTAAACTCCGTTATTTGTCCAATTTACCTAGATTTCAAATATCCTACCCAGATTTCAAATATTAGGTATTTTTATAAGGAATTAGTAGCACTAGCGGATTTGTTTTAATGTTAGAAGTTAAAACTTTCAAATATTTATTTATCAAAAAAAAGTCTCATTGAAGTTGAAAAATTCTTAAAAATTTTTTAAATTTTCCGTACATTCAATATAAAATTCCCCACCCTTGAGGATAAAAATTCCTCAAAAGCTGACAACCTTAACACTTTTTTCGAAAACTATATTTTCTGACTTTAATCCAAAGAAGAAAACCACAGCTAATAATACATAAATAAATAAATAAATGTAAATTATTAATGCCATAGGACTTATGGCCTTAATTCACAATGTTAAAGAGAAATAAAGCCACAATTCATTTTATGATCTTAATTAAATTTCAAATGGAATTAAACCCATAATTTCAAATTCTGAACTTAATACGTATGGAACTGTTGCACCCCCCTCTATTAATACATTCTGCATTTAATCTTGTTATTTTTTAATATTACTTTATTTTTGAAGTCATTATTAACTAATAATTCCAAGCATTTAAACTATTCTTTAACTACTCAAAACATTATTAACCAGCAACATTATGAATTTCATTAATAATTATCTATTATTAATAAAATATAAAAGTATAAAATTTAAAAAAAAATATTTTTTTTAACACAAACTTTTACCACAAGATTTTACCACAAACTTAATAAAAAATTAAAATACTTTTACATCCTCTAGATACAAAAAAAAATTTTATATTTTTTTATTTTATTTTTGTTTTTAACATTTTCACACCTTTGTTTCCTGTTTCTAGTTTTTATTACTCTACTTAATATCATAAATATATTAGAGTTAAAAGAACTGGTTAACCACAATGATTTTAAATTAAACTTTCTAATCGTTATTTCCTCTTTGTATTATTAAATATAAAATACACAGCATTTACCGTTATTCTTTTGTTTCTCATAATTAAGTAAATTAAAATTGGAATTTTAGATTTTTTTAAAAGTTTGTATATAATTTTGATATAAACTAAAGTTAATTAATATAATATGTTTATACACTTTTAACATTATAATATAAACACGGATCGGGATTTTGAATTTGTTTTTGAAAATTTGTGGGAAACTATTTCATGGTCATGACAGAATCAATTGATTATTATTAGTATTGATTTTTGGTTAGCTACCTAATGCAACCCTTAAAACTTCTCTCTTATTGGAGGATTAAAGGAGAAACAAATAATTTTTACAATTATAGGATAATCAAGTGGTAGAAATTAACTGTTGCAAATGAATTACTAGAACTTTTCTTTGTCCATTTGGAAACTTCTACAGTATTAAGATAAAAAGATTTACTTCTGGATCCTCATATAGATTGGAAACCCTTTTTTTGAAAGGAAGGAAATATTTCATTTAAAATAGTAATAATTATCTTTTTTTATAAAACCATTACATATAAAAGTGGTGATTGTGCACGGTGCTTCAAACGTCAAATGTATCTGCAAGCCTTACGTATAAATTGAAACAATCAAACTACTTCTAAGATAAATCAAAATTTTAATTTTTTTATTAAAACAACTCATATTTACTACAATAAATTATATATTTGATAACATCATGTTAATCCTAATCAAGCAACACTTTTTCTGAATAAAAATGTTGTTGATTTAGCAATTTTTTTTGTATTGTAATGTAATTTTTTTTATTTTTATATTTTTTTTTAAACCTGTATGAATGTAGTTTTAATGATATTCTCAATTTGCTATTAAGTTTGCGACGCTGGACAGAAGACGAGGTAGACATAGACTCAAATGTATTCCATACAATTGTTTTAGTATTTTTATGCATAACTTGAGGATTTTATTATCTAAAACTTTGTTATGTATCTGAAATTTTGTCAAAAATACGACGTTTAATAGTAGCGGTAAGACGAAGCACCCTTGTATCATACGTACTTTAGTTGTTGATGATTGAAAAATATTACCATTGCGGCAGCCCCATTATATTAAATGCTTTAATGCTAGCTTAAAAAGTTAGGAGTAGGTTATCAAAAAAGTTTCTAAAAACTGCCTTTCAACTTATGTTTTCTTTTGTACATATCCAAAAGTCTAAAAAGTTGTGTACTTAAAATTTTACCAAAAGGAATTAACCGACAAAATGTCCATATTACGGTCGTACAAGTATCCCTTATAAAAATGTGACTATATAGTTTCACTCTGTCCGTCCGTCCTTTTTAGCACATTTTCAAAAAATTTTGTAAAAATGTGCCTATATAGCTTCACTCTGTCCGTCCGTCCGTCCGTCCGTCCGTCCCTTTTTACCTACGATTGACTAAAAAATATCAGAAATGGGTAGGTATTGCAATAAAAATAATTTAATGTTAAAACTTTTTTTTGTAGCCCCCCGTGTTACGGAGCTACAGCCCCACAAAGTCGAAAAAAGCCACATATTTAAACAGTTATAATTAGAGTTCTATAAGGTATATTTCCAACCTGAAAACGATAACAGACAGCTGTTCTTATAAGCTTTACAAATTTTTAAAAACCAATTGTATAGGGTTACCATACGGTACTAAAATTTACCGTTATTCAAAACTAAGTTTTACAAAATTTTTGGTCCCTCATAACTTCGGAACGGCTAAATCTAGAAACTTGAAATTTTGGGAGAAGTTAGATCTTTAGAAATAAGTAAGAGTCAGTTAACAAAATTTTTTTGTCACGCCCCCTCTTTAGGAGCTATAAGGGGTCGAAAATTGAAATTTTGCTAAAAATTTAGCTTTTAAACACCTATAACTTGAATACCAGTCAAAATTTTTTTTTATTTGTATACAAAATTGAAAGCTCCAAAACGAGAGTTTCAATAAGTGTCAAAGGTTTTTCTTAATTTTGACTTTGTCCGTCCGTCCGTCCGTATGTTTACAAAAACTTTTACACCGTTTGAAATAGGTTAAAGAAATTTTAACCACGGGTAGATATTACAAAACAATTAATTTCGTAGAAGAATTTTTTTCTGTAGCCCCACCCGTTACGGAACTACAGCCCCCCAAAGTTGGAAAAAGCCCTATTTTTAAATTGTTATAACAAGAGTTTCTTTAAGTGTATTTTTAATCTGAACACGGCAAAAGATAGCTGGTTTTATAGGCTTTACAAAAATATAAGGTTTAAATGAATAGGGTTACCATACAGTACTAAAATTTACCATTAAGCTAAACTCAACTTTTGCAAAATTTTTGTCCCCATATATCTTCTAAACGGTTCAACGTAGGGTCTTGAAATTTTGGGGGAAGTTAGGTCCTCCAAAATTAGTAGGAGTCGGTTAACAAAATTTTTTTGTCACGCCTCCTGTTTTGGAGCTATAAGGGCTCGAAAATTGAAATTTTGCTATTTTCAACCACCTGTAACTTTAACACCTGTTCAAATTTTTTTTTACAAATATGCAAAATTTAAAGCTGCAGCATTATATTTCAACATACGTTAAAGGTGTTTCTTAAATTTGAAAGGGTCTCTTTAATTTGAAGAAATTGTTTCTTAGTCTTAACCATTTTTGGTTTGATAATAATATTCTAGGTAAAATTCCAAATTTTGTTGGAGTTCAAAATTGATTTCCTAGAACCGGAAAAAAATGGAAGAGTGAAGACAGGAGGGGGGTGAGCAGATAAGTTTGCTAAGCAAAAATTTGGGAACCTTCCCCATTGAAGGGCTACTAGGTCTTCAAAATTAAAACTTTTATATTCTTATAAAACAGTAATTTATTTACCAGTGTAAGTTTTTCCAAAATTAAACGTTAACATTGAAGCTCCAACATTATATTTTGCACTTATTAACAGGTTTTCTTGAGTACATTCGGGTTATATTCTAAGTAATTCACTATTAGTCATATATGTAATTAATTATTAATGAAATAACAAAATTAATTATCATAACATATATTTTTATAAAAATAAATGATAAAATACTCAGTAAGAAACCGTATATAATTTTGAAAATGTGCTTTTTAAAAACCCTTGGTTTTTTTCCCTCACTTGTTTACTTACGACCTGACTAAAAAATATCAGCAACGGTTAGGTATTGCAATAAAAATAATTTAATGTCAAAACTTCTTTCTGTAGCATCTCCGCCCCCTTATGGAGCTACAGCAACTCAAAATCGGAAAAAGCCCAATATTTAAATAGCTATAACAAGAGTTCTATATTTTCAACCTGAAAACGTTAGCAGACAGCTGTTCCTTGATAAATTAGGCAGCCTTCCCTATTGAAGGGCTATTAGGACTTATAAATAAAAAATTTACTGTTTTTACAAGTAAACAAGTAGACTTAATCACCAGTGTGTATATTTCCAAAATTAAACTCAATTTTTAACACAATATAATTTTGAAAATGTGCTTTTTTAAAAACCCTTGGTTTTTTTCATCACTTGTTTTAATATAACATGAAATATTTTAAAATATTACAAAAAAATATACATAAATTTTTATATTACTTTCAGTTTTATAGGTAAATTAATTGTTTGGAAATATTGCTGATAAAATTTATTAAAATATTTTATATATATAAAATTTTTTTATTTATTGGTCTAAAATAAAAAAAATATCTAGGTAACAAATAGAAAGTTAAATATTTTATTTAAAACAAAAAAAAAAACCAAAAATACTAAATTTAATTTATTCAATCGCTGAACTAGATTATTTATTTGAATTAAAAACTCAATTACATAGACTTTTATTAGATAATATACTTATCACTTTAAACTCTTCAAAAAAATTTTATATTTTAAATTTTAAACTAATAAATTAAGCAATATGAAGTATATGATTTTATTGATTTTGGTTGATTTATCCCCAGGTATCGGAAATAAATTTTATTACATAGAACTAATTTGCTTTAAAAATTTCATATCAAATTTTCAAACAAATATACTAAAATAAAATAAAATAATTATTTAATTGAACTAATTTAATTTCAAACAAGTATTTTATATTTTATAACATTTTAAAAGCTTATAACCAAGGGGTGTTAAATCAATAACCACAAACTAAAACAATATTCTATATAATAATTTTAATATAAAGCATATATAAAATGGTATCGCAGTAAAAATATTTGGTGTACCAATAAATTACAAGGTAAACCACATATTAAATTAGTATATGGTACTAACAAAATTTGTTTATCAAAGAAATAAAACAAAATTTAAATAAAACCTCATATTTTAAATTTTTTCACAATATCACAAACTAAAAATCCGTTATTTCAAATTTTTTTTTTTATTTGATTTTGACATTTTATTTACCCACCCCTTATTGTCAAAAAATATTATAATAAGTACTTGTGAACAATAAAATAATTTTGTTATTCAATTCAAATTATTTCAATTAAAAATGTTAATTGATCCTAAAAAATGAAATTTTGTTATTGAAAATCACTTGGAATATTTAATTTTACCAAATGGGCCACTTATAAAATATTTTTTTTGTAATTAAAAACAAAAATATATATGTATTGTATTTAAGCAAATAATGCATTGTAATTAATATTAATAACAATTGATTACTAATTTATTATTTAAAATATAATTAATTTCTATTAGTTCTTGTGTTGAGAGAAATTCAATTTTTTTTTTGTTTTAATAAAATTTTATTATTGTTATTGCTGTTGTTTTGATGTGGGGGATACCATGTGTATATTTGGTCACCATGGGGATTTGTAATGAAAAATTTTATGGCAATCATTTAACAAACTTTCATTTTATTATAACACTATTAAATATTAAATTATACGAATTAACTAATCATCGCATCTACTTGTTAAATCTATCAATTTGATCGAATGACTTAACTACAATGACTAGCTTTTCTCTTTCGCTTATAAAAGGGGATAAAGAAGATATGTTGAGCAAAAACAGAAAAGGGTTTGTATCTCCTTTTAAAATTTTAAAATTTTATTGCGTCACAATGCAATCACAATGGTGCGGAAATCAAACCCACACCCCGTCAATTAGTAAGCCAAATGCTTATCCACTAACCCACAGAGGCCAATTTTACAATGTACATGCAGCAAAAACTTATATTATAATAATTCCATAACGACAACACTTGGCTCAAACTTATATTCAAAAGATGACCACCACTATTCAATTTGAAATTTTTAAAAAAAATTGTCGCAATTGTCTCTTACGGCATTAAAGATTAGGATTGTCTTTTAAAAAGTTCATTGTCTTATTTTACCTTTTTACATACCATATTAAGTAAATAAGTATGTACATAAAATATGTGATCATAAATCGATTATTGTAATTTTATAACAAAATAATTCAACAAAAGTTTATAACACTTTTAATCTTTACAAATTTTTTTGATACTGGCAGCACTATGTTATGTGTCAAAAAATTATTTTCAAAAACAAGCAATCAGAAAGAAAGGAATAAATATTTTATTTTGCAAGATATTTAAAATATTATTTTTATACTTAAGTTTTTATTTACTTTTTATCAATAATTGCTCTTCATTTTGGATCAAAACTAGATTCAAATTATTGTGATAATAAATAGACAGCTGCATAAACATTAGATAAGTGTCAAATTAAATGTTTATGTATTAAGTGATTTTTTGTTATTCTTTTTTTTTATTTTTCTTTAGATAAAACTATAAGTTGATCATTTGCAGTTGCTCACTCCCAAACACAATATTTTTGCATACCCCTCCATTACAAATAGCCCATAAATATATTCTAATCATCTTAAAGTATTTATAAAGACTATTTATCAATATATTTTATACTATTGCCAGATCTATCATATGATTTCAATGTTTGTTTTGAATGTAAACGAATAATATTGGGTAATCATTTTCTCTGTGGCATTCAAGTCATCATCTGACGCATGAAACGTGCTCATCACTATTTAATTTTCTTAATTTAAGAAACTATAGTTTCCCCTTTTGCTTTTAGATAGTTAATACTTTTTCACTTAATTCGTTTATAATTTCACTTAACTCTATTTTATCATACACCAGTTAACCTTATTCGTAATTCATATCTGTATAATATTTTAATTCGTAATATAATCAAAAACTATAAAAAGATTTTTAGCACATTTTCAAAAAATTTTGTAAAAATGTGCCTATATAGCTTCACTCTGTCCGTCCGTCCGTCCGTCCGTATGTTTACAAAAACTTTTACACCGTTTGAAATAGAGAAAAGAAATTTGAAGTTTTTAGTTTTTGAGTTGAAGTTAGATTCTTGAGAAATTTGACAACCATCCCCATTGAAGGGCTATAACAACTTTTAAATAAAAAATTTACTGTTAGCAGTAAATTTTATAAGTCAGTAGTAACTATTTCCAAGTAAATATTTCCAAAGTTAAACTCAGTATGTAATACAATATAATGTTGAAAATGTGCTTTTTTAAAAACCCTTGGTTTTTTTTCATCACTTGTTTAGTTATGCAAATGAAATAGGAAGCGCCACGAAATCCCAAAAATAAAAATCCGAAATGCCAAAATCCCACATTAAATAAAAATTCCAAATTACAAAATCCCAAATTTTAAAATCCCAATTTGCAAAATCCTAATTTACAAAATCCCAATTTGCAAAGTCCCAATTTTTAGTTATAGATCAAGGTTATATATTTTTCCAGAATATTTATATATGTATGTGTATTTATATGTGAAATTTGGAATCAAATTACTGACAAAATCATAGGTATGCGCGTTTTACAAAATGTATATATATATATATATATGTGTGTTTATGTATAACAGTTTATGCAAGATTCTGAATTAGGAGGACTTTTAGAGTTGAATCTAGTAGTAGTGGAAAAGTATCGCTTTTTCCAGAATATTTATAAATATGTTTATGGGAGATTCTGCGTTAGTAGATTTTGAGAGTTGGTTAGAAAATCAGGGTTTCAACAATTTGTTTAGCGGAGGTTTGGAGCGACAACCCCCACTATTGGATGTTCTTTTTTGTTGAAAATATATATTAATATAGAAAAATATCTAGGAGGAATTTTATAGTTGGCTACAAAACGAATTATAATAACGATAGTAGTTTTGGATTTTTGGATTTCGGTATTTGGTATTTTGGGAATTTTTAATTTTTGGGTTTGGGATTTTGAATTTAGGATTTTGTATTTGGGATTTCGTATCCAACTCATGAAATACTATACAAAACAAACCTTGCTTAACCACTTTTCATTTAATTTAAAAATTTTAATTTAATCTGACACACCAAATAACAGCAAAATACCATTCGTAACTACTCAGCCCAATTGCTAAGAATTTATTTGTAGCATCTCAAATATTTTACCTAAAGCATTTTACTTATTAAATTACACATATTTATATCTATTTTACAAATAGACTTATCAATTGCAACAATAAATAATAAAACTAATAAAAGGATTTTTACATAAGACGAGGAAGAGTGTAGTAGAGTAGACTGTGTCAACTCTGGGATACCCGTATGACCGTAACATATACATTATATCATCCGGTTAATTACTTTTGGCTTTATTAAGTGTAGTGGAATACTCATATAAAATAAAGAGTTGTATGGCAGCTACTCGAACCCTCTGTCGTAGACCAACCAAATTTCGCAGAAACTTTGGCGATTACACTAAACAATTTTTGGCAAAAATTCAGACATCCAGCTACATTAGGTGGAGAGTAATGCTCATATAAAATAAGGAGTTGTATGGCAGCTACTCGAACCCTCTGCAGCAGACCAACCAAATTTTGCAGAAACTTTGGCCATTACACTAAATAATTGTTAGCAAAATTTCAGACACCCAGCTTCATTAGGTGGAGAGTAATGCTCACATAAAATAAGAAGTTGTGTGGCAGCTACTCGAACCCACTCCACTAGACCAACCAAATTTTGCAGAAACTTTGGCCATAAAACTAAACTACTTTTGGCAAAATTTCAGACACGTATCTGTAATAGGTACAGAGTAATACTCATATAAAAAAAGAAGTTGTATTGCAGCTACCCGAACCCATGGACCAAAATGGCTGGATTTAAATAGCGATGACAGCTATTGCAAAAAAACGAATTTGCGAAAATTTCAAGATCCTAGCTCCTTTAGTTTTTGAGTTATCGTGCGGACGGACAGACGGACGGACAGACGGACGGACAGACGGACGGACGGACATACATAGCTAAATCGATTTATTTTTCGATTCTGATCCGATCCATACACTTGAGTCTATATCTACCCCCCCTCCTTCTCTGCGTCACAAACGTAATGGCAAATTTATTATACCCTTTGACTATATAGTCATACGGGTATAAAAAAGGATAGTATAAAAAGGATAAAACATTGATTAGGGAGATGAGATCTGTAATTTTATTATAGCATTAAGCATACACATATTAAAGTAATCAAATTATAAAATATTATTAAATTAATAAATATTGTATATTTAATAATCTAATATAAATATACAATTACAGAATAATATTACATTATTATTTACTATAAAGAATAATTTTCAATCTAAAATCATTTTCATTAAATATTTTATGGTGCAATTGTGGTTACACTTAAATTATAAAATAATTTTTATAATCTCATCTACAATATTCTATTGAAGAAAAAAATATATATAATATGTAAATACATAATGTATTTTAAATAAATTGTTTATTATATTAATATTAAACTATTTATGAACCTATTTTAGAAAAATTATTTAATTAAGAAAAATATTTGTATATTATGTAGTAAATAAATATTTTATATTTAAATTACAATCCCATAGATACTAATTTTACAATTTCAATTTTATTAATAAGTTTTTTTTTTTTTATAATATAATAAAAGTTATTTATTTAATACTATTTAATATTTAATTTTTATAAAATATTATTATGGAATCTTTCTAATTTACTATATTATACATTAATTTTAATGTATGAGTGGTTTCTAATTAAATAGAATAGATATGTTCATGTTTAATAAGCAAATTCATAAGTTATTAATTAAAATGAATACTCAGTACTTTATTCTATTATATACAGAATGTAATTTTCATCAAATATATGATAATTTTTCACACATAGTCATTTTTAGACAACTTCTAGGTTTCCTATTTTTTTAGTAAAATAGGACCAAGGCTTTGGGGAGCTGCCATACATCTTTTTGAAATATAAATCTCATTTATTAGCGAATGCATTCAGACATAATTATAAGCCAACTTTCGAAAAAGAAATTCAGATTGGCATGTTTCGTCCTTTCATAAAACTATCATATTAGACAACTCAGGCAACTCTAAATAAATTTTGATCTAACAAATGTCTTTATATCAAAAATTATTAAGATCATCTGTGAGTTGTAACACTTGACAAAACTCGTTTGACACAAACCTATTACATCTATAAGTTCAAAAAAATCACAATTAGGACAAGTTTTAAAGTTGGAAGATCAGTGTTACCCCCTTTTCCAAAATATGCTTATTTATGTATGTTGTAGATTCCCAATTTTAAATAATTTTAAAATTCATTTCAAAATCCGGATTATGTAGATAGGCCTTCTTACAAAATACTTATATTAGAGGCTGTAAAAAGTGTTAACAAAAAAGTATCTTCAAAACTTAACATACCTTAAAAAACTTTCAAATTAAATTCAAAATTAAAGAAAATTTAAAATATTTAATTTTAAAACCGGAGCACTAACAAAAAAATATGAAGATTTAAATGAACACATTAGAAAAACTACCTTTGCTTTTTTTAAAAAATATTTTTCAAATTGCTATCAACTTGTTGGTTAGACTTATCCGATGTTATGATGTCGACCTTTCAATCAAAGGGTCTCGGGTTCAAACCCAGGTCAGATCATATCTAATAAAATAACATAATTTATAATTTATATCATTAGAGCTTACATATTATAGTATAAAATATACACCTGCCGCATCTGAAACGGAAAGTTTGAATCAATCACTTATCAGATTTTATGTGGTAGGAGATTATACTTAAATAAATAAATATTTCCTGTGAATGTTACTAAAGAAATTTACACTGCTCATTAATCCGCTTTTACAAATTACACCGCAATTTAATCAGCTTTTAATACCCGTATGACTATAAGTCCAAAGGATGTACTAAATTTGCCATTACGTTTGTGAAGCCAAAGAAGGGGGGAGGGGTATGTCCGTCTCGATACTTCAAAAAATAAAGGAGCTAGGATTTTAAAATTTTCACAAATTCGTTTTTATCCAATAGCCGTCATCGCTATTGTAATCAAGCAATTTTGGTTCACGCGTTCGAGTACCTGCCATACAACTTCTTCTTTTATATGAGCATTACTCCACACCTAATGAAGCTGGGTGTCTAAAATTTTGCCAAAGGTAATTAACGGGATGATATAATGTTTATATTAAGGTCATATGGGTGTCCCAGAGTTGACACAGTCCACTTTACTAATCTCTTTCTCGTTTTTCCATCTAAAACATTTGAACTACGCATATTTATTTTACTATTCAATTTTAAATTTAAAAATTTTAATTCTCTCATTTTTATTAAATTATTCATTAAATGACCATTATCTTGCCAATGCCAATGAAATCTGCTGCAAAATATGTACTATCCATTAATAAACATTCATATTCAAAACAAAACTCATTTAATATTAAACTTAAAATTAGAAAATTCAAAAATAGACAATCTTCTTTAAAATAAAACTATTAAGATTAAATCTTAATAGTTTTATTAACTTACTGTGAATTGTGCTCTAATAAAGAAGTTAAATTAAAATGAAATATCATATTATTATCATTTGGAAATATTATTGTCCCCATTTTCTTCAAATAATTGTTGTTTTTTCTGAAGATTTTGTTTAAAATTACTCTTCAGATATTAACATTAAGATTAAAATCTAATTTCTAAGTACTATTTAAAATACCATTTAGTTTTAATGTTGAAAAAATGTTTTTTTCTGATTATTTCAATTTCAATTTTTGAAAAAAATTTAAAAGAAAATATAGAAATTTTAAAAATACAACTTAGTGCCACATTGCTTTTGTATTTTTTAAATCTTTAAGGTTTTGTTAATGGAACAAACTTTCAGAACAGAAGAAAATTTCTTTGGTAAATCTCTCAGAAAGCATATGGATTTCACATGACATCTTAACTTTTAAACATTGTGCTACCGTTGTTTCTGTTTTTGCTCTTTTGTGAAGTTACATTTGTATTCAATCATTTTTCCATCTGTCTCTTGGTTGTCCACGTCTCTTTAATATCTTTTCCCTTCGAGTTCGAGACTATGTGGCTTTTAATATTGGTGTTGAAGATATGTTGACTTAATGCTGAGGAATCGGCTTGATTCGTTTTTCCACTTGTTCTTGGATATTTACATATCTTAAAATCAAAACAATAAAGGGATACCAGTCCCAGGCTTTATGGTTTATGTGAGAGTGGTAGATGATTTCTTCATCTTTCCTTGGAATTCCCACGTCTCTTGGGATATGACGTTGACCCAAAGCCCCTAAATTCTGATGCAAGGAACACCTTGATGAAGTAGATATGCTGTATAAAGGTTTGAATTGAAAGATATTACAAGATTTCTTGATTCACTTTATCATAAATACGATATCCAAACGTAAAAATAAAAACGCAAATCATAAATCTTATTAGAGTTATTGTGGAGAGCATAAATTCATTTTTATTTAATCTTAACTGAAACTGCATAAATTAACACAAATATTTTTCTTCAATTTTTAGTATCTACTGCTTCACAATATTTGCTTAAGTTTTTTTCATTTATTAGAAAATCAACACAGAAAAGACGAATAAATAGAAAAATAAACTGCTTATGGCTTAACTGTACAAAAAAAACGGCATTTGATTCTGAAAATAGAAAAACGAATAAAAATTGAATGATTTTAAAAAAAATATCCTTGAAATCCTTTAAGGAATTTTTCAGGATACATACAATTTAAAAAATGCAAATTTGAATAAACATTCTTAAGATGATCTTCAGCAATTTTTTTTTATCAAAAATCTTCGATCATTTAACTGTTAAATTATGGAAGAAAAAAAAGTGAACCGTTACACTTTAATACAGAATATTGGAATACAATCTGAAACAGATATTCTCGTTTATTCTAAATATATTGAACAAATTTGAATTCAATGCTTTCAAATATAACATATTTAAAGTGTTTTTGAGATAAAAATTCTAAACCAAATTGAAAAAAAATATCATTGATACCTTATTGATCATTGATACCCATACCTTTTACTGAGCTACAGTCCCTAATGTTCTAAAAGCTCTATATATAAATTATTATAACCAAAATTCACTAACGTACACTCACAATCTGGACAATAGCTGTCTGTAAAATATTTAATACAACAATGTATTCTGTTGCCATACAGTACTTTAATTTACCGTTATGCAAAACTCAATCTAAACAAATTAACTGACCTTACTAAACAGTATCTTCCAAACGGTTTGAGTTAAGAATAGATTTTAAAAAAATAAGTATTTGCCTTTTGGCAGCCATTAGAATGCCCCTTCGATTCGGAACTGTAAGGGAATAATGAATACTGGTCTTAAATTTTTAAAGTAATGTAATACTATATTTTAAAAAAGTAATGAAAAAAATTAATTAATTAAAATTTTAATTTTTTATTTCACATAAATTTCAAACAATTATAAAAGCCATAGATTAGTGGAATGCCAATTCATTTATTAGAAATATTTTATACCAAAATGCATTTATTTTCAATATTAAATTATAAAAATTCAAATTTTAAATGCTAGTTCCGGTTTCAAAGCTCATTTCCGTGCGCAGTCATTAATAGCTATTTAATTGCATAATTAAATAAAATTTTATATGTAAATTTTATAATTAAATACTTTATTAATCAAATACTTTTTGTTAAAAAACAGACTCTTAAATCACTTATGTAACTCTGTATATACTAATAAAATATATTTTATATAATATATAAATTTTAAAAAGGGATTTACTTTCAAAAATTTATAAAATAATTAAACTTGTTTTGTGTATAACACTTAAATAAAAATTTATAATATGTTGTATAAAATAATGAATTTTAAATTTTAACAATAGTATTACATAATGATTTATAATACCCAATGGTTATTCAATACAGTATTTAAAATGAAAATTGTATAACCATTTAAATTTAATCGATTAATAAACAATTTTTTTCTATAAAATTTATTGATTGCATTATAAAACAAAAAAGCAACCATTTTTTTTTTTATTATTACCATTTTAATTCAATTTTAATAAATGCCTAGTCTTTTATTTTTTGGTTTTTTTTTGCCATATTAATATTGTAATTAAAAAATGTAACTCTAGGATACCCTAACAAACATGATATAAAGAAGATATTATCAAGTGCACAGAATTCACAATAATTTTAAAAATATTTAACAGTTATATGACAACTACTCGAAACTGTTATACCTGATTAACTGAATCTTATAGAAATTGTTGTGACCACACTTAAACCACTAATTTCAGAGGTCAGCGTCAGGTTAAGAGATTATAAATCAGCTATTAAAAAAACAAATGTCATTGAAGGGTAACAAAATTTGCCTGCTGTAATTGGCATACAGCTTAACTAATTTTGCAAAAGAATTTAGATTCAAAACTCAATTAGACCAGCAGTTATTGCAACCTCTTTGTCATAAAAGTTAATAACTATTGTCAAACTTTCAGACATTTAGCTCTATTGATTACAAAGAAAAGTTAAATCGACTCACTTTTTCATTCAAATTCGATTCATACAGTTGACTCTGTAAGTATACCTTTTCTCCTATTCTTTTACAGCATCATAAACGATATGTAAAATTTAGTATATACCCTTAGAACTACATTCGTTCTGGTATAATAAATAAAAAATAAATAAAATTATTATTTAATATATTATAAATTACATTTTGCTGAAAATTTATTATGAATTGAGATTTAATAATAAAAAATAATAATTTTTAATAAATTTCTATAAAAATTATATTATTAAAATCAAAAGAATTTATTATAATTCAGATTAATATCTTTAGATATTTAATTTAACAGAAATATTCATCACGTAAATAAACAAGCCCAAAGGCTATTTATATTTTATGAATAGTTCGTTTATTCTAAAATCTTTCAAAAAGCGATGGCGTAATACTCAAGTCGGTTCGAACGTCACTTTGACGTTTGAGTACAATACATAGATTTAAATAAAACTTGACAAAAAAGAAAAGCAAAGGTAGAGTAGAGCAACTTTCTGCTTTTGCTAGCTCTGACATTAAATTATCTTTTTTTTTTAATTTGAAGAAACATAATGTTTATTTTTTGAAAGATAAACAATTAAAAAGTGACGCTAGCTGATATTTATTCATAATTTGACATTTATAAAACAAAACTCACAAAATAGTCATAAGCTGTGAAAAGATTATCTTAAGATATGATTTTATTTTATTTAAATATTTTTTGAAATAAAGTAATTTTTAAACTTTTCCTTTATAATTTTCAAATAAACTGTCAAAATTCAAATAGTTGTATTTGTAAGTAAAGTATTTGAATTTGAGTTTTAAGTTCACCGGACTCAATTTAAGTCATCACATTGAAATATTATGACTGTAGTTCTAAAATACGAAACTGCTGATAGTCATAAGAAACTCATACAGAAAGCCATAAAAATAATTAATAAAAAAATATAATAAGTTGGAACGAACACCCCTCGTTTAAAACCAGTGAAACAAATTGCATAAAACTTTTTTGCTTAAATATTTTCTATCATAATGTATGGGAGAAAAATATATTCATTGCCAAATTATGCAAGTTGGTTATTAAAGTAAAAATATATTATTTATATACACATACATGCATATATTGTATATTTATTATTTTATATAAGATCTTGTTATTTTAACACTATTAATTTGCACCTTGTATATTAATGTCTGCCAACTTTTAAGGTACAAATAAAGTACGCCACCTTTCAAGTGAGGGAAAACACAACAACGATATACTTCTGTTATGTCATTCAGTTCTTCTCTTATTTATTATATTATCTTCAAATTCACTATGAAAAAATAACGGAATTGAATCCTTTTTAAATATTTTTTAAGTATGAGTCCTTCCAGAGCAATTTTCAGAAAAAATTATATATCTTTATTTTAGTTTTTTTTTCACAACAGCCAAAGAAACATAAAATAAACATCCTTCATAATATTGACTTTAATTTTTCATGATTACATTAGTGCAATTAGACCACTAAGAAATATTCTATGAAGAAAAAGGACAAAATATAACGGTAACGGAAATAATGACAGTATACTAACAAAAAAACAAACAAATACCTCATCTGTATAATACTAACTAAACACTATTAAAAATATTAAATTCTTATTAAATGCAAATATTAACTGTTATTATATGAAAAGGGTATACAAAATTTGCAATTACCTTTGTGACGCAGAGAAGGAGAGGAGGTATGGATCTGATCAGAAACGAAAAATAAGTCCATTTATCTATGTATGTCCGTCCGGCCGCACGGAACTCAAAAAGTAAAGGTGCTAGGATTTTTAAATTTTCACAAATTGGTTTTCATACAATAGCTGTCATCGCTATTAAAATCTAGCCATTTTGGTCTACGAGTTCGAGTACCTGCCACATAATTTCTTGCTTTATATTAGCATAACATTACAACTAATGTTTATATTACGGTCATACGGGTATCCTAAAGTTGGCACAGACTCTACTCTACTACACTTTTCCTCGTTTTTTCATTATTTTCGAATGTTAACGGTTATACATTATGATATTATAACGGTACTCCAGTCATTTAAGCATTAATTGTTCACTCTTATTTACTGACATTTAAAAATTTATTTTTAAATTATGAATTTGTTCTTTAAATTCTGTAGTTTTGCAATAATGAAATTGGAACAGGGGGTGCTAATGATGGTTGGATGGTTTTTTTTTTAAGAAATAACGGAACTATTAATTAACTTTATTTATAGATAATATATTTGAAAAAAATATATATAAATTGTAAAGAAATATACAATTACAATAATAGAATGAAAAAATTCAATGGAATTTAAGAAATACAGCGCCAAAACTGCTCTGAAATAGTTCAAAAAACGACATAAAATTCGCGAATTAATAAAAGAGAAGTACTAATGTGAGTTCGAAGACAAATAGAATTTAAAAGAAACGAAGGTGTAGATTGTCTTCAAAAACTCCAAATTCTACAAAAAAAGGAAAGGTCTAATGCGGGTTCAAGAACATGTAGGATTTGAAAGAAGGAACAGGTAGTTCACCTTTCAAACAACGATACATAAACGAAACTAGGCAAACATAGAGCAGAAATGATTTTATAAAGACAAAATAAAACTTACTTACCGCAGATGGAAAGATCTAGAACCAATACTTTTAAAGACACAGTACAGCATAAAAGGGTAAAATACTAACTACTTCAGCAATTAGGATGCTTTTTGAAGATCTCGAACAAAATGGCAAAGCAAAGTAAACTGGCAAAGTAAAAATATCTAAGAAAGGGATTTCCCACCACAGATGAAATAGCCAATCGTGTCCAGAAAAACAACAAAACGAAAGTTTGTCCCCGAGAAAGAGGAGCACTGCAACTTTTAGTCACAGTATACCCATGTGTGTCCCCCTTCGAAAAAAATGAAATAGATGAAATTGTAAAAGAAGGATTAGGTAATAATAAAAACTCAGCGTTGAACATGAGTTTTTAGTATGTTTTACAATGAATTTTCAATATAAACAAATTTTGTCATTTAAAAATTTCTTACAAAATTTTCAACAAGGAATTTCAAAGGAATTTAAGTTTCATAAATCTGTTTTTAATAATTTTAATTTTGCATAATATGTTTCTATTTCAATAGATTTACCTATTATCTTTAACATAACTTAAAAGTTTCATGATAAGTTCTTATCATACTTAAAATATTTAAAGATAAAGAGTGAATATTGTAGAATTTAACTAAACCAATATTTTGCAATTAGCACTTTAGTGAATTTTAATTGTAATTAAAAAACAATTATTTTGAAAAAATTTATTAACTACAAAGTAAAAATATTTCATATGAAGTGCAGATTATTCAAAATATTCAACATACTCGTAAGCCCTATTAAAAATATATATGAAACACCTAATATATAAATACTTAGAATTTAGTAAATAAGTGAATACTTAAAAGAAAAATGTTAAATATTTTTTACATATGCACTTAAATAATAATGAATGTAAATTTAAATAATAATTTTCTTTGAAATTTATTTTAATTAAAAGTTATATCATCATAATATAATAAAATATATTTCAAAAATTTAATTATCGAAAGAAAGTTAATTAAAATTAAACAAAAATATTTACCTCCACTCTATGAACATTTTAAGTACTAATTATAATTATAATTTGTCTGTACTATCAAAGTTCCACCACTCCTAATAAATTTAGAAAACCACTTCCATTCAATTCCAACACCTTTCCAACTCAAACGAGTACAAACATCGCTTCTATTCAATTGGACCACTATTCACCGAAACACGACTCCTATTAAATTGAATTTATTGCAACATTAGAGATATGGCGGAGACATACCTGTAGCTTTGAAAAATATTGGGCAGCTACAATTTATGTCAAATTTCGGAGACAAAAGTAAACACAATGAAACGTTGCACCAAATTTAAAATACTATCTTAATTAGTTTCAGAGAAATGCTGTTTCGGAATTTGACACAGACTCGTTCAGAAGCTTCTAGAATTCGAAAGACTTTCCAATTTCAATCCCGCCCTTTTTCTGTCATTACTGACCTTCTGCATTAATTTCATTGAGATAGCTTGATTAAGTTGTAAGTTGTCGACGTCGCCAAATAGAGGCTGATCTAGTATATATACACATGTTGATATCTACTTTTTATTTCTTTTGATTTTTGCAAAAACCATAACACATTTAACAAACATCTTTACCTATTTTAGTAATAGGGTATTCCATAATTAATTTCCAGAAATATTTTGAAGGCTTCCTTAGTCACTACCAAATTACATAAGAATTAAATTCAAAATTACAAAACGTGTATTTATTTTTCTTACCTTGGAACACTTTAGTTCCTCACTTTTTAGGAACCTGTCTATTATGAAATTGTATCTTTTCTCTAGAATATTATTAATATTACATATAAAATTAATTCTTAGAATTTCACATTTAATATTTCATTAACAAGTCTTCTTCTTAGTATTAGATATTAATATGTGTTATACTTTTAAAAAAAGTCAAATGAAAAGTTTTTGAAATTAATATATTCTAAATGTTTTCAAGAATTAATTATTTTTTTATATTAAAAACCAAGAAGAATGGAGTAAGGTAGACTGTGTCAACTCTAGGATATCCATACGAACGAAATATAAACATTATATGATCTGGTTATCAGAGCAGAAACAGACGTTTTCCATTAAAGTTGATCAATCTTACTTCAGATGGATTTTGTATAAAAATTAATTTTTGAATCCTAGCTTCTATTGATTATTGGGTAATGCATGCGGGTAGACAGACGGTCAAAAAGTCGGTCGGTCAAAAAGTCCAAATCTACTTACTTAGGTTCCGATCCGATTCAAATACTTGAGTCGATAGGATCCATATAACTCGTCCCCCTCCTTTAAAGCGTCACAAGGATAATGGATGGCATTCACGTGGGTATAAAAAAATATAACTAATTAAAACATCTCATAAATATAATCTTTCATATAATTGGAAAACTAATAAGTAGAAATGATTAAAGCAATTGAACACTACAAACTGAAGGCTTTGAAATTGGCTCCCATCTTTCTTATATAAATAAATTATATTTCAAATTTTTAATAAATATTTATGAAATTTCTAAATTATTTTTTCCAACCACCGAATGTTGAAATTTCTCAATGTTCAACCACCTTCTTTTCACTACCAAATCCATGTCTTCACTTAATATATAAAACAACAATGATTTAATAAATAAACTCTAAGTTCAAAACTTTAAGTTTGAGATTCTAATTAGTATTTCAGGCAGTCTTTTATAACCTTCAAAAGAATATAAACTTCATAAAACGAATATTGCTAAATGAACTGCTAATCAATTATTTTTAAATGTTTTCTTTAAATAGATATGTAGTTATTGTAATATTTCTTCTCACACAACCCACAACATTAAGACCGGCCATGATGATTTTCAAACCCACTAACACTGAGTTTAGAGATTTATTGATTTGTTTTAAAACGCGAAAATAATAAAAAAAAAACTTTTAAACGAACTGTAGAAGAAGACTTATCAAAAAAAATAAAACAAACTGGAAAACTTTGAAAGAAAAGTCTTTAAAAAGTTCCTTCAAACATAAAAAATAATTTATAGAATACAAGAAAAAACTTTTGTACTAAAAGAATGAGTACAAGAAATGTTCATTTTTTGTACCCATACACATGTTGAGTCAAAGCGTAGGTATAGATAATTTGCTGTTACTTTTGTGACGCAGATACCAAGGGGAGAAGATATCAAAGAGTAGATCAAAGGTATGGATCGGATCAGAATCAAAAACAAAATCGATCTAGCTATGTGTGTTTGTCCTCCTGTCCGCACAATAACACAAAAAATAAACAAGCTAGGATTTGGAAATTTTCATAAATTAAGTTTTGAGCAGCGTTTGAAGCAAGTGCCGTTATCTTCATTGAAATCCAGTTTGTTGTTTATTTTCCAAACCACAACGGGTTGGAGTAGTTGTAATATAACTTCTGCTTTTATATGATTACCTGATTTTTATCTAACAAAGCTGGATGCCTTAAATGTTATCGAAAGTAGTTCGGTTAATACACAATGAAGCTGCGTATCTGAAATTTTGTCTAAAGTAGTGTAGTGTAGTAGTTGGTGTAGTGCAAAAGCTGCAATGCAACTTATATTTTCTTTTATACATAACCCAAGTATGTTTCTATTCATGCGAGTATCTTAGAGGTGACGCATCTATTCCACACTTTTCCTCGTTTTTCTTAATAAATTAACATAAATCGTTCACGAGTTTCAAATAACTTTCATTTCTAACTTTTTTTAAACAAACAAAATATTAAACTTGAAAAAAAATTATTTATAAAGAAAAATTTTAATATAATTTTAATCAGATTTTCCATGCGCTACATGGAAAAAGTTGGTTAGATTGTCAATTTTCTTAAAATCTATGTTTTCATATTTTAAATTATGTAAGTCGATTTATGTACATAGAAGGGGTTTATGATGTCAATATAAATTTCAATTTCAAATTTTTGTTATACCCTACACCTATGAAATAGGAAAAAGGTATATTAACTTTGGTATGGTGTTCGTAACCATCTAAAGGAGGCGAGCTAGATATAGAAAAATATATATATTTGTGATCAGCATGACCTCCTGAGTCTATATAGCCGTATCTGTCTGTTCGTCCGTTCGTAGGAATGATAACTCAACAACTAATAACGTTACCTTTATGAAATTGGTTCTGTAGCTTACTAGTAATGAAACTACGGCGGGGATTGCGTACGGTCGAGATTGAACCATGGATTCGGATCCCAGAACTTTTGGATCGAATTTAAGCCAAGCAAGCATAATTCCGAAAACAACGAAGATATAAGGTTTCGAGCAACATCCACACAGTTCTGAAGACCTTAAAGCATATTTTTAAAATTAATAAAGGTAAAGACTTTAAGCTTTAAAAGCTTATCCTCTAGTCTAAATCAATAAAATTAGTAACTTTTATTAGGGTTTATGTGATTCTATGATTGCATTAAAGAAATTAATCAATCGGATTAATTTAAAAGTCATTGCCTAGTGTGATTCTCCTTATCATCATTTAGGATATATTCAAAAAAACTTAAATAATTTTCTTAAGAAAAAATTTACACAATTATCTAGTTAATTTTTTCATGAACTTTTTCTAATTAAATTTTGAAATAATATTACTACAAAATATTTTGCAGAACTTTTACATAAATACTTATTTAAAAATTAAATTTAACTTATCAGACAATTTAGACGAAATTTTTTAACACTATATTCAAAGTGAAAAGTGAAAGTTATGAAAAGTTTAAATGTCTTTTTAAGAGTAAAATCCAAAAAACGTTTTCTGAATTTTTAACAAAGTTTTGAATACAAATTATAATTTGATTTTCAAAAAAAAATATAACGTATTTAAATCATCAACATCATTATTATGTATATTTATCTTAATCTAATAAAACAATAAATTTTGTTTATGCAAGTTTTTTTTTCGTTTTAAAATTCAACGGTTTGTGAAATATTTAATAAAAATTAAAGCATTAAAATGTTTCGTATCATTTTTTAATTTTTTTTCTGAGTGTATATTAATGATAATGTCATTTGATGACAATTTAATAATTTATTTTTTACATTTAGATTGTTAGTATGAGCCCTACTCGATTAGAGCGTGCACGTACTCAACTCGATTAAATTGAGAAAAGAGGAATAAGTAAATTAAATAAATTTTTTAATATAGACAAATGTATAATATAAAATTTTAATTTTAAAATTCAATTGTCTAGTCTTTGTTAAAAAATATTAAATTCATATAATATTTTGAAAAATTCGGAATCTATTAATAGTGTTATTTCCTTTGTATCAGTGACATTTAAGATCATTTGCAATAGTGGTTCAGGTAACTCCTAACAGACCTCCCAAGACTTAAGAGCTTATCTCCCATGTTAATAAAGATAGTAACTTGAAATAAAGATATAACCTTCAAATTTATTACAAATGTTTTTTTTCTTATTTCCCTTGTGTTTCTGAAATATTAGATTAATTGGAATAGCGATCTGGGTATATCCCACGCACCTACCAAGATCAAGCAAGTAAAATTTTCTATTGTATTCTGTATATATTTCGAAAATTAAACATTAACTTTGAAGCTCAAACATTATATTTTGACACCTGTTATTAGATTTTCTTGAGTGTATTGGGATTATATTCTATAGTATGGGTTCAATTATTATTCATAGTTAATATTAAATTGATTAAATAACTAAATGTTAATATACTTTTTTACCCTAAACTCGTTGAGTTGGCAGCGTTGCTTACACTCTGCCTCTCCACGACACAACCTATCGTGGAGATGCAAAAGAAGTACATCATATTGACGCATTACATTGACCCAATAATTTTTAAACTTAAATTTTTAATGTCTTTATTTAATTTTTAAGTAATTTAAAGTTCATTTATGTTAATTTTCAATCTGAATCCTTTCTTCAAAATTCCCTTGAACATTTTATAATAATAAATTCTTGGAAACTTATTGATCACTTCCTTTCTTCTATTTATTATCCTTTAATTTGAATTTTAAATGTATTTGTAAATTTCCAATTACCAACTTTCTCTATATATCTTTATTTGATAACCTTTTTTAGTTTTATATTCTTAAATGGTAAGGAAAACCTCAATGGTATTTTTCTGATATTTCTCCAGTTAATTTGCAAATTCACTCGAATAATTCCAATTTAACAAAATTTTGCAGAAATGTTTACAATAACTTTAAAATTTTTTTAACTCACGCACACACAAGTAATAGAATAACTATTTATTATTATAGATTATATTTGGGTTTATTTTCATATATAATCAAAATTTCACCGGAAGTAGTCTTTAAAACAAAAAATAAGAAATTGTAGAAAATATATTTTTCAAAACATGTTACCAAGTCAATTTTTATATGATTTAAATTTATTACTAATTTTATATCAAATTTAGTTTTTCTACATTATTTAAATTAAAATTTATTTTTTTTTTTATTTTTTAATAGACAGCAAAAAAAAAAATTAAAAAAAAAGTTCCCGGATAAAACGGAAATGTATTTTGATCACGTTTTTGTCAGTTTATTACTTCCCTTTCTTAACCAAAAAATAAAATTGAAAACACATAAAATTTGAAAAAAATTTCTAGAATATAGAAGCGGCAATTGGTATCTAAAGAATAATTGTTGTATGCCTGTAAAAATGGATTTCTTTGTGATTTTTGAATAAGAATGGTGAAAATTTACTTCAAGCGATTTTAAAGATTCATACTTTACAAGCGATTTAGATTATTAAAGAATTTTGATGAAATTTACTTATTCACAGTTTAAAACTTTCAAACTGATAGCAACTTGTGTGGCTGAGTGGCACAGTGGTTAAGTGCCGATCTCCCCGGGTTCGAATCTCAGTGAAAATGAAGAAACTTTGACTCAGCTACCATTCGCAATTGGGTTCAAATTAATGGCTCAATCAATAATTAATAATTATATATCTTTAATAAAAAATATATCAATATAACAATATATACAAATAATTTAATTGAATAATATAACTCACAGATATAGAATAACCCTGTTCCAACATGTACTATGGTATAAACAGGCTCATACTACAAAAAAAAAAAAAAAAAAAGGCCCACTTTGTTTTAAAACTTATATTCCTTCTAGAAGATTTTTACTTATCCCGAAGTTTTAAGTTTGTAATTTTGATAAAAATTGTCAAATATTTTGCAAATTAATCTCACATAACGGTGTATGTAGGTCATGTATGGAAGAACATAGCATTACATTATAGTAACTTTAGTAATTAGATATATTATAGTAATTCTATTATAAGTCATTGTCACATAAATGCGCTATAAATTATTAAAAACGAAGGCATAAATTTAATTAAAGTTAACTTTTAGAATAACATTGTATAGTTAGTTTGTAATAATTTATATATTATATTTAATTAACAAAATGAGTTGTGTCATAAGAATTACAAATTTATTACTAATTTAAACTACATACTTACTACTTATCCTACACATACATCTACTACATTTTTATATCTACTACTTCAATATGTTCTGTCATTAAATTCATTAAACATGTTCTATATTTTCTGTATTCTGTGTCGTTGCTTACTGTCAATTTAATTAATCTTCGATTCATGATTAATTAGCCACGCTTAATAATTACATATTATATAAATTTTGTTATATTAATTAATTTATATTCTTATTATTTTTATTATTATTATTAGAATTATTTTTATTATTATTATTATTATAAGGCACAGTTTTAAACTCTTTTTAGCTTAATAAGTTTTCGAGATGTTTTTTTGGGATTAGGATTTCATATAGTGAGTAGGACGCAGAAGGTATTTTAGGTGTCTTTTTAAGATTTTCAGACCTCAAGGCCTCACTTATATTTCATATTCAATGAAAATTGAACTGAAACTTTGGTATTACCCATTGTTACTTTTTTTTATAAAATTTATAACATTAAATTTATGAACTCGATAATCGATACCCCCTTATCTACTTGGCCAACTCTCCTAGTATAACCAATTACCATTATATTTAAGTTCGTTTTGTTTGTTTTCATTTAAAAATTTGAAAAAAAAATTAAATGATTGCACTCTGAAATGATTAGTAGAAAATAATTATAATAATAATAAAAATTCTCTTAAAATTCATTTGCAAGATGGAGGCTTTTCTACAATACAAAAACAAAAATTAAATAAAAAGTTTAAAGAGTAAAACAAAAGCAGGAATTAAACTTTTTTAATTTTGAAATAATTAAAAATGTTTTGTTTTAATTTTTCAATTTTTTTTCCAAAATTATATTAAAGAAGTTTTGTTTAAATTGTATTTTATTTTAAATTTTTTTTTAAACTTTTTGCGTTTATTGTTACTTCAATCAGAGCTGTGAAATAATGTTCTGCGAAATAAAGTCCCGGAGGCATTTAGTGAGAAAAAAACATCACAGGGTTTTATTTCTCATATAGAATCGAGAAATTAAACCGCAAAATATAATAAATAAAAACCCATGGATGTTATTTGCCTTTTTTCTAAACTTTCGACTTTTTGTAAATTAAGCCCCGGGGTTTTAATTTCGATATGTAGTTATGATATTTTGGATCTATTTTAAAACTAGATCTAAAAGCAGGGTATATAATATTCCCGTTTCCCAGAATTTCGAATCCAACTGTAAAATCATTCCTAATTCAGAATCTTACCTACACATTTATAAATATTTTGAAAAAGGGGAATACCCCGATTTTGATCACAATTCTAAAATTCTTTCTAATATAAAATTTTCTTATACAATAAAAATACAATACAAAGGTATGGAAATAAGACTCCGGGGTGTTGTGAAATTACACCGCTTTTGTGAATTAAAGCCCAAGGGTGGTATTTCACTTATAATTCTATTTTCGACTTCTTGATAAATATAGCCCCAGGGTAAAAATTCTAAATTTAAATCAACATAAAAATAATAGCCAGGTTGTATTTTTCATTCAATTAGAAATAACCCCTCCGCATCTTATTTCTTACTTACCAATCAGAAAACAACCTGGGGGCTTTATTTCGCACGACTTTTTTTCCCACTCCCACTTCAATTTCGACTTTAAATTAAAGAAAATACATTTAACATTTGTATACGAATAAAATTCTTTAAGGACAATTTCCTATTTGAGGGTCCATATAAGGAACTGAAGTATGTATAATTTGATTTCAAATGTCAAAAAAAGTTTTGTTCCCAAATACCCGTTTTCTTTTAATTCAAACTTTTATTAATTTTTTCACATATTTTCAAATTTGTTTTCAATATTTACTTTACAATATAGAAGTTTATTGTATTCAGTGTGGTTGTGGGTGTAAAGTGTTATTTTAATAATTTGTTCTTGTTTAAAAATTACAAATTTTTAATAATATCAGTATTAAATTAAAATTTTTTTTATATTTTGAAAATGAATTCAATAAACTTTTAAAAACATTGTAGGAAATTCTTGAATATTAAAAAAAAAGTTAATAACGTTTAATTGTATTTTAAAAAAAAAATAAAAAACAGCTTTCAAATATAATATTAATTCATTATTAAATATCATATTTAAGTTGAAAGAATTAAGATTCTCCTTATTTTTCATCAATTTGGTACACTTCGATCTCTCCGAAATTAATTATAGGGTTCCATTTAGAACTTTGACTTCTTCTAAATTCGATGGTCCCACAGTTTCTATCCTAGGAGTCATCTAGGACCTGTATTGTTCTTATTTTAATTATTGGTGTTACTTCTTTGCGAAAGTATTAGATACTTTCACTTAATTTTCAGAAAGCCGACTTAAAAAATCACTCAAGTTTTCAATGCATACAAGTCCATACAAATTGTGACGGGAATCGCCGCAATTATTATTCAGTATTATATATTCTTTCGTTTCAGCTTTATTATCAAAGCTTCAGTCAACTCTATACTTAATTTCATTAAACGTTGCCAAGTGAATTGGATAAGCCATAAGTGTTCAAATCTTTACCTGCTTGGTTAGACATAACCTAGAATATACTTCCCATGAATGGAGTTCATTTTATAGGATTAAATTCATTCAAAAAAAAATTTCTAAGATTAGCTAATAAAATAATAATAAAAATTCATTACTCCTTCTTTTGTGGGAAGATCCTTAAAGACTCCCACATATTTACATAGATTAAATTGATTACACCTTCATACGCTTTACAAACGTCATAGTGGCTGATATAGTGTTTTTAATCGTTAAAAGTTAATATTCTTCTCAACTATATGATAGTCTTTACTTCTGTTCCAACTCAAGATTAAGATCCAATAATATATGTTTAATTTGCATTTTCATAGAGCTTAGAATGGGAAACATGAGCCAATTAATGGCATGATGTCTCTTTGTATCATATAAAAAACCTTATATTAACCTTCTACCATGGATTCTTAATTGAATTAGGGTTCATTCTTCTATAACAATTTATAGTTTGCCTTTTATTTAAATTATTTTTAATTTGAAATTTGTTATTTTTTAATTATTTTTAACCTAATTTTTTAATTAATTTGTTGATATTTAATGTGTTTTAGTATTTAATATATGGCAACTTGTTTGAATTTAACTCGAAATAAATAAATAAATTGATGAAGATAATTTAAAATCATAGAAATACAATGTATGTCAATAGATAACCTACATTATATAACACCTGCTACATAATTATTATTTTAATTATATATTAAGTTATTATTTTTTTTTTTAATCATTTATTTTTTAAAATTTGAAAATCTAAAATGACACATTAAATTTTATTAATCTAAAATTTTATATGTCAATAGATTTAAAACATAACAACCTTGAAATTTTAATAAATTTTCTTCCATTATAATTGCGATTTCTAACCTCAAATCACAAATATATTTTATTGAGAACAAAAAACTTACAAAACTTCTTCATTTAAATTATCCTAATTCGATTAATGAGTTTTCGATATTATTAGAAATTTGTAATTTGGAGCAGAAAAGGTTCAAGGAATGTGTGGATTTAAATTACATTTGTCAATTATTCTATAATAAACTCAATTATTATACGAAGAGAATATTTCATTTCAATATCATATTCAACTCTTATCTGATTATTTTTATCAATAACTTTAGAATAAAATGAAATAAAAGATAAAGATGTTCTCATTAAACTTTTAAAGCCAATTTGAGTTAGAAATTATCGAAAGACGGAGAGGTTAGAGAAGGCATTGTAACAAAAATGTAAGATAGACATTTTGTTTTATTTTATGAAGGACTGGAAAACTTCTATTTCCAATTGGAACAGTGTGGTGTATTCCGTTGGGTAGGTTGTGTGCCTAATTGCACCAAAACCATACCCGGTTTGGACAAATATTTAGGGAGCCAGCAGTGATACAAATGTTCAGTTTGGTTACAAGGATAGGAATTTGAAAGGGATTCGGGTTAGGATTGTCGGATTATCTGGGATGGAGAAATTATGGGATGTTAAGAAAAAAGATTTTAATGCTCTTTTTAAATTTATCTAGGTATATCGTATACACATATATATTATCAACTTTGATGAGATATGGTTTCATAAACATGTGAGTATAACAAACAATTTAATTTCTTACTTCTTTAGAACACGTATTACTCCCTACTAGATATCTGTATATAAAGAGTAGCGAACCGACTGTACAACGATAGTTGTGTGGAGTGAGCCTTGACATGACATTGTGATCATTTATAAGACAAAATCTGTTTTGCAGTTTTTCAAAATTAAATTTTTATACTTGCAATAAAAAAAATCGATGCTTTACTATAATCCAGAAAACCCCAAAATATTTCCACTATTACAAAAGATATAAGTTAAAAAAAATTCCAATATAAATTGTAGTTTTGGGACCTCCAGTGGAATAATGCGGTTCAGTTTTCTTAACGAAAGTATGAACATCTGATTCCCTCATAGTTCACAATAATTTTTAATTGGATGGATTTCCTAAAACAAAAGGCAGTTTTCACTGCCTCATTACATTATGGTAGGCAACTGTATATAAATAAATTTATAAAATATAAAAATCTGAACTATACAGAAACTTCTGTTACATTTAGAACTTTAATTAAAGATCCCTTAAAAAGTAATTTTTCTAAAATTAGATTAATGATTCGTAATTACTTCAAATCAGTTTTAAATATTCAAACTCTATTAACACTACTACGTATATATAATAATCCAAAGACCTCTATGTTTTTGAACGTTAATTTGTTATTCGACCATGATTTTGTTCAGTACAAATTAATGATTTAAATCTTAAAATTCTGATTTAGCATTAAATACGCGGAACCCATGAAAAACCAAACCAAAAATACGTGAAACCCATGAAAAACGCAAATAAACATCTAAAATTGGTATTTTTAAAATGATTTGATTAAATAGCACATAATGGTATCTAAAAATAAAATAAGTACTCAAACATGTACCCTAAGTAACAACTCTTCAAATCATCAATTCCGTCTAATTTTGACAGTTATTAGCGGCAATAAAATCTACACTTTGAAGATAAAAAAACCAACAACAATAACAAAAAAAAACCTCAAATAATTTATTCTTCATCTTAAACAAGATGTTTTGCTCGTTATTTATTCGCTCGTTAACTCTCGTTATTTATTCGTTTTACGACATTTTAAATAAAGTATACACTGATAATAAAAAAAAGAAACACGTTTTCAAAACAAATAAAATTTTTAAATTTTACACCTTCTTGTATAACGTACCAAAAGTATAGGTATATATATTAGTAATATATAACGCCTCTTTAAAATGGGTAATAGTAATGGATGCTTTTAACACCTTAGAAATGAAATATTTTAACACTTTTTTTTATTGTATTATTTTTATTTTATTTAATAATAAATTCAAAGTATTTAAGTTTCTATTCTCTTTGATTAAATTTGTAAATATATATTTTATAATAAAATTCTAATTCAAATTAATAATATTAGTTTCATAATTGATCATAATTTTTGCAAAAAGGCGACACCAAGTGGAACACAATTGGTTTCAGAAACGTTTTTTCCAACTATAAAGCAAAAACCATTTTGGGACACCAGGTGA